>VZTM01036009.1:162952-281812 GCA_013400555.1 Jacana jacana
TTTTTAAAAACACTTCAGGCCATGGGATCATCTAGGGGACAGTAGTTGGATAACCCCTGTGTACAGAGATGTGCTCTGAGCCATGTTGTTACCCTTGATGACCCTCAGGCTCAATGGAGTGATGCAGGAGGAAAGCACACAGTGCAGAGCTCTCCGTGGGGATGTCCTCCTGGGGAGGTGGGTGTTGTAGGGTCTGTGGGACCAGGCTCTGATCTCGGACATGAGATTTTCTGTCCCCTCACTCCCATAGATCCTGCATTATTATGTTAGGCAAATTGTCTTCTTTCTCTGTACCCCCGTTCTTTGTCTGTATGGATACAGCAGCCCTTTCCTGCCTGCCCAGGATGCTATGTCTTCTCAAATTTTTACTGAGAAAAGTCCTGTAATTAGTGTGGCGAGATGAAAGCATGTTTTGGCCTTGTGTTCTTATTAATACTGGCACCTGGACACATACTTAACAAAGTCCTTTCCCACCTTGGCTTCATCAAGAATGTTCAGATTTCAGTAACTCCTTCATATTCTTATTCCAGGTGTAAAAAACACCCCAGGTTCAATATAAAGGCTCTTTTGACTAAACATGTGCTTTTCCCCTCTCTGAGGCCTCCCTGGGCTGTGCATGGTGTAACAAACCAGGAAACAGGTCAGAACTTTGTCACTGAGCTATGTGCAAGGGACATGTAGGGGAGGGTGAGGTGACAGGCACTTGTGCTGCTGGTCAGCCCTGGAGGCTTTGGTTCGCTTTCAGCAATATTTGGGGTTCATGTTATTTAGTGGCTCAGTCGCTATTTTCAGGTGAGTTGGACACTGCTGGCAGGTCTCTCTCTTAATCATCAATACATTATTGTGGTGAAAGGAAAGCCAGTAGGATTGCTTCTCCCTGGGCTGCTTTGTTTGTTGTGGTGGTGGCAGGGCTTTTTTCTTTTACATTAAAAAAATAAAATAAAAAAAAAAATGCTTACTAGCCTTACGGGGAGACCTGAGCTTGAGTCCCAGAATGGAGAAGCCACTGACATCCTCATGCTTCTACGCAGGACTCTCACCTACGCCTTCTGAAGCCGGTGGGCACAGAGGCTGTCACGTGGGCAGAACCGCCTGCCCAGGGGAGACTGAAATCCCCTCTGCCAGCATAAAGCCTTTACCTGCTTTAGCAGCTTTGAGTACATAAAAACCCAACAGGCAAGAACAAACCAGCCTTTGTCAGTCACCTTCTCTTTAGCCTTCTTGTTTCTTGTGTGTGTGTGTGTGTGTGTGTGTGTAGGAAGTACTTTTCAAGTTCTTACTGATGGTTGTTTCACCCAGTCACTGGTGTGGGGACTTTGGTCCCGGCTCCGTTGCTTCCCTGAGATGGTCTCTCAGGGACCGTCCTGAGGTGTTCATCATCTCTCTCCCCTGCCAAAGGAGAAGGGGTGTTCTATTTGCCCAGAGCCTATTCATCTGGAGGGGTTTGTGAGCCAAAGTGCTGGTGGGGTATCCCATTTCACTCTGAAATAACCTCAGAACTTGTGCAAGGTGGGGAGAGTTGGGCAGTATGTGAATTTATCTGCCTGGTGAGTGCTTGGGTTGTATGCCAGGAAGCATTGTATTGTCTGTGGCAGAGAGCATCTGAAAGCTTGTCCTAGAAAAAAGCAGACTTGCAGGGACAGCTGATGGAAGAGCTGGCACAGATCTTCTTTCTAACTACAGCAAGTCAATACAAGCTAATGCTATTAGGGCTTGGAAGAAATCCTAGGTGAGAGTTCAGTGTAGGTGCCTTCATGCAAGGTACCAATTTCCTATGAGGACAAGGAGCAAGGGCTGTATTTTGTTGCAGAGATCTGGCATGTAGTGCTCTGGCCTGCTGGCCAGGCTTTGGGGTCTTCACAGAAGCCCCCTTTTTGATACCCACAGTGGGAGAGTGGGGCTCTTCTGGGTGTCCTGATCATTCTTCCAAAATAAAGCTTTTGGCAGGGCTGTCCACATGCTGGCTTTATAGGCCACCTGCCTTAAATCTAATTATAGGGCAGTAAAATGGAAAGTGAGAATTTTATACAAATGAGGTTAATAAGCAGCCACAAAGCCCAAATCTTTCAGGATCAACATCCATCCTGTGTTCAGTGATTGGTGTTACCACTGGTCTGACTTTCACTGGGATATCAACACTACCAAGTTCTGGTGCCTGTTCTTCCCCTGAGGTATGAATACCAGTTCTCACCTGGACGTCTCTCATCAGTCATTCCTCATCAGCCCCTATGCTTTAAGCGTGAAAGAACCACGGCATCAAAGTCTGTTTCCTAACACAACTAACTTACTATAAATGAAAAAGTGGTCAAGTGAATGCTTTAATGTCAGGGTTAAAGTGCATGTCAGCCTGTCTGCTCACTATGAAAGGGAGAAACCAGGCAAACTGTCCCTAGACTCCCTGTGGAATACAGTGACATTGTGATTAATATCTGTTGGACATGACACCAGGTACGGGAGCATCTCTGCCATCAAGCTGTTCAGTTCCACTGGTAATTTGGCTAACAATCTCTGCTGTTAAAATGTTAATTGAATTCATGTGTCTTCTTTTTTTTTATCCTTTTTTTTTTTTGGTGTGTGGACAAAGTGCTTTTTAACCTCTGAAAGGTCATTTCCTCTGTGTGAAGTGAAAAAAGAATGCTGATGAAGCACAATAAGCAAGCTTTGTATGTGTGTCCTTCCCATATTGTACCTGGGGTGGAGGAGCGAGAGAGGAAGCAGTTGACTTCTGTTTCCTACAGTACTAACGTAGTTGGTTTGGATAGTGAGGACCATGCTTCCTCTAGTACCACACCTTAACTTTTCATTATGAAAAATGCTGATGACAAACTGGAGATGTCTTGGTTTTTTGGTTTTGGTTGTTTAGGGGTTTCTTTTGGTTTGGTTTTTTTTTTTTTTCCCACTATGATGAGAAGTGGTGCTGGAGGGCTGAGGGTGAGCATGAAGAGGGGGAGTGCTGTATTGTCAGGGCAGAGCTTTCCTTCCTCCCTTCCTCCATACCCAGCAACCTGGGAGTGATGGTAGGAAGGATCTCGGGCATCTCTGTGGGTCAGGGCTTTCCAAAGGAAGCTTGACAACCTTTTTTTTGTTGTTGTTTTTGTTTGGGTTTTTTGTTTGTTTGTTTGGGGGGTTTTGTTTGTTTTGTTTTTTGGAGTTTTTTGGGGTTTTTTTAGAGGATGCTGAATATGTCCCTTCAATGATTTAGACTCAGGAACTGGGGATTACCAGTTGCTCTGAAAAAGCTTTGCTCTGACTGCTTTCTCCCAGCTGTTTTTCTTCTGGAAGGGATCTGATCTAACGCTGTGACACTGCTTGTACATCATCTGCAGGGCTTCTGGTTCTCTTTGAAACCCCTGTCCCATCCAAACATGACACGTGGAGGCTTTGCCTGGGATTAAGGCTTTGAGGGAGCCTCTCTCAGAGCTGAGAACAGGACTGGCTCTGGGCACCGCTTCCTGACAGCTTAGAGTTAAGCTTGGCTTTACGCACTTCCAACAGCAGCTTTCCAAAGTTCTCTGCCAGACATATTTCCATTTGAGCTCATGATACAGTATTTTCTGTTTAAGAGAGTTTACTCAAACAAAAATACGATTTTTCTATTGCTCCTCCCTCTTCCCTAGCAGACAAACTTCACAACCAGACTGTGAACTTCATCTCATTTCCTTTAGGGTGTTGTGGTGCCAGTTTCAAACAGTGCCTTCTATTCACTACCCTCTGTGGCCTGTATAAATATTTTTTTTTTTCCAATATGACGCAGTTCACAAAACACGTTAAATTTCAAATGTCGCTGGCGCCACTCTTCAGAACAAGGCTCCTGCCCAAGAGTATTGCTGCCTGAGCTTCCCGGGATAAGTTTCCATTTCAGTCTCATGCAGAGGCTGCCCAGCCTGCTCTGAGTGGACAGGAGGCTTATGGAAAGGTAACTTTAAAAGTGTCTCAAGCACATGCTGGTTTTTCCCTGCTTCATTTTTTGTCCTGAGTGTTTAGCTTTCTGTCACTCCTTTCGCTAGCGCTGTTACTGCAGTCCTTTCCAGTCTTGGATGGACTGTCCATGTGCTTAAAATAACACTGTGCTATCTTTGTCTCCTCGTTTTCTAAAAATCAGGCCACCCTTGTACAGTCTGCATTGCTCTTAAAACCTCTGAGTCATAATTAGTGATTAGTAATTCCACTAATCTTCTGTACAGATGGAGGCCAGTTCATTCTCAGGGACTGCAAAGAGGATAAAGCTATCGGTGCTGGAATATATTAGCTTAAATACCCTCCCACACACGAATGCACATGTACACTTTTCCCTAATTGGTCTGTCATTCATTTAAACATGCATCATCTTGGTGTGTTGGGGAAGGAGAAATGGGGAGCATCAGGGTCATCAAAATGCTGAGAGTAGCCAAAATGTGTTTCTAGCCATTAAACCCCAGCATTGACAGCGCAAGCAACATTAGATTTAAGATTGATGTTTCTGTGGTTGGTTTTCCAGCTGATTTAGAATAGATGCTGTCCTGGTGATGGGTGCCCCTGTGTTCATCTTCCTGCTCCCCATCAGTTGCAAACACGCAGTGCCAGCAGAGCTGGGAGTGGTGATGGAGAAGTTACTGCACACACCACTAATAACATGTAGCTAGTTATGTGCTGTTTTGTGAGCGTGTTGGTTTTACCTTTTATTGGAACAGTAGTTTCTAGGTAGGGTATTGTGGGCTGGGCAGAGGGCGTACGGCGTGGAGAAGACCATGCTTGTTGGTATGTCACACAGCAGGTTGCTGGCTTGTGTATGGGTGGGGATGGCAAAGGACTGGAGGATGGGGGCGAAGAAGCTGGAAGAGCAGGAGGGGGCACCACAAGAATTACATAGCATGAAAAGTTCAGGCTGTGCAAACAAGGAAAGAGTGGAGAGACCAGGGAGTAAAAAAGTAATCATTCTGACCCCATTCAAGTGGATGTCAAAGCCCCCAGTGTCCAAATTGAGCACAAACTTGAAAGAGTGTGGGGACAACAAACAAGTAGGAAATAAAGGAGGCAGCAGGGGTGCGGTAGGAAAGGGAAACTGAGGTTGTAGATAAGGGAAAAAACTTCTCTAGAAAGGTGGCTGCCCTGAGTAGAAAGGTCCCTGTCATGCTGAGCTTAGAGTTATTTCGCTGGTGCTGGGCTGGACATGCCATAGCTGTTTTGGGAGAGCAGGTATGTTGGTGTGGATGAAGCGCATCAGGAATCTGGTTGGGCAGGTGCACGTTGCAGGCAAGTAAGTCGGCATTTACTAAGCCGTAGCGAAAGTGGGAGCGAGTAATTCCTCTCTAATATCAAGCACTTTGCATCTGTTCACCTCATTTGGAGAGGCTGTGCTGTGCTATTCTCTGGAGGGTTGAGTACACTTTGGTGAGGAGTCATCCCCAAACCCCAGCTCAGAGCTCTTCTGGTGGCCTTTGAACTGTAGAGGCTTCTCCCCATTCAACGTTCACTGCTCCAACATCTTCCCAGTGCCATAAACTTCTTACGGGTATGCTCTATTTCCTTGAAATTCTTATTTTTTTCTTCTGTAGAAAAATTATCTGTGGCCCAGATCTGGGCTGAATTGCACAGCCTAGATATGTACTTGTTTGGAAGCCACAGGTTCACTGAGGAGCTGAGCTCTTCACCTCCTCTAGTTATTTCTGTCCCTATGGTTATCCCAGCAGGGCAAGACTTGGCACCACCCAGGTAACCTTCACGTCATGTCTCTAAGGAAAAATGACTCACTGTCTATTTTCCATCTTATTTTGGGGTTTTGGAGTCTGTTTTAGAGACGAATGCAAGTTTGTTGCTCTGAAATATTCTCCCAAAACTGTCTTGGCTGCTACCCCTTGGTTTGCTGGTGCGGTCTGGACCAGCTGACTGGACCTGACCTCGTATCTTTCTGCCTGATGTAGCAGGCAAGTAACTCGGCATTTACTAAGCTGTAGCGAAAGTGGGAGCGAGTAATTCCTCTCTAATATCAAGCACCTTGCAAGCCAACTTACGTTTTTTTCATGAAACCTGTGATATTGAGCATTGTGTGGAGAACTCTTGTAGTCTTGTGACTATGAGAGCGTTAGCTTTTACCAAGTAACTTTGGAGAAAAAAAAAACCCAACCTCTCTGGCTGCAGCTGTTTAAAAGGTGGATGTTTGATCAAAGCTAGTTTCCCTGCATCAAACAAGAAGGGCGAGACATCTCTGGCACCTCACTGCACCCCAGGTGTCTGGGGTAACTGGGGTGCGTTGCCCTCTGGAGGTGTCTGGATTGCTGGTAATTCAGAGAGGCAGCCCCAGGCAGGGGGAGCAGGGCTGACTCATTTGTTTGATCCCATGGACCAGACAGCCCTGCTTCTCTTCCCAGCAGCCTCAGTAAGGCTCAGGCTTTATACAGGGCTCAGTGTTGGCTCCAAATGCTTGGTATGTGGAGACTTCCATTTGGAGGAGTTCAGCTGGACCAAGAGGGCTTGGTACCTCTAGAAGAAACCATGATTATCTGATCAGGTGTTGTTTTCCAATGTTTGCCTACCTCCCCTGAAGTTTGTTTCAGGTGTTGAACTTAACCTTTCTATTAAAATAGATCTATGGATTATAAAAATTGGGGCGAGAAGGTCTTTCGCAGTTTGTCCTCTATTAGCAGTGGCTGCTCAGCTGGGAGCATAAATTACCAAAGGAGAGTATCCAGCTAATGGGAAGAGCTTGTCCTCCCACCCAGGTGAAGTTGTGTTGGTGTGTATCCAGAGCTTTTTCCTGCTCTATTAGTGTTTTGTGATGTTCCCACTAGCTTGTATCTTCCAGTCCATGTTGGATGATGTGGTCCTGGGCTGTGTTGTTGCTTCGGCATCAGTCTCCCTGTTGAAATGGGTATGGCCAGAGGATGGGATTCAGTGGTGTGGTTGAAAAGCTTGGGTATCCATACTCAGGTGACATAAAAGGACATTAATAATGCTGAGGAGCTGTGTTTGTGAAGGAGGAACAGCCTTGTATTTTAAATTTTGAAGTAACTGCATGTGTGAATTTGAGACCTTGTGCCTCTTGTGTACCTGGAGGTCAGGTTGGAGCTCTGATCCTCGTGGATCTGGGTCCACAGTTCTTCCATTTTCTGTTTTGTTTCTCCTGTTGCCAGTGAAAGCAGTGTTACATAGTCCTGATGTTGCTTTTGGAGTAGAACTCAGTCTTTGTGAGTTTGTGTGATACCTGTGCTCTGATGAAGTTAGTGTTGCTGTGGTGTGTGAAGCCTTGTAGGTCGATAGACTGGAGCAGGAGGAATCAGGGAGAGGAGCTGGATGTCCTCTAAGTGTAACTGGATGCTTTACACACTGAAAGCAGCCCTGTGAAGGGAACAGCAGGTAGATGACTTTCTTCTAAACCTTCGCCAGCAGCAAATTGCACTCCTGAAGGCTACCCCTGATGCCAGAACAAATTCAGATGGAGGGCTAAGGGGGTAGAAACTCTGTCCACATTCCTGGTTTCTTCCCCAAAGTGCAGTAGCCCACACAAAGAGGTACTGGCCCAAAGTGTGTTTTGGAAAGGCACTGGGGAAATGCAGTGAAACGCTGTCCCTGAGGGTACCTGTCACAGCAGGGAATGTCTTCCATTACCCAAAGACCTTCAGATGAGTAGGTGCGCCTCACCGCTGCTGCAGGGCTCAGCCTCTGCTCCCAGGGGTTGAAAGTGGAGGCGGCTTGAAATCCTAGTGCTGTGCCAGGTTTTAACATAAAGGTCCCTTCCATCCCCTGGGTGGGGAGGAAGGAAGAGGGTGATGGCAGCTCCCAGCACACACGTGTAGGGATCCTTGGCCAGCTGCGGTGGCACAGGGGGGTGGCAGGGACCCATTGTCTCACAGTGAGGTGTCTCACTATCCCATGGCTGACACCTTGTACTATGTCTTAGGTTGGTAACTGCTTTTTTTTTAATTATTATTATTAAAATAATAATCCCGGTTTTGTTCCATAATAAAGGGGTTAATATTACAAAGGAAAAAAGGAGTAATCGTAACGCTTTCCCAGCTCGTCTCCACTTTTAACAATCGCGTTTCAGCCTCTTGTGTCCCCTGACTCACGCTGGAAAGGCTTTTGTTTCTGAATCTGTAATCAGAGCAACAAATGTGAAGGTCATTTCCTTGAGATTATATAGTAACGGAAGAAGTCCGGGATCGTGTCTCCCTTCTTCCTCCAGCTTGAATGTACAGAAAACATGAAGGCTTAGTACATGCATGCTGTTGAGTACTTCTTGGGTTTCTCCAGTCCTTTTAAGCCAGCAGGGCACGTGGCTTGGAGGTAAGAGGCTATATTTTAATTTCTGATGCTTAGCAGTGACCGCTAATGTTGTTTAGTGCTGTTAGGTTGTCCCCTGTCCTAAACACTGAGCTGTGAGTGCAGGAATGCTGGCAGCCAGAAAACAGCACGGGGCAAAGCAAGTTTGCTTTTGGATACTTGGGGAGTGCAGGGTGAAACCTTTCTGCTGCCTCTTTTCTTTGCCCTGGAAGATCAGTCCATAAAAATTTCTCTGCATCTTTTTGCGCTCCATTGTGGAGATAAGGGGCTGTTTGTTTACTCCTAGCATTTACAGCTGCTTTTTCCTGCCTATTGTGGCAAGTGCTGCCCTGGCTGCCTTAGGAAAGTGCTAAATCCAAGTTTGATTCTAGTAACTTTGCAGCTGGAGGGTAGGTCTGTGATGTCTGATTACAGAGAAAACCCATTTTCAGAGGTTACCCTTACAGGCTGCTCTGAGATATGATTTAAACCGAACAAAGCACAGATTCATAAGTCCCAAGAAAAGGCGGTCAGTGCCGGGTACAGTAGCTCCTTTCAGCATGTAACTATTAAATGTCTCATCAGTAAGGTCCCCACCCCTCTTGCCCAAAAAAAAAGCCTTCCTCATGAAGAGGTTGGCGCTGGAGATGTAGCAGCGCACATGGAGCTCGTTAACGGCTGTGGAGAAAGAGCCTTTGATCCGAAGGGCTTGTTTTTCTTTAAAAGTGGAGTGGTCCAAATCTGTCAGCCCCCTTGTTGTGTCATGTCCCATCCCCCCCAAGCCCCAAGTGCCTAGCAAGGTGCTGGTGGCAGAGCAGGCTGGCTCCTCCTCACAGAAGTGCTGCTCAGCACCCAGAGCAGCCAAAACCTGCTATTTTGACTTCTTCCAAAGATCTTAGGATTTCAGGCTTTGTTGCTTTTATTTGTTTGCTCTTTGCATTATTTTTAAGAGTTGCAGAAGTTTAAGACAATATAGGTGGACTTGTGATATAGCCCCTCCCTCCCCCCCCCCCCCCCCCCTTTTTTTTTTTTTTTCTTTATTTTTCATTGCCTGCTCACCTAGGGGCTGCTGTCAAGCATGCATGATAGCACCTTAGAAAGTCCATGGGGAGCATGGGGACAGGATGGGGGATGAGCTGGGTGCAAGGACCCCATCGGAGCCGAGGGGGAAGAGGTGCAAGATGTCCTTGGAGGATGAGGTGCTGCCTAGAAAGGATGGCAGATATTTGGTCAAGGCTTGCTCTGCTTAAGCCTCCTGCCTCAGGAGTCTTCCCTCAAAAACCCGACCTCGGAGTGAGAGCAAGGGGGTGGTGGTGAAGTGAGGAGTGTGGTGGGAGGGGATGAAGGAGCGGTCTGTGAGAAGCCATCGAAGAGGCAGGGGAGAGCGTCAGGGCTGGGCAGAGGTAAAGAAGCATCAAAGGCAGGGTGTAGGTCTCTAAGGAAACTCCTCTCTAAGGGGATTTTTTTTTTTTTTTCAGTCTTCTGTAACTATTCCCATAACAAAGAAAGCTGAGTTTCTGTTTCAGGTGGGTCAGGGATGGCTTCTGGGGTGGGGTAAAACATGGGAGAAGTTACCAGCAGCTCTGCACAGAGTATCTCCTGAAGTTTGCATTGTAGAGACTTAAGCAAAGAAGCAGGAGCTTAACTGATTTGCCTGCAACCTCTTGGTTGAGGAGCGGAGGTCAGAGCAGGTCCCAAGAGGGCAGTCTGGTCCTGCCCTATGGTGGGTTCTACTTGTTCAAGGGCAGAGGATGATGCTGCCTCCACACAGTACCTTTTCTGGGGCCGACAGCACATTTGCCTCAATGAGTAGCAACAGGAAAGCTCTCTGATCCCACAGGTTCTTCCTCTTGCCCTTAAGTTCCCAGGAGATTGCACTGGAACAAAACATCACCATGGGCTCATGTGGTAATGACCCAACTGCAGTGGCTCAGCTCTGCTGGTGATAAGTATGGCTCCACCAGATGCTAATTTATCAGCTGTATTCTGCCAAGGAAAGCAGATGTTGTATGGAGTATTTCATTGATGTGATGTTTGTGGCAGGTCTGCACTGATTGTTTCCTATTCATCTTCCTGATTTTTAGGACTAGCTGTAGAGTTGCCTGCCTATTATTTTCTTCTTGTTACTTTATATACACTGTAAAGTGGTAGGAATGGCAACATCAGCACTGGTGGAATGATGCAACCTGTTGGAGAAACATGTCAGCTCTGAGTATGAGACACCTTTGTTTAGTACAAGGGAAATACTGATGCAACAAGGGGGTCTGTTCCTTCAAGAAGATGACTGACCTCTCCCCCGTCTGCCAGAGGGACTCAGCATCTACTGAAAACACTGCTGGTGAGATCCAGTGGCCTTTGGAAGTGTCAGGAGAGGTGAGATGCTGCTTGTCAGCTGGAAAGTGTGGGGCCAGTAGAGCCATGAACCAATAGGAAGGTGATTGTCTCTCTGTACTTAGCACTGGGGAGGACACACCTTGAATATTGTCTCCAGTTTTGGGCACCTCAACACAAGAGAGATATCGAGGCGCTGGAGCAAGTGCAGAGGAGGCCAACGAAGCTGGTGAAGGGCCTGGAGAATAAATCTTATAAGGAACGATTGAGGGAGCTGGGACTGTTTAGTTTGAGGAAGAGGAGGCTGAGGGGAGACCTCATTGCCCTCTACAACTGCTTGAAAGGACATTGTAGAGAGGTTGGTGCTGGTCTCTTCTCACAAGCAATTAGCAATAGAACAAGAGGGAATGGCTGCAAGCTGCAGCAGGTAGATCTAAACTGAACATTAGGTAAAAATTTTTCACAGAGAGTAGTCAGTCAGTGGAATGGGCTGCCCAGGGAGGTGGTAGAGTCACCATCCCTGACTGTGTTTAAGAGTCATTTAGATGTGGTGTTGAGGGATATGGTGTAGGGGAAAACTTTGTAGAGTAGGGTTGATGGTTGGACTGGATGATCCCACGGGTCTTTTCCAATCTAAATGACTCTAATAGATACCACATCCCACCAATGGTGCGTGTGTTCTCACCATCTGTGCACTGGTGAACACCCCCTGCACCCTTTTGTGGGAGGGAGCAGCAGTCAATATGTGAAACCACCATGGATAGCATCAGGAAAGGCAGCCACTCTGGGGAGGAGAGAGGTTAGGTGTGTAGATTGCACGCTCCTGGTAGAGACCAAGAAGCAGCAACTCTCCTGTTTATATTTTGCTCTTGGCAAAGGGCCTTATCTCCTGGCTGGGATCCTGTATTTGTTATATTTGAGGAAGACTGAATTAGTTTGTCCCCTGAATTTTCATTTGTCACTGGTTTTGATTTAGTTATTTTCTTTATCAGTGTGATCATCATTACTTAGGAGTATTGCATTTCAGCCTTTTGGGAGAGGAGGGTGAGATTTAGAGCCCCACGACCCCCTCCAGTGAGTGAAATCTTTCCAGTGACCACAAGAGGCTGTGCCTGTTGTCCCATACAAACCAGCAAACCATCAACAAAGCGAGTGAAAGAATCTCTTTGATTTGCTGTCCCCTGCGAGGACACATAGAATAAATGGGGGAAAAAGAGAATAACGTAAAAAGTGTGTTGGCACTTGGCCCTGAAAAGCCAC
This sequence comes from Jacana jacana, assembly GCA_013400555.1. Classification (NCBI taxonomy): domain Eukaryota; kingdom Metazoa; phylum Chordata; class Aves; order Charadriiformes; family Jacanidae; genus Jacana; species Jacana jacana. The sequence continues at coordinate 174,782 of VZTM01036009.1, forward strand.
AGTGCCTGCAGTGGGGGAGAGCACTGCGGCTGTTGCTTTGCCAGTTTTTTTTTTTTACTGGCTCAGCTGGTGGGACTCACATGAAAGTCGGTTAATGCTCTGCAGGAGTCAGTTTTTTGGTTGGGTGGATTTTTTTGTTTTTGTGTTTTTTTGTTTTTTTTTTCCCTTCATATCTTCAGTTCATGTGGCTATTTTAGGAAGGTGCCATGCAACCCTGAGGAGAGCCTCTCTCAGCCCCCTGTTCCAGGCACTGTGTTTTATCTCCAGCTCTTTGCCAAACTTCAACAGAGCCAACATTTCCTTGGAAAGCATCATCAAAGGGGCATTTGTACCAGCTTGCGCTTAAGTTATCTCTCATTTTAAAACGTTATTTCTCTGCATGTCCTATTCACTGTATTCAGTCTGGTCTTCAAGTGTCTGTCCCTGTCTGGCTGCTCCTGAGACAAGAAGCCACAGGGACATACTGAGGTTGGGAATGGCTCTGTACAGTCCCTGCAATTACTGTGGGTGAATACCCCATGAGCGTTGGGATAGGACAGGGTGGGTTCTGCAGCCCTGGGGAAGGGCAGGGGTGGCACTTGGAGTCACCCTGGTGAGGTAAGATTGGTCCTACAAGGTGGCTTGCCATAGCACAAAGGGTGGGAGACACAGCCAGCCACTTCAGTGGCATTTAACATGAAGCAGTACCTGGCTTCTGTTGAGGTTAATAGCAAGATAACAAATGATTTAAAGCAAAAATCCTGTCCCTATTAGTTAACAGCAAAATTCATTGACTACACTGGAGCCAGGACTTCCACCAAAGGTTTCTTTATGACTTGAAGATTAGGAAGGAGAGGCAGAATGTCTGGAGATGTGGTCTGCCCCTTGCAAAGCTGGTGGAAGGGGTCAGGGCAAGTTTGAGTCTACATCAGCCAGGCTGTGGTGCAGTTCCAGGCTGGCGTGTGCAGAGACCAGGGGGAAACCTGACTTTTTGGACTCTGAGCCATCCCTTTGCGTTTTGCAGGAGGTGTCAGGAAGTCCAGGAGACTTTGAGGGGAGAGTGACTCTGCAGAGGAGACATCACCTGGGGGGTTTTGGGCTGCACCCCTTGATGGCAAAGGAGGTGATGGAGAGTTGTGCAGTGGGACGTGGACATGTTTCCCTTCCCCAGATCTTCACCTGTAGGAGGGTGGAACATTTCCAGCCCATCACCCATCTGTTTCCCCCTGAGCACCTCCCATCATGGGATACTCTGTGATGGGCACCGACACTGGGTCAGGGAAGACTGCTGAGCTGCAGGCAGACTGACAAGAATTGTGCATCAAGGCACTTTTGGAGACCTATGTGGATGCTTCAGAAAGCTTCTACAGAAACGCTGGTATAAACCCAAACTCCTGATTGTTATTTTTCTTCTTTAAAGCTTTCAGTAACTCTGAGTGCTGGAACATGATGAGGCTTTGCTTTCCCAACAGCCACACCAGGAAACTCTGAGGTCATTTCAAGCATTATAACTTTTTTCCTCTTCCCCCCCCAGCTGCATGCTGGCCCCTTCCTTCCAGAAGGACAGGCAAAGGCTTTTATTTTCCTGAGATGTGCCTGGTTAGGGCAGCTCCATATTGCAATACATTCTTACATCTTATGTCATATTTTTATCAAGCTGTGCACGTTTACGGGCCAGGCATAAGCCAGCCGGTTGTATCAAAGTCAATGAAGCGATGCTGATCTAAGGCAGCTGAGGATGTGATGCTAAATGCCTTCAGGACTGAAGGAAAAAAAAACCCAAAACCCCCCTAAATGCTGATGGAAATCTGAGGTCAGTGTAGGGGCTTCAATATTAAGCTTTGAAATCTTACAGGCTTATGAATTACAGAAGAGGGGTTAGGGGAAAAAAAAAACCCAAACCCTTACAGGAAATTGCTAGTGATGGTTTATAGTTGGTTAACTGCAGCTTGGGTAGGGATTTTGAGATGAAATTCTCTCTTAAGTGCAAGGCTGATTCTCTTGCCTCCTCCACCTGCAAAGCAGTGCTGCTGCCTCTGAGTCACTGGTCAAAAGCAGGGCAGCAGGATTTGGGGGGTCTCCTCCCCATTCCACGGGCTTTGTGGAGGCTGAGCCTTTGTGGCAAAAGGGCAGTGTGTCCCAGCTGACCGCTGCACCTTGTGACTGGGAATATTGGACTTCATTTTTTATCTGTATGATTTTATTCAGCTAAGTCACTGTGATGTACCTGATTCAGGAATAATTGAGATGGTTTTTACAATCTGTGCTCTAATGATGCGCTGCAGCCTGTTTTCACTTTTAAAACTGCAGGTATAAGGCTTTGTGTGCTGGCCATTTATTTAGTGAATACGATTCCCCTTTCTCTCTCACCATTGGATCCATCCTCTAAAATCTCTTCCGGAGCTTACTCACCTGCCAGTGACATTTAATTTCCCGTTGTTACCCTGAGAGAAGCTTATGGAAATAACATGCATGGTTCTGTGCAGCTGGGACCGGATCCCTGGCACCACATTCTGGTCTTTTCTGGGCGGAGCCCCTGTGGGTGCTCAGTAACACCCATGCATGAGCTAAAGGGTTTATCTGAGCAACCTGGTCTACTGGGAAGTGTCCCTGCCCCTGGCAGGGGTGGCTGGAACTAGATGATCTTTAAGGTCCCTTCCAACCCAAACTGTTCTATAATCTTGAGGGGAAAGGAACAGGAGAGCTGAGGGAAGAAGTTTTCTTCTTCCAGAAGATTTCTCATGGAGCTTGGGGTATTAAAGATGTGAATTCTCGCTGGGTGGAGGGGTAGACTTAAAGATTCCAGTATTTACATGGATGCAGGACCCTGTCACAGCCATCCTGTCCCTGGGCAGGTCGCAGTTACCCATCAGTGCAATGTGGTCTTGCCAGAAGCCTGTGGATGTGGGCTGCTGAAGCCCAAATTATGGCCCGTCCCACAGGAGAGCAGCTGGATGTGTGCACAGACCTCTGAGCACTTCAGTGACAGGAACAGTTCCCAATTTTGTCTCAATTTTATGCATTTTAGGTATAATTCTCTCCTCTTTGCCCACAGAATTGTTAGAGTTTGGTGGTTTTTTGGGCTTTCCTTGGCAGGCAGACCTTCAAACAAAAAAGGCTTAAAAATAGGAGTGACGGACAGATATGGCCAGCTATGCCAAGCCATCCCTCTATTTTTCCCAGTTCCTGAGGGTGAAATATGGTCTGGAGGGAGCACAACACGTTCGGGGTTTGCTTCTGACCTGAACCTTTCATGACTTCCCATTCCTAAGATGAATTTCAGGAGATACATGATTCTGTCAGGTTTTTTTGAATGTTTTTTTTTTTTGTTTCCTGTTTATACCCTGTCTAATTACTTTTTTTTCTCTTTCTTATTTTTTCCTAACTGGATGACACACATGGATGTCTAAAAATATTGCATATAACAACCACCTTCGAATAAGGAGGATGTTTCTGCAGAAGAGAAATAGCATAAATATCCTGCATATGTTTGCTTTTTTTTTTTTTCTTGAAGTAAACATCCAGGCTCAGGATATCACAGGGAATTGGTTTAAGTAGCCAAGAAATAGGCTTTCTGTTCTCTGCTTAGGTTTATTTTTTTCCTTTTAAAAAGGCCTGAAGTTTTGGAAAATGTCCTCATGATTTTAGGTGGAGAATTTGTCTATTTGGGTAAATCACTTCTTGCTGAAAGCCCATTCCCTTCAGTTAGGAGGGCTGTAGAAATGCAGTGATACCAAAATGCTACACTGGATGGTGTTTGTCCTCCTTTTCATTCCTCTCCATGTCTGGGTTTTTATGGCTCACTTGTGCACAGAACACGCAAGTGACTTTGGGATGCCGTATTCTTGGTTTTTTCCCAGTATCTCAGTATAGTTTTGCCAAAAATGAGGTTGTGTGCTATGTTGCTCTGCTAATTTCTTATTGGGGATCAGATGAGATGAATTTGTGAATTTTATGCTGCTATGTCTTTTACTGGGTAATTGCTTAAATATTACCAGGCTTTTAAAAATAACTGCTGAAAAGACCAACTTGGAGGCATATTACAAAAACATAACAAACCCGTTAATTTGTATAAACAATGCAAAATCAATGAGACTAAGCTGAAAACACTGAAAGCATAGAAATGTGCGTATATATATCTCAAGATTGCTCAGGCCACCTCTTAACTGAGCCAGACAGCTGTGCTCATCTCCTGATGGATTGGTCCAGCTACATAGAAAATCAATTATATTGTTCAGATGAGCGAGACATACTGAATTAAAGAAGATGATGTATCTGCAAGGGGCTTTTGACCGTTGGGGCTCTGCTGAGGAGGAACTCAGTGACCCCAGAGCTAGGGAGTCAGACACAGATCCCTTCCCAGAGCCCAAGGAAACAGGCGTGTGAGCGGATGTGCTGTGAGGAAATAAATCACACCCGTGTCATTGAGGGAGTTAAAAATGAATCCTGTGCTGCTTCTGCTCCAGGAGCTCAGGGGCTCCAGTTTCTGAGCGGGAGGGACTCTCCCATGGCCAAATACACGTCCTGTGATGCTGTGATGAAGTCCTCTTTTTGAAGCCCCTCAGCTCTTCAGGTAAGAGGAGAGGACCAGACCATTAATACCTGTGCTGGAGCACACTGCATTACTGCACTGCTGTTATGTTGCACCTCTATGTCACTGCGCTGGGACAATATGGTGCTGGTGGAAGGTCATTGATGCACCAAAGTTTGTGAGGTGGTCTTGCAGCTGCAATAGCCTCTGAAGCTTCTGGCTATGCCCCCTGTATGAATGAGGCTTGGCAAATGTGAGTACTGTCTTGTGTACAGGAGCCCTGTCTGCACAGAGGGGCAGGTCCATGTAAGCAGATGACCTCTCTGGTGGGCGACATTCCTGATGCAGGATGGGCTTGTGCTGCTCTGTGATAGGGAGTGATTTGCTTCTGATGGTGTTTGTAAGTACAGAGTAAGCCAAAAGAAGTGCTCTCTGCCCCATTTGGAATGGGGTGGGGATACTTGGAGTGAACTATTCAACAGCTGCAGAAACCAGGTTGCTTAAGCCTTGGGTTTGTGAGAAGAGGATAAAGGCTGATGTTTGGACTGTCCTAGTTGACACAGTTTTGTTTAGGAACTAGAGCCTGCAAATACAAAGCTGGTGCTTGCCCTGGTAAATTTGCATTCTCTGACCAGGCTGTGGAGACACGCAGTGAGTATTTCTGTTGTGCCCCTCAGCCCAGATGGAGGTGTGGTGGTGGGGATGTAGCCTTCAGGTGAGCATACATGGGCTGGGGTGAAGAGGACTGTAAAAGCAGCAAATAAAGGGCTCCAGAGACCTCCTCCTTCCTTGAGCTATAGGCAGCAGCAGACACTTAATGGCTCTAGACAATGCTGCATGTGGCAGTGTTCCTGGGGTGACACAAGTCCATCACCACATGGGGATGTGCATGGGAGCCCACAGGTTTGTCAAAGGAACAGCATTTCACTGTGTAGCATTTCATATCGCCAAACAACCTGGTGTGGTGTCTTCTGCAACTTCTTGATTGAACTTCTCAGTACTCTGGGAAGCAGCTGCATGATTTCTTCTTGGATGAGATTCCGGGAGACCTGGGCTACTAAATGTTATCTGTATCTATATCTGTAAATCAGAATTTTAAGCTGGGTCCTTATGTTTTCTCATCAATAAAATCAGGGATAGTTATATCTTGCCTATCTTCAGGGGTGTCAGGAGGTTTAATTTCTTTACTTTTGAGGTGGTTTGCGATTACCTTGGATAGCTGAATAGAAGCACAGATGATGGTTGGTATTTCTTTTGTGTTTTAATTTTCTGGGCAACTTTCCTTTCACCTCAGCACAAGGCTTTGTGGATGTGTTTGCTATAATAGAAACCTTTTTTACTTAACAATAGACAACTGAGGCAATTAAAGCAGTCAGAAGTGATTAATGTGATTTCACTGGGTGAAAGCTAAAGCAGCTAGCAATTAAATAATGGCAGCCCTTGTGCTATCTCAGAGCAACAGATGGGGAATGATTTAAAAACACTATTGGATCAGACACTTCGCAACGGGGGCAGATTGGTAACAGTATGTCGGAGCCAGAAATACGCACCACCTTGAAGGGGTGCGCTGATGACATGAATAATTGATGGTAACGTGCGACTTATTTATGATGGTGTGATGGCAGACCTGCAGCTCTGGGGAACAAATGGACCTGTGATCAGATCGTGATGGATTTAAGGGCTCCAGGCGGCGTGTTTCATGAGTGGATAAACAGCAGGGAGGGTGCTGGAAGCTGGAATTGGGATGCTGCAGCCTTGCTCCCAAAAGCTGAGGGGTAAAATGCTGGAAGGTGGTACCCTGCTGGGAGTGTGGGCCTGGGGTTGGTGCAGCTTTGGGCTAATGCCTGCTGGGTGTGCAGCACCATGGGGTGAGGCTGTAGGAGATGTCTCTGCCCATCTCCCCGATGGTACAGTCTCTGCTCTGTACCCCTGCATGCACAAGTCTCTCTTCATCTGGCACTTCTCTGCAAATCCACATTTGCAGCAGTAGGAGAAGAGGAAGGGGCTGCTTCCAGCTAGACTCGCTCTGCAAGTGGTCATTTGACCAGTAGTGCTATTTTGATGAGTGATGTGATAATACGTGTTTGGTGAGTGCCATAAGTAGCCAGCACTGGTGCCACAGATGCCATAGATGTGTCTTCCCGGACACTAGACAGATTTGTGCCCGCACATGCTCATCTCTGACCTGTTTGCAGAGCTGCTCAGGAGGGGACTCCCTCCTGGGTTTGGGTCAAAATGAGCTCAATTAGTTGAAACAACGAAGCTTTGTTGGTTTGGCTTCTTGCGGCTGACTGGTGACAGAAGAGGCTGTGTCTCGGCAGCCCTCGCTGTGCAGACAGCCCCGTGTTGAAATGGGGATAGTTCTGGAGGGGAGGTGGGAGGTCTCCTTTCAGTTATACTGCATTTGGGTATAAAGTATATTTATTTTTAAGCCCTTATAAGGCTTGGATGTGTGGCATCCCGGTGCAGGAGGTGATGAGGGAGTGCTGGTGGCAGTAGAGCTCAGCCCTGTCCTCCTCCCCGTCCCTGTGGAGACGGAGGGATGTGAAAGGAAAAATCACTGTGTGTTGCTGTTTAACCCCTCTGGGAGCCCCTATCTAAGCAAACCACCCTCGGCCTCTGCTCACAGATCAGAATTTATAGTCAATGAGAAGCTTGTGCTGTCAGGAAAATGGATTACTCTGAAGATGGGAGAATTAAATATAGAAGCCAGGTTTCCTCCACCAGCTCTTGGCCAGAGAACACTGTGAAGCTGGTCCTGGCTAAAGCTGGCAAGGGGTCCAAAATTAGAAGAAATTTCAAATAATGTAAAATCTTTCATGGAAATGCATTAGATTTCAAAGGGTAGATATTAAAAGGGCCTAATGTGTAGCTATTTCTGAGTTACTGTTCTCTTAGAGAGAAAGATGTGTTGTATGTAAGTTGTAAATGTGATACTAAATAAGTGGTCCAGATAAAATGTCAAAGGTTTGCAAAGCTCATCCTGGTCTTAATTCACTTCAAGCACCTGGCTTGGTGTGTGCAACCACCTCTATATGAATCCCATGGAGGCAGTGATTTCTAATGCGTGTGAAAAGTTATTCAAGGGAGAGCATTAACATGCTGGTGGAAACTCCATCTCTAGTGGCCCCGTCTTCTGTCAACAGACCAAATCTAGGTTGACCCTTTTGCAGGGAGGGTTGGGTAGATGGGGTTTTATGGGTCCTTGGTTATCTCTGCTCCTCACCGGAGCATAAGGCCATTGCTGAAGTGGCTATAGTACTAGCCAGGCTCAAATTAATCCTCAAATTAAACTCTCGCAGCACTTATGTCACGTTTACCTGATCCTGAGTGCTGCTAAACATCCTTAATTCTGGCTTGATGATGATGGGAGCGGAGAGTGCTGAGGCAGCTCCCAGAACTGAGTCCTTGGATGAGGGATGCTCAGCTTCGGTATGGAGCAGATTCCTTTATCAGTGTTGATTAAACGCTTGCTATGCACTGTCCTTGCCCTGAGCTGCAGGTGGGTCAGTGCAAGCCAGGAAGGGCTCAGGCCCTGCCGTTCCTCACGGGGCTGTGTTGCTGTCTTTGCAGATGACAGAGGGCCGGCACTGCCAGGTGCACCTCCTCGATGACAGGAACTTGGAGCTGCTGGTTCAGGTAAAGACACCGCCTTTTTTGGGTACCGGTGGCACAGTGCCAGATTTCTCCACTTATTTTCTTCAGTAGGGTGGCAGGCAGCTTGATGTACAAGTGATGTTTGAAGAAAGTTCTGTCTCCTACTAAAGCAACTCATAGAAGTTAAAGAAAGGGGCATGTGTTCAGGCACGCACACCCCTCCTCAGACCTGAATTAGCAGGAGGGTTTCCTTGGCTGCTGGCTCACAGCAGGCAAAGTGTCTGCCATCAGTTCTGCATTCAGCTTGTCATCTGCTTTTGCCAAAATTCAAAAGGTATATTAAATGCACCCCTTGTGGTGTGTGTTTTTGTAACTTAGAAAGGAAGAAACGTCTGTATCTTTTGGGATGTGTCGTCTTCCCATAACATCAGGACCCAAAGCATGAGAGATCCCTGTGCACACTATTTTCTTAACTGAAAAATCTCTCCTGCTGTAAGTGCAGGAAAGCCTGAGCTTCCACATTTCTCCAAGAGGAGAAAAGCAGCAGTCAGTCCATGCACTTCAGCTGGATGTGGTGGATGAAGTAATTGCCTCTCTGTGCTCCACATGTCCCGTGGCTCCATGGAGACACCATATCTGACTGCCCCGAGCCTCATAGAGACACTTCTGTATTGAGTTGTGCAACAGAGTTTTAACTGGGTTGTGTGTACTTAAATGTCAGTATTTGAAGAGAAAAAAATTATTATATGCGAAAAACCTGGACTGAAATGCATTAAATTATTTTTATTCTTTCAATAGCCCAAGCTTTTGTCTCGGGAGTTACTGGATCTGGTGGCCTCCCACTTCAACCTGAAAGAGAAGGAGTACTTTGGGATAACGTTTATAGATGACACGTAAGTATGTTCATTTATGTAGAACAGCAGTGTGATTACTGCAGTGCAGAACCTTATCCCTGACAGTGAGGCAGCTCAGTGTGACGGAAAAATGACTTTTTTTTTTTTTTTTTGAAGGATTTTCCTACTTTGTGCTTTGAGGAGAGGGGAAGGCACAAAAGAGAAAATGTTTGGAAAATATCTTCTGGGCAGAAACCAGCGAATACTTGTAAAATGCCTTCCTGATGCTTTCACTTTTCATGTTTGTCTCATAAGGTGGAAAAAATTGATTCAGCAATAATTTCCCACGTGAACACCCTCAGCTGTTCCTACTCTGCCCTTTTAGTAAGAACAAAAAGGTTTTGCATTTATTTTCAAAATGAATTGCTCCTATTGCTCTGCACTTTAATCTCAAGTGTATTATTGAGTCTTTTTAACCCAAACGCCCCTAACAGCAGTGAAATATGAAGTTAGTCCTTCTTGTAAACAGCTTTCCTCTAGCTTCCCTATTGCTTTTAGCTCTTCGAGCCGTTCCGCAGACTTACCAGAAAGAGAGCTGCAGAAGCAGTAAATGCTTAAAATGCACAACTCTCCCTTCCCAGCAGCTGGATTAACGCAGATGGGTGTCAGTGTTGGGTGCAGTATGTCACTGCTGATGCCCGTCCCCTGCCACCAGGCTGGGTGAGATGCTGTGGCAAGGCTCTGGAGTGCTGTGGGAAATGTGTTTCTGTGGCATTAACCCTAGAGTCGGCTGTGTTAATTGTAATCTCTGCTGGTGTTTAGGCTCATCTGGCAGCATTGTGCTGAAATTGCTTCCCCCACTTGGCCACGTGCAGGACCAAAGCCTGCATGCAGGGCCACTGTCTCCAGAGGAGTCACCTCCAGCTCGCCAAAGAGCTGGAGCAGAACTGCTTCAGGGTGGTGAGGAAGTGAAGTTCTCATAAATACAACCCCTAAATAGACCTACTCTTGTCTAATGGGAGTATTATTAGGCGCTGCTGTGCTCTGTTGCCACTTTTTGCAGTGTCCTGGATGGAAGCCTTTACCTACAGATTATGTTGGAGTTGTTTGGGACCCCAACCAAGGCAGCTCCCAGCTGCAGGTCCAGGACTGGCTCTGGGGAAAGGGCTGGTGTTCATGGAGCTGGTAGAGGCCACTCTCTCCAGGAACCTCACCACAGCAGTGTGGTATTTTTACCAGCCACTCTCATCTTGATCTCTCCTTAAAATATTTTTGCCACATCCTTGTCCTTTCAAGTTCTGGAAAATACTTTCTTCCAGCTCTTCTGTAAAAATCCCTTGAGGATGCTGTTTGCGCTTGGCTTGCTTTTGTTTTGCCCAGAAGAGCTGCCATGAAATTCTTCTTCTGGAGGTTTTTGGTTCCTGGCGCTCCCCTGTGGTGAGCTTTCAAGTGCTGCCAGGGGATTACCTGAAAGCTGTTGGCATCCCTGGAAACACCACTGGGGATCTAAAAGCTGCCTTGGGTGTATGGGGCAGGGCTGGGTGCTCAGAGCAAGCCTGTGGCCTCTGGAGGGCACCCATGCCCCAGCCTTTCTGAGTAGCCACAGGCTCTGGCACAGCCCCAGAGTCCTCAGGGATGTTATTGGGGTTTGGGGGATTTTAGTTTTCTTTCTTGCTTCCTTCTCCATTTCAACCAGAGAAGCTGCTGCAGAGAGAACTGCGTTTTATACACCTACCTCATTTAACGAGCATGCCTGCAGTAAATCCCTCTGCTCCGAAATGGGGGTTTATGTCTCACTGGGACTGGGGATGGCACAGAACAGGAGCGGGGAGGGTACGGCTGCAGAGCTGTGCCATCCCCGTGCAGTATAAGACATCAGAGCTGTTTCTGCTGCAGGCAAACATCCAGCCTCTGCTGCCAATCAGATCCCCCTCACACTAGCTGTGGGAAGCCAATGGAAGCATTCCCATCTCTAGGAAAGGAGGGTGTTTCATTAATATTTAAGTTTTCTGGGTGCTGTGCTATGACTTTTGTGCTGCAGCTGGAAATATAACTGCAAAGAGCGTTCTCTAATGTCCAAAAGTGAATTACATCAAAATCTCAAAGTTAGGGGAAAAAAAAGGAAATCATTAAGCATGATGTTTGTCTGCCTTGGAGCTGAATCTCGCACTTCTTAAAGTAAGACTTGGAGTAACCACGAGCACTGAAAACAGCCTGTTTCTGTGTTTCCCATCCCGGTTTTTAACCACTTCCTCAACCTGTTTCCACAGAGGTCAGAGCGTCTGGCTGCAGCTGGATCACCGAGTCCTGGACCACGACTTGCCCAAGAAACCAGGCCCGGCAACTTTGTACTTTGCCGTTAGGTGAGTAATTGTTTCCACAAAGAAAACATTACCACTTGCCTTTATTTATCACTGGGGGTTTTTGTTTAAAAGACCTGATTACAGATTTGATAAAGGAAATAAATGTCAAAGCGGTACATTATTTTTAGAAGGAGATTAGATTCCTGGATAAGTGCAGCTCTCTTGTATGTAACCATGGGGAAAAAAAATAGTTTGGAACCTGCTACTTCTTAAACTGTTACTTAGTATGTTGTTCCTAAGTTGTGATTTGGGTATTTTTTGTTTAAAAACCCATATTTTAAAGATCATCTTTGTCTGACTTGTCTTTAATAGTGCTAAATTTTAATACAGTTTATTTAAACAATCAGTTTTTCTTATATTTACTTAAGGGTTGTCTGTACTTGAAAGGGATTGCCTGTGGCTTCTTTGCTCACACAGCTTCAACCAGTCCCCAGGAGAGAACAAAATCCCTGGCAAAGTGATGATTTTGGCCAACATAATTGCATTACTTTAGGGCTTTTGCTGGCAAAGCTCTGCTGGGTTAAGGGCCTGAAAAAACCCACGTCCTGCGGGACAGAGCTCTGCTGGCAGAAAAGACCAAGCATCATATTCTTAATATTGTTGGAGGGTTTGTTTTCCTTGCAGTCGGTGGAGAATGAGAGCAGACTGACCTCATTTGCTTTTCATATCTCAGTAAATTTATGCCTTGTGTGCTTAATTATTTGAAGTACTTCCAAGGCAGAGCCTTTGGTGTAGTTGGGTTGGTTGGCACTGTCATCTCACCATGTCCTCCGCACCCTGGTCATTGAGGGAACGATTCAAACAAGCAGCACTTTGTTTTTGTTGAGTATGTGTTTAGCTCCAATGGAGTTCAGAGCTTCTTTTTCCTTCTCCATTTTTAAAAGAAAGGAAAAAAAAATATGTTTTAAAAGGGATGGTGGAATCATAGAAACATAGAATGTTAGAATTAGAAGGGACCTTAAAAGTCATCCAGTTCCAACTCCCTTACCGTGGGCACGGACACCTCCCACTAGAGCAGGTTGCTCAAAGCCCCATCCAGCCTGGCCTTGAACACCTCCAGGGATGGGACAGCCACAGCTTCTCTGGGCAACCTGGACCAGTATGGGCTCTTTAATATATTCACTGTGTTTGAAGATCTTGGAGACTAAAATCTGTGATTGCTCAAGAAAGCTATGACGGTGATCATGTGACTTTAACATTTCTTTGGTTGGGATTAATGCTGTTGGCTCATGATGTTTGATTTTGGCCCATCTCTGTTGTGAGATGGCCCTCTACGGAAAAGGTCTTCAGAGACCTGGGCAAGAGCTCGTGTGTGAAGAGTGGGCTTGGAAAGATCAACTCCTAGAAGCAATGTTGCTCTTTACATGCCTTTGAGCTTATATGCCTTGGTGGCCTTGCCATGGCCTGTGCCTTGGGTGCTTAGCTCAGACACTTATCTCATGTGAACACGTTTGCTTTGTCATAGCCTATTCCTTAATTCAACTACCATGAGAGCAGCCGAAATACACAATTGTAGCTGTGTGCACCAGTGGCTCTAATGGAAAAGCATAGTCAGGTGTGGGGCAAGTGGGATGGAGGGGATGGGCAAGTATGGGGAAGCAGGGCACCAAGCTGGTCTTCTCATAACAAGTGGCAAACATGCAGCAGCAGTTCTCGGTCTCTTTCAGCGCTGCACCAGCCAGTTTCCAGTAGCAGTACTGGAAATGGGGTGCATCACCAGATACCTGGTTATGACCCTCCTTTTGCTCACAACTCCCCAGCCCTGAGGTTTTGTCATTCAGTAAAGAAACCCATGATGAACACTTTCAGGGTTTAATTATTTTTCTTCAGTTGGCATAAATAAAAATCTAGACAGGTAAGTATGGTACTTACCTAGTAGCTGGTTTAGGATTTATAAAGATAGAACATGCAGTTTTAGGACCTATAAAAATGTCATTCTAATTTTCAAGGATGCTGACAGCATGGGAAATAAAAGCAGAACGTGTACTTCATGGTGTTCCTGAACATGCCTGTCATCCCCTGAACATCCTTATCTCTGTGGTCAGGTGTACCCTGTCTGTACTGTGGCAATAAAAGTGTACAGCTTGTACCAGGGCAGAAAGAGAGCACACAGACCTGTCTGGGGCAGGGAGAACACCTTCCCAGTGCCCTCTCCCTAAATCCAGACTCTGTACCAGCAGTAACTGGGAGCTACCTCTCTTCAGAGCCAGGGGTACTGTCCTGCTTGTGAGGATAAGTCAGCCACATTGAAAGAAACTACAAGGTCATTAGTTGAGGAAAATCACCTTTTTTGGTGCAGCGGAGGGAGGAGGGCTTTTGTGGGCTGAGGAAGGTCTGTGCTGTGAAGGGCTGGTCTGGCAGCAGGTTGGCAAAGGAGGAAGAGTGAGGCTCCTGCCCTCTGATGTCTGGAAAGAAACACTCCAAGAGTAGTCACAGTGGAGTTTAGCAAAGCTATTGAAAAAAAAATATTGGGTGTGACCAAAAGAGGTGGGAATACCTGGGGTTGCTACAGTTCTCAGTGAAAGCCAAGTCATGGAAATATAAAATAGCCTTTCAAATGTCTGGGGCACGCTGCTGGGCTTAGGTCTGCCCCTTGGACAGGCTGCGTGCCTTGTACCATGGGCAAATTATCTCCTCATCCTGCATAAGTGTTCTGGGGAGTGCTTTAAAAATCATTTGATGGAACATGCTGTAGGAATGCAAAATATTAAAACAATTACTGTTTAATGTATTGCTTGTCTCAAGTCACAACCTAAATACCACATACATTCCTAACATGTGCAGCAGGTGTTAGCTCTACTGCTTCCTACCACGTGCTCTGTACTGCTGCTGGGGACTTCATTCAGTATCTTTTCAAATCATCTTCACCAGGAGATCAGTGGCTGGAATGTGATGCTGTGAGGAGCCTTAGAGCACCATGAGGCTGTGGGAGGGATTGGCCTGGTTTTGATAAACATAGTGGGCTGCGTGCCCTGTGCTGGTCATCCAATCCTCCTGCTATCGTAGGCAAGATATTGAGAAGCACTGGTGTAGCCTGCATTGCCTGGGCAATGGTGGTGGTGGCCCAAGTCTTTGCTTGGCTGGGAAAAGACCTGTACCTGCTGTCTAGCATTGGGTGGGGGAGTCTGGACCCAACACATTGAACATTCTGTAAGGAACTGGAGCACACGTATCCTGGTTTTTCAGATTCAGCTAAAGGAGGATTGACAGGACCGCATTCACACAAATTTGTCTCTCTCTAATCTGACTTGGCAGCTCCATGCTCCTCAAATTATAGAGGTGTTTTCTCCACTCTATTTAATGCATCTCAGAGCTGCTTGGTTTGATGCCCCGAGTGAGTCAGAGAAGCGCACAGACTGGTTGTATGCGATTTTGCAGAGTGCCAGTGGCACACATGATGTTTGGTGTAGCTCTATACCAAACTGGGGACCCATCTGCTAGATTTGGCTGGGCCAAAGTAACCAGTAATGGCTTGCTTTTGTTGTAGTGGGAGGGGAGGAAGGCAGTGAGTGATGCAAGACTTGTGGCAGTTTGTAGCCCTTCCATGTAAACCCCTGGTTTGAGGATGATCATTAGCACTGGGCTAACTTCCCAAGCTGCAGCACAGTGTTTGGAGTCACCTTTTCCAGTTCTGTGTTTTTATCTGCATAGTAGGGATGGGCTTTGCTGCTTTAATATTTGACTGGGTTTTCAAATGAGAAGTCATCAGATGTTCACTAGATCATAGATAAGGAGTTTGTCGTTCCCTGTGTGCTGTCAGCCCATGATTTTCCACTTGTTCCCTCCTAAGAGGCAGGAAATTGAGTGCAGTAACTCATAGTTCCTCTGTGCTATTTTATTACTAGAGAACAAAACACTGAGGAAATAAAATTATTTGGGAGGAAGATGAAACCTATTCAAGAAAGTAACTGTTTGGTGGTTTGTTTTTTTAATTTTCAGGTTCTACATTGAAAGCATTTCCTTTCTCAAGGACAAAACTACAGTTGAGCTGTTCTTTCTGAATGCCAAGTCCTGTGTGCACCAGGTAAGCCTCAGTATTCCTTATTGTGCCTTTCCCATTTACTGCTCCTCTGCCACCTACATGGTCCTGAAAACTCACCAGGACCTGTGCCTAATTTCTAGATCTTACTGAAGTATTAAAAACTCAGCGTGCTTTCTCTCTTCATTTAAATGCTGGTGCTCCAAGCAAATGGATAAGGATGATGGTTTCCTTGTCCTGTTTTCACAGCCCTGCTGTGTGCTCACTGCACTAGAATAAGCCTGAAGTACTCAAAAGCTTTTAAGTTGTTTTAATCACAGGTAGGCTCTGTCTCAGTGGCATATCCTTCTGTACAGTGCTTCATAAACACTCAAAGCAAAAGCATCTCTTCACTCATCTCAAGTCAAACTTGTTTGAAGAACAAAAGTCCTGTGAGGAAGGTCCTATGCTGTGAACTTGGTTCCTACTTCCTTGATTTCCTGCATTAATTCAGTATATTAGTAAAGTAATAAACCCTATAAAAGTAGTAAACAAAGCTAGTTATAAAATCACCTTTTATATATATTCTCTGGTTAAGAAGCTTCCACCGTTTTCTTGAAATGTTTTAATTGGTAGAACAGATCTTGAGAAGTTACTTCATGATACAGTAGGCAAAAAGTCTTGAATAAAGGAATAAAAAGGTTGATCTGTTGCAGATCCATCTTGGTCTGAAAAAAGGGCCATGTGGCAGCCACCTTTGGCGTGACCGTCCTTACCAGTGGCGCAATAGCAGCTGCGGTTCAACGAACTGTACTTCAGCAATGCCTGATGTCTCTGGGATTTTCCAGTTAATGCCAAACTCAGACATCTTGCTTTCATTTTTTTAACTTAAGGTTCAATCAGTCTAAAAGGGTCACTTGGTTCTTACAATCTTTTCTTGGAAAACAGTCTTGTATCACTAGCTGACAGGGGAGCTCAGTGTAGCTGGCTGGTTTTCACCTTTAATATGCTTCATATTTTAGGGGATTCTTATTCAATATCCAGTATTTGTTATTTTATGGTGGGATCAGAAACCTGATGTGAAAGTGGTTAATGGCAAAGCTGTCACTGCTTTGTACAGAAATTGCTTTCTAGGAGAGTGGAGGAAATTGGGGCCTTTTTACAGCATACTAAAGTTTTAAGGTTTTTTGAAGAACTTGGGGCCTCACTGGTAAAGATTAATATAAAGCAAATCTCCATTTGGCATCCATGTCTGCCATTTGAAATGAAGGGTCCTGGCAAATTGTCATCCTTTCAGGGAAAAATGGAGCACTTTAGGCAGAAAGCACAAATAATTTTGGAATTGGAAAATGGGTTTGGTTTTAGATGGAATGTGAAAAATGCCACTGCTATTGAAAGAAATGCTGTCAACATCAAAACATTTGGTGCAAGTGTATGTGTTTATGGATATGCATAAAGCGTAAGAGAAAGCAGAGGAAGGGAGAAGTGTAAAAAAATCCTTCCCTCATCATAGACATGCATGTCATCACATCAATAAAGAGTCCACTTATGGCCTGGAAAAATATTATTATTGAAGCAGCATAACTTCATGTTACTGAAATGAAGTGCTGATAGCACGGGAAGCGCTAATGACGCACGGGGTGCTGCAATAAGCAGACTGCGCATCACCCAGTGGAGTTCAGGGCTTCAGGAGCTGGGAGAGGTTTGAATGAGGGCTGGTTTGTATTCCCCCCCCACCCCGCCCCCTGCCATGGCTTTGCAAGGGGTGTGTGCCCTAATTGGCAGCAACCTGCAGTGCTGCCTTCCCTGTTCCTGCCAGCAAAACTGCCAGAAGCAAGAGGGTTTTCTCGCGTCTGGTTTCTGTGGGCAACAGAGGGACAGGAGCGTCAGTCCTGCCCCAGGAGCAGGATCTCTGCAGGCAGTGCTGAGCATTTCAACACGTAGCGAAAGCTGAGAGCCCTCTCTGCCCGTGGTGCTTTCTGTGCTGGGCGGCTTCAAGGCTGGCTTTAGCACAAGCCAGGCTATTTACTTTCAAGGTGACTTTGGTCCAGTGGCTTTTAACCTTCAAATTAAGCTTTTAAAATATTTTACCCTACGTGGTAAGCTTATGGTAAGTCTCTGGGTTTCAAGTAGTATGTGACATGAATACGGGCAGATCCCCAGCTCCAGTGAAGCTGATGCTCACTGATGACAGTGAGGAATGTTGCCTGGCATTTCTCAATAGTTAATCCAGCTCCAGGAGGCTAGACCTGCCTTAGCTTAGCTTTTCTATTTTATTTTCTTTTTTTCCTTCTTTCCTTGCTACGTTCATGGAGTGAGGGAACCCCAGTGCCTCAAAAAGCAGCAGCCTGCCCCCAGCCCACATGCTCAGGGGTGCTCCTCAATGCACACGGTGTGCTGGAGGATGCCCTACCGTGGGGCAATATCCTAACCTGGATCTTTGCGTGAAGCTTCTGCTCTGTGTGGGCCAGGAATGTGGCTCAGGATAAATGCTGCAATACCTGGGGTGTGAGAAGACCTGCCTGGATAAGATTGCTTAAAAGCCAGTTGTGGGTTTTGTTTTTCCAAAGCTGTTTCCAAAGTGTTCACGGTAGCTTGTTCCTCATAGGGAACATGGTGTGTGAAAAGCCCAAATTCAGGGTAGTGCAGGGACTTGATGCTTGAAGGAGTTTGTGTTTGTCCTCTTCTGACATTCCTGAGCACTGGCATGTGTTGACAGCTGAGCAGTGTGTAGGTACCTGTGCTTTAAAGGAAAACGATGCTTTCCTGAGCTGAGGGTGAGTGAGAGATGTTACCCTGTGTGGTGCTTCTGCCAGTGTGTAGGATGCACCATGAGAGGCAGCCGAAGGCTTGGGCAAATACAACCTGTGCATTAGCAAAGCTTTGTGCCGGTCTCCCCTCTAGAGGGGATTTATCTGTGGCTTACCAGGTTCAGAGGCTGCCCCATAAATGTATTTACAGTATTCTTTGAGAGATCCTGTGTGTGAAATCCTGGAAGTGGCTGTATCTACACCAAGGGAATGGTATCTCCCTTGTCAAGCCTAGCATCTCTTGGTTTAGGGTGGAGCCACTGGGCAGAGTGCATTGGCTGTCTTGCCCAAGATGACTCCAGAGAGGTTTTGCTCCCAGATAAATAAAAATTCAGAATAAATAATATGAAGTATTATAATTATTAATTATATAATACGTTGCAAAGTATGGCTTCTGAATGATACAATTGACTAAAAACCTGCATAAAAGTTCTGAAAACAGCAAATGCTGGCTTGTGCTCTGTAGTGCATTAGCCACCCCTTGCTCTTCACCTTTCAGCTCCACGCTTCCTTCCTGCAAATCTCAACGCTCCTTTCTCTGAACTTTCTGTTGCTAAGGGTTACAGGAGTCTGGGGCTTGTGCATTTTGCAATTTCTGTAGACATTTTGGCGAGGAATAGGTGAAAAGACAATAAAATCTCTGCTGCCAAAAACGTATTTCTGCTCCCCACCCACTCTCCCACCTCTGTGCTCTTCAGTACAGTCAAAGCTCTTTTGTGCCTGTAGGACCTTTGCTGCCATATGCCAGGTCTGTTCATCCTCTACAACCTGTGGTGTTCTTGGTGCAGTCTCCCCCTCTGTCCTGCCCTCAACCCCTTTGAGCAGCTGAGGATATGGAGGGGCTCCCCTTTACCCAAGACACAAGAGAGCTGAGACCTTATTTTCACTTTCATAGAATCATAGAGTGTTTTGGGTTGGAAGGGACCTTAAAGATTCATGTTCATCTTGTGTCCCTGCCATGGGCAGGGACACCTCCCACTAGACCATGTTGCTCAAAGCCCCATTCAGCCTGACCTTGAACACCTCCATGGATGGGGCATCCACAGCTTCTCTGGGCAACCTGTTCCAGTGTCTCACCATCCTCACAGGAAAGAATTTATCTCCAATATCTCATCTAAATCTCCTATCTTTCAGTTTAAAACCATTATCCATTGTTACATTGCTCTGCTCCCTCATAAAGAGATAGAGTCCTTCCCCATCTCTCCTGCAGTGTCTGTGTTTGTTCCTTTTCACTGCATCCCATCTTAAGCCACCACCACATCAGTACTGTCATCCTCCTTCTGCGAAGTCTACCACAATGCCTGGAGAAGGCACATCCGACAGAGGAGGTTTCAACACAACCCGTTCAGTATTTTCTGGCCTTGCCCTCCCCATGTCTCCTTGTGTGTGAACCGAACACAACATTTTCTGTTGGGCTTGTGAGAGCACGTGGTGTTTCCTTGCTGCTGGGTGCATGCACAAACCTTGGTCCCCAGCTGATATCACAAATGCTGCCAGTGCTCTCACCCTACCCTCCTTTCATGTTGAGCTGCCTGTTCCCCCCCCCCTCCCTGGTCTGATGCTGTAGTCCCCAGGCCTTCTCAGGCCTGTGTGGTCCAAGCAGCTGCCTAGTTCCTGCTCTCCAGCATCCGTGTTGTTTGGGCTGGAGCTTGGAGAAGACTCATCCACTGCCAGGAACAGCTTGGGCCACCAAACGGGAGGTGGGAGCTGGTAAAACTTAGGTTTCCTGGTCTCTGGGAAGGCCTTCCAGTCGACTTGGTTATAAGCATGTTTATCTATGTGTATTTTGGGAGAACGCAATGACTGGAAGGAGGCCGTGTGTATGTCTGAGCTCTGTCTTCTTACGTACCTCTCTCTTCAAGGCTTTGAGAACTGCTGCCTGAAAACCTTCAGTGGTGACAAGTTCAATTTAAAAGCTTTCTTCCCTGTCACTGAATGTAAGAAGCTGGGTGTAGATTTATAGTGCTCTCTAAAATCTACTGTACAGCTGGAATGTAAAATAGCAGAGACCTCGCACTTAGTTTCAGGTGAAACAAGTATCTCAGAATTGATGTGTTTGCACAGGGAGAGAGGAGAGCTTTGTAACATGTTCAGTGTGTTATTGCACAGCCCATGACCATGGCTGGGATACTTTTAAGGAGGTGGGTAGGAACTGGTCACGCACATCTCGATGATAAATTTGGAAAGATAAATTAGTCTTTTTCTTCTTTGAAAACAGCCAAGTTTGGAAAAATAACACCCTACTTGGCGAGCGAAGCACTGTCAAGTTTATTATGTATTATAGCTAACCTCCATATAGCTCTGCAGCCATACCATTGACTCTTTGCCAGTCCTTAAAAATATCTTCTGTAAACTAAGAGCTTGGTCAAGTTGGCTGTGTTCCTCTTCTCTCTATATTTGGGTGCTGGAAGGGTTATTTATTTAATTTCCTGTTTGTTTCAAGAATCGTCACGAATTGCTTGAAAAAAAGAAAAAAATATTAAAGGAAATGGAAATTTTCAGAGAAGCCTGAAACCATGATAGCTTCATGAATGGCCATGCTTGTGAGCACTTGGCAGCCTGAAGACTAGTCCTTACCAAGAAGAGCTGTTGAAACAGACCCCTGGTGTGAGCATAAAGCCTGGCTGGCTCCCAGCTCATGGAGACTGAAGTGGTTGTATATCAGAGAGCTCTCGAAAGTTTTATAACAGATATTTCCTAATTCTGCCTCATCTCTAGGGAGAGAGGAGCATTCCCATGCAGCCTTGTAACACTGCATAGTCTGATCCTAGCCAAGGTTGTTAAACTACGCTCTATCCATTGCCTGTATTTGCTGTTCTGCTCCTAAAGACAGCATGTGTAAAGCCTAGGAGAAAGGATCAGGAGGACCAGCTGGCCTCCTGCACCTTCAGGGCTGTTGTCTTCTATGGGTGCTGGCAGCCACCTTCCTGGCTGAAATTCATGAGCAGCATGTCAGCAGATAAGGACAGAGAAGGTTATGCCTGTGAGTAAAATCTGACAGGAAGAAGTAGGACCCCCCTGCTGATGTAAGCTGGCAGATCTCCATGGGGTCTCTCTGCTCATTACCCTGTGAGGTCTCACATGGGGCTGTGCTGGTGGCTTGGGGAAGGACTTAGCTGTGGTGTGGGTATAGTCAAGGGACACTATACAGCACCTCTCTTGAAGGTGGTCGTCCAAGGCTCCCTGCTGTAAAGGCTGATGGTGCCCCAGGGACCTGTCAAGACCCTTGCCAGGGGAGCCCTAGGTTGTGTCCTAGCTGGGCTGGCCCATTGCATATGAAAGCTTAATTGGTTTGCAGCCAAAGTTTCATACCTCATGACTCTTGATGGAGTTACCTCCTCCTGGGTCTAACTACCGGGTGTTAATTGCAGTGGAGAGGTTTGCACCTTTTGATCTCCTGGCCACAGGGTAAAAATGCTGTGACAGCTCAGCCAGGTCTGTTGGTGGTGTGTGTTGGGTATCTCGCTGTGGTGCTGTGGTAGGAAAGCGAAAGGCTGTGATTATATGTTGAGTCTAATGACACTTGCCATATACCCTGGCTTGTAAACAGGGAAGTTTTTATGTCCTTCCCCTATTCTCAGCTTTTACTCTGATATTAATGGAAAAGGAGCAGAACTAAATATGCTCCTGTTGCCCTGAGCTGTGTAGACAAGTCTCAGAGTAGCTCCTGCTGTCCCTGGAGCTTCATCGAAGTGTTGGCTGAAGCACAATTGCAAACAAGGGAGAGGGCAGAGACAGCAGAATTAAGGGTGTAATAGAAACCTGAAGCTTTTGCTCACCACAAGGTGCTACCAGCTTTTCCTTTGGCTGGGCTGGCTGAAGCAGCAGGTCCAGCCAAGAGAGAACCACAGTGGCTGCCGTGTGTGTGTGCTGAGTTGTGTTCAGTCTGAGGTCAGGCTCCCTCACATGGGTAGGAAGGGCTGTGGGGCTTAGTAGATGAAATGAAAGATGTCATGGACCATCTAAATGCTGTGAGGCCTCCTGAGCCATCCAGGCTGTGCTCCCTGTGGGGTAAATGCAGGATGAGTGCTAATGTGAAGTGCCCTTTTGAGAAGGGTCAGAAGGACCAGTCTTTAATTTCCCCTTATAAGGGCTCGTATTCTGCTTCTCCTGCTGGTTTACTGCTTTACTTTCCCTTTCTAATGTGCTGCAGGCAGACGCTTGCTTCGCTGTGTTTTTTTTTCAGCCCAGTGTTTCTGTCTTTGGGAAATTGGTCCCAGTTGAGATTTTCAATAAAATTCAAAGTTGCTGATGCAGAAGGGAATGGGATGGGGCATCCTGCGTGTGCAGGGCAGCATGAACAGCAGGAGACACCACTGGAACTGAGATGTAAGTGTGAATGCCAGTAACCAGTATGAGTGTTTTAAAGTTGGGAGATTATTTGGAAGAGGTTTATGGAGGTTTGCTGCCATTGTTTGTTTCTTTGGTTTAATTACCCGGCACAGCCATACCAACAGAGCGAGTTGTCAAATTGCCTGACCTAGTTCCTCCCGTGCTGCTCGACTTGCATCGTGTAACAGGTTGTGGCCAAAACCCCTCCCTCCCTAGCCTGTCCCGTGAGCTCAAGCCACCTTTGTGCAGCCCCTGCTCTCAAAAAAAAACCCCTTCAACGCTGAAAAGCTGCTAAGCCCTCTGCAATGCAGGGCCTTGCCTTTGCATCCTCTGGCTGTCAGGATGCATCACGGAGATGCTGGATCTCTTGTGGGAAGTCACGGCAGTGCTGGGTAAAGGCACGGGTGCTGGCATGGCTGTCTTCACTTGTCCACACCCAACTAATTGCCTCCCTCGGTTTGAACATCGTGTTGGACGCATTCGGATCCTTCCTTTCCCTCTGCCTAATTGCACCCTTCTTTCAGCTTTTTTAAATCACCTTTCAGTCAACGCGGGTAATTATATTCAATATTGTGGCTGTCTTGGGGCTATTGGATCATACTGTGTGTATTTGGGGGGTGTCTTTGGTTAATATACATTTTTAAAGGGGTTGGTTTGAGGGAAGAGGTGTCTTAGCATTTTAATTCTCAAATCTCAGTGTGAAATGTTTTTGTACCTATAACCTCATTTGTGTTTTGAAGAAATGATATGTGTTTTCATGTCTTGCTCTGACTCTAAAGAGTTAATGATGACAGTTTGTGTTGCTTTTTTTTTTTTAAGTCTGCTTTAATCTGAGTTTACAGTCTAAAGATTTGCTTAGCACAGTTAAAGCTCATTTGACTATCGTCACTCTTGATCTGTGTTTTCGTCAGGATTTCAGACTTGTATCTCTGTGGCAATAAATTCCAGTGTTGTTGCTGTGTCTAATGAGGGTTCTCTGCTCTGTTCATGACCGACCTTGTGATTTTTATCACATTCATAAGTCTGTGCAGCAAAAGACTTTGAGCTCTTGATATCTGAACCAGGGGCTAAATTCTGCCCATGGGCACTGAAAGTAGGAGTTGGTCTTCACTGGCTGCTGAGATAGTGACCAGTTCCTGCTCTGTGGTAATTGCCACCTGGTTTGGACATCTGCTAGAACCCTTCATTATTCTGATGTTTGACAAAAGCCATCACCTGAACCTGCTGGACCAAGTGCAGTGTTTAGATAAGGCAGTGGCCTTTTGGAGAGCTACACCAGAGGCTGGATCTGTCTCACTGGTTAAAATGATTGGTCCCTGTGCAAACCTGAATTGAAAAATACCAGTTTCTTCCCCTCCCTGGAGCTGCACCCGCTAGTCTGTTTAAACTTATTTGCATCTAAAATGTAGAAGACTCAGATTCCATTATCTGAATTATATCCATCCACTTAACCTCATGCTAGTGACCTTGTTCTCACTTGGGATAAATCTAGGATAACCTTCCATCTTCATCTTCAACACAGGGCCTTGAGAGCACTCGCTGCCCTGGCTCCCAGGGTCCCCCTCCTGCTCACTCAAGTCTCGGCTTAAATTAGCCTGGCAACTGCAGGCATTGGGAATGAATCTTCTTATAGCCAATTTTCCCTATCTATTTTGGAAACCTTGCTCTTAAAGTGATGCTAAGAGACCCCCATCTGCCGGCCTTGGGGCTGAAGGGCATTTATTAAATCAAAATATTGCAGGAATGAGTAGGAATAGTCATGGTCCTGCACTCCTGAGTGACGCATAGCGCTACATGGATTTGTGTCAAGCAAAGGGCTGTCCAAACTCCTTGACAGCCCAGGGCAGGGCTGGGTTATGTTATAGCGATGGCTGATTGGGGAACCAGATGGCAAATAATTTTATATTACGATGGAAAACAATTCCAGGCTTTAAGGGGAATTGTCCAAGAGACTGTCACTTGTATATAGCACTAGTCTGTTAGATAAAGGCTGAGCTGGGCTTTGGGATCCAGTGCTTCAAACCCTTGCTCTGCTACTTCTGTGACCTCAGGACAGTTCTTTTAACTCCCTGCATCTCTCTGGTCCACCATGTTCTGGGGTTTGCAAGAGCTGGAGAGCTGTGGTGGCAGCCCTGCACCTGGGGTGTCTTGTTTGTGCCCTTTGAAGGTCAAGATACCTTCTGTGTCTTGTTTTAGAGAGGTCAGGTTAGGGAGGACCTTCTTGCCTCTTTGCTTCTCAACGCAGCTTCTAAGCAACCCAGTTCAAAACTTGAGGACATTGACACAGCAAAACCCTCACTATGAAAGCAAGGACTGAAACTTCATCACCTGAAGGTGGCCTTTGTCACCCCTTCAGCCTGTTTGGTCTCCCAAAACCCTAAATGAAGTGGTTTGTGGGATCACTTTTAACATTTGTGGCAATACCATAGCAGGCTAGTAAAGTGACCAGAGTTTCTAAAAACGCTTGTATTTAGGGACCAAGTAAATAAACACAGAAAAGCAGCCTCGTAATTACTATTGCTAATTAGTTAATGGCTGTGAGGTGCTTTGAAGATGAAAAGTGAAGAGGTGCTTGGTTATTAAGCCCCAAACACCCCTGTAAGGCCAGGAGCAGTTATTGCTATGGGTCAGTGGAGACTTGCTGCTGCAGTAGCTCACCCAGCTTTCCTTGCAGCCAGTAACAAAGAGAAGAGGGCCTTTGATGTGAGAATTGCGTTTAGATATTTAAATCTTGATGAGTTTCTTGCATGCGTAAAAGGTGATGAGCCATATGTAGCTGATTCTGCCTTGGGGCAGGGAGATGGTCTCAATGAGCTTTTAAGGTCCTTCTGGCCCTGTTTTCCCTGATTTTGTGGTCCAGGGACGGCTTTGCTGAACTAGAGCCCATCTTCCCTGCTGAGCAGAGGTTTCCTGCAATGGCATTTTCTCATGCCTGGGTTCCCCTCCTACCAATGCAGCAGAGCACGGTGCTGGGATTGACCTGGTGTCCTGTAATCCTTCCACTGCCACAGTTGGCCTCAGAGGCTGTTTGAGCAGATGCAATTTAAGCTAAAGAAAAAAAGCAGCCCGGATGTGCATGACAAAGACTAACCTGATACAGACCTGGAAGTAACAAGCTGCCTTAAAGTTGTAACTACGTGAAGAGTTTCTGGGCTTCCATCCTTGCATTTTCTCTTAAGCATCAACATGAAAGAGATCTGAAGGAAGGATGAACTTAAGGCTGGGGTGGTTTTTTTTTTTCTTCTCTTTTTCTAATNAAACCAAACTTCCTTTCCACGAAAATTGAATTATTTGTTTGTTAGCTTTTGAACTCCTTCTCTGTGGGGCAGACCTGCAGCTGTGGTAAATTAGCTCAGCTCCAGATGTGCTCTATATATTTTGAGATGTCATTTCCCTCTATCTGTCTGTAATTCTGTAGACTTTCCTGCTACCCTGGTTTTGGCACTACTTCAGCTTTTGGTCTGCTTTGTCCCCTCATTCATTGTGGGGCCAGAGGGTATGTTGGGATCTCGGTGGTGGGAGACTGGTACAACATCTACTGTCTTCACTTGCAGAAGATCAGTAATAAAAAAGAATTCCTCTATATTTGTGGGCTGGCTCAGTGTCCTCCTTTACACACAGTTTGCTGGATGCAGTGGGTGTTACAGGGTAGCTTTGATAATCCAAGAGTCCAAAGTGCATCTCCTTTACTCTTCCAGCGCTACTGCTGGTCCCGGTGTGGAACAAGAGCCTGGCTTTTTGTGTGTAAGAAACTAACTTGAAACTAACTAACTTTGAAAGACTGGAGCAGGAAGAGGTGGTGGTGGGGAGGATTCTTGTGTAGTTTTGATGGTTTTGGCACTTACCAACTGAACGCTTCTGAGGTCACCAAGTGCAGGACTGCTTTTGGACTAGGGTCAGTCCAAAATATCCCAAAAAGTCCAGCTGGGATATTTCCAGCATGGGGGTCCATAGAGGTTTTTCTCAATGCTACACTTACAACTCCAGTTTACTTGCAAGAACTGGAGGCTGTGAGACCCGGACCCAGACGTTTAGTTCTGCTATTCTTGTGATTAATAAGCATTACTTATCTAGCATGAGGGGTTGTAGATACCACCATTGCAACAAAGAACTGCCGTCCCTGCCCTGAGGAGGTGCTTCAAGCCATAAAAATACCTCTCCTTCAACCCTGCCTCCCTGCTCCACGGCCAGTTTTCCGTGGGTTTTTTGCAGGGTGCGGGATCAGGTCCCTGATGGGACACTCTGTCAGATGCGGTAACACAAAACAGCGTCCAGCGAAATGCAATAAAAGAAAGATTTGTAAAGAAAACACGCCAGGGCGAGGGAAGGGGAGGCGAGAGGAGGGTTTGGGGAGGGGGAGGAGGAGGAGGAAAAGCGATGTCACGGCGTGTCTGTATGTACGCGCTGACAAAAGGGGGTGGCTGCCAAAGGGATGCGGGGAGGGGACTGGGGGGTGGCACTGCCTTTCCCGGAGCGCAGGGAGCCGCCTCCCGCAGCCCCCCGCCGGGGTGGTGCGGTGCTGGACTGTGCGGGGCAGGGCAGGGCTCACGCACACACACACGCTTCATGTCCTGCTCTTTTTCCCTGTGACAGGGGCAGATCGAAGTGGAGAGCGAGACCGTCTTCAAGTTGGCAGCTCTGATTTTGCAGGTAAGCGGCTCTTCCTCCTGTCATTTGGTGGGTTTTCTGATAAACCGGTGACTTGGGACTTGGTTTAGCTCAGCTGCCCCAGGGTTGTTTTTCCGGTTGGTTTTTGTGTTTGTTTTGGGCTTTGTGTTTGTTTGTTTGGGTTTTTTACCTCCCTTTATAAAGACAGAACCGTGCAGCGTTGCTTACAGTCTCTGAGGTTGGAAGAAGGGGGAGCTAAAAAAGTTAGGAGTTGTTTTTCCTTAGAGGCAAGTGAGGGGAACGTCTGGAAATTTTGTGAATTTGAAATTGGAAGAGGAAACACTCAGAAAGGGAAGTCCCTGACAGGTTTCTAATTTATCACTTATTCTAATTTAAGTTTGTTTTGGAGATCTGGGAAGCAAGGAGTGTAGTAGTGTAGCTAAAGTTGCTATTTGTGCCCGTGAATCTTTCAGAGCATATGGTTTTGATACTTCTCATGTGTTGAAATATATTATGCCAACTTTACCTTTTCTTAATACTTGTCGTACTCGGACTTAAACTCGGGTTTTTTACCCCTTTGTAAGAAGTAAAATTCAACCTTTAAGGTGTTGGGGGGGGGTGGGGTCTCTCCTGGTGACAGTTTCTCAGTGACAAAATGCCACAGCAACGCTGGGGTGGCTTGATCTGCCTGAACTGTTGTTTTCACCTGGAGTGAGCACAGTTCCTCAAGTGCTGATCTGTTTGTAAAGCTGCCCTTTAGCTGGATGTGGTCGGATGGAGAGAGAATTGAATTTCACTTCTTGTACAGTAAAAGTGACATTCGATTTACCTTGTGAAATTCATCCCCGTTCTAGAAGCGGTTTTATTTACGGCGTAGGTGGCTAATCTACAGCTGGAAGCGTAAAGCTATACGCAGCCATATATCTGCAGGCAGCCTCCATGCTTTGGGGTCAGGATCTGGCTGTGGAGCTGTGGGAGTAGGGAAGTGAACAATGCTGGGAAAATCGAGGACTTTTGAAGAGATCATGTTTTAATTCTGTCACTGTTTTTCAATTGTAGGAAGCGAAAGGGGACTATTCCAGGTAATAACGTTTTCCTTTCTAATACTGCTGTGCTTGATGGATGTGTTTTTCTGGGTTGGCATTGTATTGCAAACAATCAGAAATGGGGGTAAAGTCCAGCCGCAAGCAGTGGCTGAAGAAAGTGATATGTGCTGCTGGGCTGGATAAAATCTGGGTCTGCAGGGTGAGTAATGCCTTTTGTGAGCAGGCTCTGAGTCAAAACAGCGGCTTTTTTTCAGGCCATCCTGCTTTGCTCTCTTCCCCAAACACCAAAGTGGGACAGGGAGAAAGCTTCTGCTCTCTCCTACCAGAAAGTCTGTGCACTGCATCTCGGGTCCATGGGGGTGACCTTGCCCGTGACCCTGCCCATAGTGACAGCACGTTTGGAGGGGGATGGAGCCTGTCAGCTGCCCGTGCTGGACATCAATGAGCTGCTTTCTTCTGCAGCTGCCCCGCGGGCCTCCCTCTTCCCACACTTGACCCCACACTTGTGTTGTAGCTGGTGTGTGTGACCTGGTTGCTGGGGCTGTAGCTGTCTGAAGCTGCATCATCAGACTGGGCTTACCCTTGGAAACCACTTTTTACCATGCACTGGTTATGCTGACTGGCAGCAGGGAGGAGGTGGGGTCCCACTCAGACCTGTTAGAGCTGGGGCAAAAGACCTTCAATTAGAAACAGCACACTAAGCAAATAGAGATTCTGAAGGTTGGCTTTGGTCACGTTAATGTTTTACTACTTGTTGAGTTTCCATGTGGGAAGAGAGGTATGTTTACACTTTAGCTGCAACAGCTTTCAAGAGCCATGGTTTGGAAATGCTCAGTAAAGAGCTGTCTGCTCAAATGCAGGGAAAGCAAGTCACATCTGACTGCCAAAGCCTTTGGCAGGGACATACTCTGCTTTTCCTTCAGTGCCCACTTGTCAAGTAAGTGCCAGCACTGCTGCCCAAGACCCCTTCTTCTCCAAATGCCATCCCTTCTCCACTGTGGGTCACGCTCTATAAAGTCCATCACAACTTCTTCCTCCTTTTTGTTGGCGTGCTCTCACGCCTGCGGGGAGGAAAAGATGTCCTTGTGACTAAGACCAACTGGATGGGCTGGCTGTACAGACGATTTCTGTTCCTAGTCACGCTGTAGAACTGCTCTGTTACCCCCTGTGTAACACTTATTGTCTGAGAACTGCTTTTTTCTCTAGAAAGACTGCTCGTCTTGCTTCATCTCACTAGGACACCCTAAGACACCCTAAACCTAACTGACTTCAGGCAGTTCTCTGACAACCAGAGAACACCATTCACTTGACAAGAAGTGACTTGTTAAGCTGCAGCAGCTGGTGGTATGTGCTCTCAGTTCTCTAGAAAAGAAGTTAAGGTTAAAAACTACCTTTGTGGCGAAAGCCCTCTCTAATGTGGTTTAAATTTTACCCTGACCCCTTATCATTTGCCATAAATAGGTTTGTAAGCATTGCTTCTCATGCCCGAGGACTGCCTCTGTGGTTATTTTCCGTGCCTCTGCGGACACGTTGCAAGGAGTGGATTGCCCGTCGTTACCTTGGAAAATATTTAAAGAAAACTGGAGGGAAGAGCACTGCACTACAGGACTGATTTCCCAAGCACAAGCTCTTCCCCCGAGCAGTTGCATGAAAATAGCTGCAGCAATTGTTTCCTCTCTTAAAGAAAAGCATATGTTGTGCCTCGGCAGCACGTGAGCGGGGCCAGCTGTCCCAGACCCAGCAAGCGCACCAGAAGCGAAGGAATTCCATTTTACATAGCACAAGTGGTCGTTTGGACCACCCCTGATAAAGCACTAGCTTAATTACCAGCGTATCTTAAAGATAGCGTGGGACTGGTCCCGCCTGCCATACGAAGGAAACGTCCTCGCAGCGGTGCCTCTGTTTGCAGCGTCCTGGGTTTGGCCTGTTCCCTGTCGTTTGGCAATGCCACTTTGAATCACTTTCTGGAATGTAGCTCTTGCACCATTGTTGCTTACGTGAGAACACACAGGTTAATTTTTTCTTTTAAAAAAAAAATAAAATATAGGATTAGTGCTGAATGGATGTGGGTAAATACAGGAATTGCCTGAAGTCCTAGAGATTAGCTTTCTGGAAGTGAAAAATGGGCCAGTCCAGACAACGCTGGTGATTTCTGCCTGGTTGAGTTTTCACACATCCCATAGGGAGCTTTTCCATGGGGACACATCCTGCAGTTGGGGTCACTGTGTGACATTCCCACTGACTTCAGCTGGGAACAGGCAGATGAGTACCAGCGTCCAAACGTTTCAGACTCCTGCGGCTCTGCAGTAACCCTCTCCCAACCCACCACTCAAAGTCTCAGATAAGGGCTTGATGGCAGAGAGCAGCAATCTCCCCAGAAACACCCTCCCCTGCCCTGTGCTGAGTGGGTGAGCACATTCTTGTGAAATCTGTTTATTTTCAGGGAGCAAACGTGACATGTGGGCACCTGGAGAAAGTAAATACTTCTTGATTTCTGCACCAGGAAGGTCACTCCGAAGGGGATTTGAAGCCTGGTAGCACTGACAGTGTGAAAATATCAGGCTCTTTGGGGTCTGGCAGGTGGTTTGCAGCAGGACCCTGGGGTGCTGGGCTGGGCTGTTCCCCCTGTACTCGGCACTGGTGAGGCCACACCTTGAGTATTGTGTCCAGTTCTGGGCACCTCAGCACAAGAGAGATATCGAGGTGCTGGAGCGAGTACAGAGGAGGGCAATGAAGCTGGTGAGAGGCCTGGAGAATAAGGCTTATGAGGATCGATTGGGGGAGTTGGGATTGTTTAGTTTGAGGAAGAGGAGGCTGAGGGGAGACCTCATCACTCTCTACAACTGCTTGAAAGGGCATTGTAGAGAGGTTGGTGCTGTCTCTTCTCACGGGCAATTAGCGACAGAACAAGAGGGAATGGCTGCAAGCTGCAGCAGGGTAGGGTTAGGCCGGACATTAGGAAAAAGTTTTTCACAGAGTGGTCAGTCAGTGGAATGGGCTGCCCAGGGAGGTGGTGGAGTCACCATCCCTGACTGTGTTTAAGAGTCATTTAGATGTGGTGTTGAGGGATATGGTGCAGGGGAGAACTTGTAGAGTAGGGCTGATGGTTGGACTTGATGATCCCAAGGGTCTCTTCCAACCTAAATGATTCTATGATTCTATGACAAGGGTATGAGTATTACCATCTGGAGAGAGGCTTTACGTGAGATAAACCACCAAGTCTCGCTTTGAGAGGATCCTAGCTTTTAAGACATCTTGATAAAACTTAAGTACGTGCTTCAGAATTGCACCCACAGCTTGTCCATTGCCTGTTGTGGGCAGCTCTGGTTTCTCAAAGGCAGTCTAAAGTGACTGTGGGCCGCAGGAGGAACGATTAAGGAAGACGACAAGGGACCACAGTCGGTGTAGCTCACCACACGCCCAGTTCCTTTTCCTGTTTACCAAACTGGTGATCCCCAGCCAAGGTAATTCCCCCCTGTGCATGTCCCAGAGGTGCTGGGTGAGCCGTTCCTCTCCCCATTCCATGGGATGGTGTCGGGGCTGCCACAGTTCCTCCTGAGAGTCTTGCAGCTGCGATGTTCCCAGCAAGTCTGAGGTGCTGCAGGTCCCTGTCCCTGCGCCTTCCTGTCCAATGACCGGGCATGTTTGGTTGAGTGGAAGGATGTAACGCTTTGTGTTTGCTTCTCACGACTCATCTGTGGTTTCCAGTTGACTGCTTCTCTGTGCAAACTGTATTTCCGTCAGTTTTTCTCCAGCTCCCGCAACAAGAACCCAAAACAAAGTTGTTAGTCATTAATAGGAGTTTTGAAACACTCTGCACTACTCAGTTGTGCTCCTCCTCTCTCATATTTGCAAATGAAACACAAAAAGCTGTAAATGTGGTTTTAAAAAGTCTTGTTTTTTAAACTCTACACAAGGGTTTTTGAAAAGAATCTGACTCGAGTTGCAGCTTCTGGGCATGGTTCCGTTTCGGGGGGGAGAAAAGGCTACATTCTGTTTCTTTTAGAAATTTTATTTCAGTTTTAAAGGAAGCTTTTGTCTTGGCAGGCATGCAAAATAATAGAGCGGTCTGGTAGTTATCGTCATGTGAATGTGGAACATAGAAAGTCTTGTCTCCTTGGGAAATAGGTGATTTAGTTGTATTCAGTTTACAGACTAAGCATCTGCCCCTCAGAAATGCTGTACAATAGTATATGGTATTATTTTTCTTTGTAGCTTGATGGAAAGAGACAGTTTACAACTGAGATGTCCTAGATGCTGTCTTTCTAATATTAGAGAAACTTTTATTAAGATCAGATTAGCTACAGGGACTATATAAGGAAAGTAGGTTTTTGTTTTTTGTTTTTAAATTAAAAAAAAAAAAAGGTTTATTTTCTGCCTGGTAATCTTGGATCATGTTTTCCCCAGTAACGTTTCCAGGACTGAAACCCAGCCATGCTCCCTGAAAGTTAATTAAATTGCTGGAGGAGGGCTTCCATTTTCTTTAAATAGCTGACGCATTCGGTTTTGATTCTGGCCTGTGGGCTGCAAAGATAACTCCCGACTGGTATAACATAACACAGACAAAATAATGAATTCCTGATAGCTGACATGTGCGAGGCACCGGGGTTTATCATTACAGGGGTGATAAAGGCAGTTTGTAAAAGGAAAAGGTTTGTGTGAAAGATACTCCTGCGAACTGCGGTTGTGGAGTAATTGGATCAGAAACTCACGAGTTTAAAAACTTTACTGAGAGGAGAAAAAACAATGAAGTGCTTGGTCTAGGTGCAGAAAACTGGTATTAACAATTTGCTCCTAATTAAGAGTGGGTGCTCACTGTTAAGTTTTTGGGTAGGGTTTGCTTGGGGAGGTGATTATTTTGCCAGACAAACTGGAAAGAATGTAGAGAGATACTGTGGGCAGTGCTAGAAATCAGCTGCTTGAAAGGAGTTAAAAATTGTCTGATAGCAAAGCACCTGTGCAGTGTGCTGTGTGCCCCATGATTAGCGCAGCTTTGGAAGCAGGACGCACCTGAGGTTTGTTTGAGGCAGCTTGTCCAGCCTGTTTTTGGAAATCTCACTAGGTTCAAAACTCCAGGTGTGGCTGCGTGCAGGACTGGGGTCAGAGCAGAAACACAAATTTGGGGCAAATCTCCCTCCTCTCCTAGGTTTGCATCCTGAAGAGGTCTTGGAGACCTCAAATTGGGTCTGTGTGGCATGGATGGAGCCCACCTCATGCGTGCCAGCCAC
The DNA here is from genome assembly GCA_013400555.1 of Jacana jacana. Classification (NCBI taxonomy): domain Eukaryota; kingdom Metazoa; phylum Chordata; class Aves; order Charadriiformes; family Jacanidae; genus Jacana; species Jacana jacana. The sequence continues at coordinate 208,067 of VZTM01036009.1, forward strand.
TGGCAGGCACTCAGGCTGTGAGGCCAAACTAGAGCTGGCCTAAAGAAAGATCTGAAGTGGGTACAGCGTGGGGGTCATGTCTCCAGCACAAATGCTGTTGCTCCACAGACCTGCTCCTCTTAGTTCTGTCGAGGAAGGAGACCTGTTGTGAACTGTTCTCTGGAAGCTCTTTTCTAGGGCCATTGGGGTTGTGGATGGGTTACCAGGGGACATTGGCACTGGCCTTGTGTGGAGACCCAGGACCCAAGCAAGGGTCTGGATGCCTCTTTGAGCCCCTGGGGGTTTCCTTTCGTGTGTATTGGTGAGTGACACAACAGAGCTGGTGGATCACCACAGGATTCACTCTCAGGGCATCCATCTACTTCCTGTCATAGGCAGTGCTGTGATTTACTTTTTGGGTTTTTTTTCCGTGCAAGCGCGCTCTTTAAATGTCTGTGCACTGCTGTTTCCTCGCTGGAAATCAGTGCTCAGCACTGTTTCTGTCTGAGTTGTGCTCCTTGTGCTCCATGGCTGCTTGTTTGCTGAGTTGAGTCATTGTGTATTTTGCCTTTCAGCTGCCACTCTGCACACTTTTTCTTTAAATACCTTGCTGGGCACTTGCTCATGAACCATTAACTCTGTCTGGATCAAACCCAGCTGTGTGCTTTCCTGAGCTCACTCTTTTGCAAAGACTTGGAAGGGACCTTACAGATCATCAAGTTCCAGCCCCCCTGCCATGGGCAGGGACACCTCCCACCAGACCAGGTTGCTTAAAGCCCCATCCAGCCTGGCCTTGAATACCTCCAGGGATGGGGCAGCCACAGCTTCTCTGGGCAACCTGTTCCAGTGTCTCACCACCCTCACAATAAAGTATTTCTTTCTGGTGTCTAATCTAAATCACCTCTCTTTCAATTAAAGATGTTACCCCTTGTCCTGTCACTACACTTCCTGACAAAGAGTCCTCTCTGTTTGTCCTGTAGCTCCCTTCAGGTATTAGAAGGGTACTCTAAGGTCTCCCCAGAACCTTCTCTTCTCCAGCCTGAACAACACCAACTCTCTCAGCCTGTCTTCGTAGGAGATGTGCTCCAGCCCTCTGATCATCTTTGTGACCCTCCGCTGGACCCGTTCCAACAGGTCCATGTGCTTCCTATGTTGAGGACTCCAGAGCTGGACACAGTACAGTAATAACTTATTTGAAACAAGATGAGCAAAGATATATTAACTTAGAGCCTGTTTGCTGAGGGGCTTGCTTATTTATTTCGCTGTATTTGGGAGCATCTAATGAACCGAGGTAGTTAATAAGTTTAGGGGAAAATCTATGTACTTGATTGCTGTGTACTTCATTCAGTGATGATTCCCCTCCTTGACAGGCATTGGATACACACTTCCACAAAGAGCTCTCTGTTTAATTCAATTTTATGCTTTCTTCAAAGAAAAGCTGCTTGAAAACTGCTGTAATGTCTTCTGTAGCAGTGTGCAAGTCTTGCTTTTCTTGGTGAGTTGCTGCAATTTGGTTTTGGGGTCCTGGTGTAGCATGGAGAACGGGTAGCTGGGGGAAGGCAGAGGGGAGCCGGGCAGGGAGATGCTGAGCTCCATCTCCCACAACACTTAGGCAGCAGTTCTGAGATGAAAACGTTGTTCTCTCCTGGTGTTTCTCTTTTCAATAAAACCCAGACCCTAATTTTCAGCTAGACTTTGAACAACAATGTGTTTTTTTTCTACTAGTGCTAATTTTAGATTCATACAGTTCAGGGCAGACCAAAGCATACATCGTCTCTGCCATGGTGTAATTTTAATGGTTTTTTATGGTTTCCTACTTTAAAGCAGTTCTGTAACCGTTCCCAAGGAATTTGTATTGTGTACTTACTATGCAGTAGCTGAATTCGACTGAATCAGGTGGAACCACAGTGGGTGAAATGAGCAAAGAATTACATAGAGAGAAAAAAAAAAAGGCTGTTTTGAGTAATTTAATCACCTGATCTCAGGGGATTTACTACTTGCATATGGCAGTGTAGCTTTAATATTTACATATAATTATGGCAGTTCGGTAAGGAACGTGCATCTTCAGATTTCATACATAAGATGTTCATAGAGTTTCCTGAGGGGTGGCAAAGGGGTGGTTGTGTTTTGTCCTCTTTAAGTGACCCTCCACAGTCTTGTGGGGGTTTTGTTTGTTTGTTTTTAATTTATTTTTCTTTAAGGCATTTGTAACTGGGAGGAGTGGTGCTACACCTGCTTAGGGAGGGCTTTTGTGCATGCTCTGCATCCAAAGCAGATGAGAGCCAAGGCCAGCGTGGGGACAGAAAAAGTTCATCATCCCTGAAATTGGCTGCCATGTAGGGGACAAGTCAGGCACATTGCTGGCATAGCTGTTGGGCTTGGAATAGCATCAAGGTGAAGCTCCATGGCCTTAGGTGAAAGATGCCCCACCCCTGCCTTGTTCCTTGAAATTCCCCAAAGTACAGGTTCAGCATTAAAGGGCATTGCCTTTTCCTGTGGAAAATCAGATTTCGTGGCTTTGCATTATAATATATTTATTCACCTCCCTTCTGCTGTGTATCTGGAAAGCTTTGCCAGGCCTACAGAGTGTTTCCCCAGTTTTGCACCATCAGCTGCAGGCAGGACTCTAGGCTCTGATCTGACTCAGAACATCCTCACTTTAAAAAAGGAAAAAAACCCCAAACCTCTACCACTTTTCCTCCCTGAGATGGTTGAGATGTATCACGTGGGGTGTATTTCGTGATTTGAGGAAATGGAATGACCCTTTCAGCCTCAGCTTTTTTGCTATTGCAAATTTTTCAGGTCTTTATTGTTATTCGGATACTTTATTTTTCTTGTAGCTCCATGTATCTCTGTATCAGCATGCAGGGCTGTGATAACAAGCTTTAGACTTTGCTGCTGTACTCAGACATGCTAAAAACCCACAACTAATATGGCTAATCTGACTTTTGTGTGGACAGGAAGACAGTGTGGATGTTAGAAATAACAGTCTGCTGTTGCGAGGAAGGGTTTGGGATCCTTCAAGCGCTGAATCAACTGTGAATAGTCATCTTTCAATCTGCAGTAAATCCCCAGGTAGAGCAGGGCTGCTCTGCTTCCCATCTGGGCTGACAGAAGCAGTGGGAACGTGTGCTGTCAGTGTGGCCAAGCAGCTCTTTCAACATGAATGTCCTGCCCCAGTATCCATGGGACCAGGAGCCATCAATAGTGGTAGGTGTGGTGTTGAAGGACCAAAGGGTTTTGTCTTCAGAATATTCCTATTTTACATCAAGAGCTGTAAAAGAACAACTGAGAATTTAGGGCAGGTTCAGGTGGCAGATTTTTCCCAGCTGTGGAGAACTGCTTCTTCTGCACCCTGTGGAAGTAGGAATGGTGCCACAGCCACCACGGTGGCTCTAGGAGCAGCTCACACTCTTGTTTGTCAGGTCCCTATGTCCTCAGGGAGGTGTATGTGTATAGCTGATAAAGAGAAGTGTTGCTTTCTCTGTGGTGCTCTTTGTCCGTCTTCCAAAAGCCAACGAGTAGGGTCACCAAACCCCCATGAGATCTCTTCATAGAGTCTGGCAGGGCTAGGGAGGCAGAGGAATTAGCCTAAAGGAGCAGGTCTGGAGCTGGAGGTCAGGTCCAGAGGTCCAAGGCTGGGGTTCAGCTTGTGCTAAGCGTGGGGAAGGGTTGCCTAGTCCCAGCCACGTGTTGTTTGGTGCAGATCCCTCTTGAGCTGTAAAACTGAAGCTGTTGCTTCAGCGCAGTGAGGGAACCCACAGCATGGCCACAGCATAGATGTACAACAAGCCAGGCATTGAAATAAGCCATCTGCACTGCTTATCATGTTTCTTTTCACGTACAGGGTTTAGAAGGCTCTTAGAAATGCTCTTTCAAATACCTTTCTGAGCAGGCGGTTCCTATCAGGTATTCAAGTGGTAGACTGTGCAGCCCAGTCCCAGGCCAAGCTCCCTGCTGGCTGGGGGTTAAGATTGGGCTCTGCATGTCCTGTGCCAATGGGAGCCCCTTGTTCGTGGCCTTTCCGGATCCTGATCTTCCTTCAATAGAGAAATAACTTTCTTGAGTGTGCCAGCAGACCATAAACTGTAAGGCTGGGAAGTGATGGGAAATGTCTGGCATGTGTCACAAAAGAGGATTTGTCAGAGAGTGCATTTCAGAATCCTGCTGCCAAGATCCTGCTGCTCTGACACACTCGAAAGCTGCTAAATCCATCGGCTCTGCCCATACCTTCCCAGCTCTGTCTTCCTTCCCCCCCTTTTTTTCCTCTTGCACTTTTAACCCTGCTCATTTTTTTTCCCTTCCGTTGCCCTGCCGCTTCCTCCTCATGCCTGCTTCTTGTACCTTGAAAGGCAGAGCAAACTCCGTGGCAGCCAGGGGTTGCCACGCTCTGCCCTTCCATTTATTTTGGAAGAAAACTAAAAGCCTGCAGAACAGCACCTGTTGGTGAAGTGGCCCAGCGAAGTATGATGGTCTGTGTTGGTGGCTCTCATCAGCAAATGTATGTATGGAACATAGCGCCCCAGAGACCTTGGTGATGCTAGCCTAAGTCTGGTCACTTTAGAAGGTCACCTTAGGACCAGGCTGAGGTGTGGGCAGCAGCAAGGGATGTTCTTATACTGTGACAGCATTGCTTGTAAGCACAGAGTAAAGGAATTCAGTCATTATTTTCAAGAAATGGGATCATTACTAACATCATCTCTGTAACCTGACCAGCCCTTTGGAAAAAAACGTAGCTTATCGGCTTTTAAGTATCTAATTGTATGTTGTTTATATTTGTTTTGCTGGCTCTAAATAACTTGAACAGGATAAGAAGAAAAATCCTAATGGAAAGCTTTTGAAGAATTTTCGTGATGTGGGGTAATATCATATCACCCTTCCACTGCGAAGCTCCACGTTTCCTTGTAGCTCACCTGCGCTTCTCAGAAGTGTCTGCTGAATTGTAGGTGTCCATGAATTAACTTGCAGGTTAATTTTAGAGATCAGTCAGTATTTTCTAAACATGGGGCCACTCTAAATTCTAACTTTGTGTGCCTAAAATGAATTTCAAGAATTAACTGAATATAGTGACATTCAGAAAGACCTAGGGGTTCACTTTTATTCTGATGATCACATAGCAACACAAGAGCAAGTATTTATGTAAGGCCAAGAGGTTTCAGGAACAGAGGAAAGTCCCTGTAGAATGCACTTTCCCAGGTGATAAATTCCTGCTTTATAAAGTGTTATCAACAATTCAGCAGAGGCAGACACACCTGCCATCACTTTAGTCAGTTAAAAGTTGTCTGAAGTCCCGTCCTTATCGAGTGTTAATATTTATGAAGATGATGAGGGGTGATAGGCTTTTTATGTTGCAGTCCAATATATTGCTTTTGCTGTTCTGGGTGTGTCTGTTGCTTTTCACGTTTTATGCTAATCTCATTAACCGCATCTTACTGCATTTTAGCTCTTACCCACGTTAGCAACAGACGTAACACTGTTTTTTGACAGTGGGCGCAGGGAAAAGCCTGGACAGCCATTGGCAAATGGTCCTAATTAGCACAGTTCTGTAAATCTTTGCCTAGCAGGGAGTGTCGTGTCTCTTGATAAGAAGCTGTGAAGGTGCACTTTCTGGCAGCATAAATACATAAGTCTCTTTAATTTTCAGTAATGTGGGTTAGGCAGAGCATGCCACGATAATTTGGCCTGGTTCCTTCCCAGAGTTCTGGTGGAGTTTTAGTGAGACACCTAAAATTTCACTGTAACATCAGTGGGTTGTGGGAAACACGTGGGATTGGTCCTGGTTTGCTGCTAGAGATAGTAAGCTTGAATGTGGGAACTCCTATTTATAGTACGGTACGTAGTTAAATAATGGTGTTGCTTATTTTAGAGACAAGCTGCCCTTCCATCTCCATAGAACTGGCACTGGTGAGCAGGGTATGCTGCTGGGGACAGCATCTTGCCCAGTGTTTGCTCACGTTGGGGCAGAAAATTAAATATGAAGAGTACCAAGGAAGAAGCTGAAGTTTGGCATGAGGAGGGTCCAATGTAGATTATCGTTTGCACTGCCTGGATCAAGTCAAGTTCTGCTCGATGTCTGCTGGAGAGAAAATTCCCATTTAGAGGGTGGAATGGGAAGGAAAGGGTCTATCTGCTGGTTTTCTTTAATTCTTCTCCGTAGTGGAAAAATACTTCAGATGAGTTTCCTATATTCTTCTCCTGGGGAATAAACAAACCTTTTGCCAAAAATACTCAGTCCCGTTGACTCTGGGTGTTTTAAGTTTATGTATTGAAATAATGCCAAGAACCACCAGTCAAGAAGCCCCCCTCTGTAGCAGAGGTCAGATTAAATGCAAGTGGGCCTCTCCGTCCCGACAGCCAAGTCCTCTTGCTCTGATGAGAACCGACTGTGGACACACCAGATACAACACTAGTGTGTTTGGCTGGTAGATAGCGTAGACAGTTGGACATCTGGAGCCAGGGCTGTCTGCCCTGTGAGTCCTGTATCGCCTTGTGATCGTTGTGAAACCAAACAGGAACAGGTAATAATTCAAACCGTCGCTCCTGCTATCTGGAGTTGTCACCTCTGGGGAGCGGCTGGGTCTCGGAGGGCTTGGGAAAGTGATCCTGAAGGTCAAGGGGAGACGTGCTTGGGCTCCTTGGTGCAGATGAAGTGATAATGAACTTTGTGGAAAGAGGGGGAGGACCATTTGAGGCTTTTATTATCCCCAAAGCCATGAATCATCCCAAATGCTAATCCTCAGTCAGCAGATCTGGGCTGCTGCGTGCCAGCCTGCGCTGTCTGAAGGCATCCAGTGTGCAAGGAGCTGTGCCCTGCTTCTCCCAGGTCTTTCACGTTTTCCAACGATTGTTTGATGTTTTATCTTACAATTATGCATGGGAAAAAAATTAAATGCTCATGTGGTTTCTCAGAGACTTTCAGGCCTTATGAGCTTATATGGATGGACTCCTTCCAGCTGCAGATGGATGGGACGGTGTCTGAACCTTAGGGTATGAGGTTGGGTCCCTTCAGGAAGCCAAGTCCCAAAGGCACACTTTGCCTTGTAAAAAAAGTATATTCTCTGCTATTGTGAGAAGCTGGATGGGTTTGTAGGTTGGCAGAAGAACAGAGAAGGTTCCAGCTCTGCTGTAAGTCTCTAGACTCTGCTTTCTAACAAACTGCACCAAGGCCCATGGTTACGGGTCAGTGCTGGAGGGACATGCCCTGTGTCATGGCACAGACATGACTGCAGCCCTTTGATCACTGTATGTCCCAGATTGGAGCCTACAAACCTTGTCAGGGGAGGTCAGTGGGCTGGCTGACTGGTGCTCAGTTTAAATTCAGCGCTAGACATTTCCATATCGATGAGGTGCTACTGGTCACTCAAGCTTAACTAACACCCTGGTTTTGGCATTTGATGGGGATGAAGTAAGTAACTGCTCAACCTGGTCTGGAGAAGAGGGACCCAGGAACTGAATGGGAAGGCGAGTAGCCCATCTGGAGGTCACACATTGTGCAAAAGGTGGCGTTTCAGAGCATGGTAGGACACAGCTGCTGTGATTTGTGACATTTCTGCAGCATCTTAGTGATGAGGAGGCTGCTGACCCTGTGATGGTTAGTGAAGGAGAGCTTGGGACCTCTGCACCCAGATGCAGTAGTGACAGCTGTGGGGGGGTCACCTGTCCCCCCCTGCCCTGCTGCCTCTGCCAGAGCTCAGCTCCCACATCCCACCTCCCGGCATCAGCCTCGTTAATGCTTCAGCCCTCACTTGGGCGTTTTGTTGTTCACTGGCAACAAGGTCTCTAAATAGGGGGTTAGAGACCAGCCATTAAACCTCTGATTATGAATATTGTGGGTTGAGAATCTATATTTAGAGGAATGGCCCTTTTGTTTGCTAAAAATGAGCTTTTTTGGTACTGCTTCCTTCCAAAACCTCCCCTTCTTCACTGCATTTCCCTGCCAACCCTGACTGCTGCAGCAGTCATTGCACTTATGAGTCAGGCTTAAAAATAGGAGGAAATTTTAATAATCAGTTATCCTGTGAGTCTATGATATAAGTTGGAAGGGACCTCAGGAGACTGTCTGGCTGAACCTCCTGCTCCAAGTACATCAGTGGTGATATCAGGTCAGGTTGCTCAGGGCTTGGTTTTTTGGTTTGGGATGGGGTGTTTTTTTTTTCTGCTCTGGCTTCTGTGGTCTCAGGAGGGTGTGCTCTGTCTGCAGAGCTCTGTCTGTCCCTCCAAACCACTGGTAATCTACCTTCTCACTGCAGACTGAGGTGTCCTAGAGCCTTTTGATCCTATCAAAATGGGCTTTTCAAAGGTGAATAAAACCCCCTCAGCTTTTGTGAGCGTTGGCCGTGTTTGAGCACTGGGAGGAGAGATCCTGATTTTCTACCCAGATGTCCCCGTTTGTGGCACTTGGGTTCTGGCCAGCCAGCAAAGAAAAGTGCATATTCCTGGCAGAGGAGCACCGGCCTGGCCTGGCAAAGCTCAGCAGCAACAGCTCCTTGGTGCTAATTGACCCCCTTCTTGGCAACTTCATCAAAGACGCTGGAGAATAAATAAGCTGTTGATTGAACTGTTTCCTCATCCTCAGAGGTGGTCCCCCTTAGTCAGGGTTGAGGCACATTGTCAGGGCTGGGGAAGGAGCTTGCAGAGCGATGAGCCTGTGCTTGCTGAGGAGCAAAAAGCTTTAATTTACTGCGCCTTCCATGTGACATCTGTCGCGTGAGACGGAAACATGGCGGGGGGTTTGCTGCCTCCTCCATCTGCAGAGGTTGATCTGCTGTGGCCATGGAGCAGATTTCTGTGCTCTGGACTGTTCTACTAATGCACATTTTGGGGGCTGAGAGAGTGTGTAGCTCAGGTGGAATCTCTAAGAGTGGAATCTGTTGAAGATGGAGGTTGGGAGCAGCAGGTTTCAAGGAAAGCCTGGGTGCAGAGGTCGAGGCGGATGCTGATGGACATGACTGATGCATTCCGTACATCGAAAAGTCGTGTTCGTGCTTGTTGGTGCCGCTGCGAAGGCACACAGAAACCCTGCAGAAATGAGGTGTGCAAGTTTCAGCTGATTAATTAATGGAGCATATAAGGAGAAAATATTAACCATTTCGCTGATGCCTATAAATAGGTTTTTAAATATTCTACTGGGTTAGTTTGGGCTTTTTTTGGTGACAAATTGCGGTCACATACTTTAGCTTGGAACAAAATAAAAGGGGTTGGGCCTAGAGTCCAAAATATTTGAACTTTCTGTAGAATGAGCAGTCCAGGGAAACTATTTTCAGTGAAAATATTTTAAAGTATATGAAGTGGAACCCTTTGTTTTGAATCAGATCAGTGTTGAACTCAGATTTGACAAATACCACGCTGCTGCCTGAAATGTATTGTCTAGAGGTTAGATTTTTCCAGCAAAGATTAGCACTGCAAGCCTTGCTTTTGGGCATAGGCTTTCCTTCTACAGCTGTCCCAAGGCTCATTCTTCACTTAGCAAATAGAGTCCGTGTGTGCAAAGCAAATACTGATCCGGTGCTCCCACCGCAGTGGCCTGAGAATCACGTGTCTGTATAATGAGTTATACCGAGAGCCTGTGTGACACCATATCCATCACTGTCATGTGAGAGGACCTATAGGGTTACGTTGCTATGACAGCCTGACATGGGGCAATGCACCACGTTCTTGGGTAGCTGATAGAACCCTTTCCTTCTGCTGAAACTAATGATCGCACCTATGATTCCCTAGCAGTGACGCTGTGCCCTTTTTGGTTTTCAGTGATGAAAATGCCAGAAAAGACTTGAAGACACTGCCCGTCTTTCCCACCAAGACGCTGCAGGAGCATCCATCACTCGCTTACTGGTGAGCTGTTTAATTTAAAATGTAAAACATTGCTACGAATGGTAACGACAAGATAACTTTTAAAAAGTTTTGCAAACTCTTTTAATAGTTTTCAGCTTTTATGACATTAAGACCCGGAGGTAATAGGTTGTGTTCAAGCATTTCCAGTTTTTAGAAGGTTGTAAGTTATGCAGGATCTGATGCAAATCCCTCATTGAGAACTTGCTCAAATTAAATTGCTGGATCAGGAGCTGCTGGATCAGAGCATGCGGGGACTGGGCATTAGAAAGAGATGAAATGTGAACTCCAGCCAAGCCTGGGTTTGCCAAGAGCACCTTGCTCTTCAGCTCTTCAGTAGAGTCTTGGTGGTTGACCTCGGCCAGCTGCTAGATGCCCACCCAGCCGCTGTCCTCAACAGGACATGGGGAGAAAATGAGATGGAAAAGCTGGAAACAGAAAGGCAGGTGGAATTGATGCCCAACGTGCAAGTTTGACTCCCTCACTTGTTTGGGGAGTTTTTTCGTGTGTATCTGATGGATTTGCCAAGTATACCAGTACTTGCTTATCATTTGGGGCTTTTTTTCAGAATGAATACTGCTGAGTTTTAATTTGCTTTCAAGTATCTGATGCTTAAACACATATTTTATTTCACATTCTGCTAAAACAAAAAGTTGAAATACGTAACAGGAAAAGCACAGAAAGGTCATTGCTGACAAATCTGTATTTCTTCACCTCCAAAATGCCAGGGGGAAAATACACTGGAAGGAAAACATTTCTGGTTTAACTTCTTCTGTCTTACATATGGAACATTAGCCACCCTTTGAAGTTTTGGTCTTTCAGAATGTGAAAATGAATTTATACAATTAGTACCATTACTCCGCAGCGGCATCTGCAGCGGGCTGATCCGAACTGGTTCATTAATTAGTCTGGAAGGCAGCATGCGGTGGCAGGGATCAGCCAGGCAGCTCTGTGCTGCTTAATGAAGGGTGGGAAAGAAATCAGTAAGAAACAGAATGTATAAACCCAAGCGAGAAACATACAGAGGGACACTTCTCTGCATGCTGAGCAGGCATCTGAGGTTCGACAGATGCCGTTGCACATGAAAAAAGTCACTGAGCCTCCAAATTGGGTTTTGTGCTTGTTTTACAGTGAGGACAGAGTAATTGAGCATTATACACAGATTAAAGGTCTGACCAGAGGACAAGCCATTGTTCAGTGAGTATGACACTTGTTAATTTGTGAAGATTATATTTTTTACTTTTTTTTCCTTCCTTCTTTTTTGTTGAGAAGTGGCAAATGCAGGCTGGTTGGTCATTACTGCTTGCAAACTTTACCATTTGTATCTACCAGAGTCTTTTTTATTGAGTTATATTTCAAAGTGAAATTATTTGAAGTTTCAGGTTTCACAGGCTTCCAGTTAAGCTTATGTATCCTCATTCAGATTCCTCAAATATAAAAGTAATTGTTTGGACCTTACTTGATTGGAAGGCTCTTCTCCATACCCTGCTTGCCATCAATTAGTTTTCACATCAAACTGAAGGGCAAGTATTACCTTACTTAGGCCCTGTGAAAAAGAGTCACGGAATGGTTAGAGTTGGAAGGGAACCTTAAGGATCATCAAGTTCCAACCCCCCTGCCATGGGCAGGGACACCTCCCACTGGAAAAAAACCTCACACGTTTGTTGAAATGTTCAGAATTTGGCTTTCAAAAGAGCAATCTACACAGAGCCTGTGGAATTTTATTCTTAATTTACTGTTAATATTACTGTGTTTCCTACAGGCAGATGCACTGGGATGTGTTAGAAACCGTGAAGTTTGAGATGATTGCCGTGGTTGCACGATGTAGACAAGCTGTAGTTTTTCTCATGTACCTCGATGCCTGTAATCCTGTCTGAATAATTCAGGGGCTTCTTTCAATAGGGAAGAAATTCTGTTCAGTGGTTGTCTGAACTGCCTCGGGAAACAGTTGTACAACTGCCTAAACGCTTTCAATTGGAGCCTGTCCATTGTAACCAAAGCACCGTAATGGAATAATTACAGGCAGGTCTTTACCGCCGACGTTTCCCAAAAGGCTTACATGTTCAGTTCAGAATTCTTACTTTCAGTTCTCTGACTTTCTGATAAGAGATTGAATGTTTTCTTGTAGGAGAGATTTTTCCATTCGCTTTAGCTGGGCTAAAATATCACATCTTTCCCTGAGCCAGTATGCTATGGTTTTTCGTCTGAAAACGACCTTCAGTTATTAAGACCGTCAAAAAAATGCAAATGATAAATGACATGTCCTGAATGTATGTGTGAAAAAAATATGTTAATAGATATTATTCTCTCCAGAGAATATCTGATATGCTATAAATCTGTCTACAGGTACATGAAAGTGGTAGAAGCTTTGCCAACATACGGAGTTCATTACTATGGAGTAAAGGTTAGTAAATGCCCATAGATAATGTGATTGCGTAGCTTATTACATGTGATTACATTCCTATAGGAGTAGTTCGATGATTCAGTACTCTTCTGTCAGAATTAACCCACCCATTTTTCAACCTCTATAATTTTTCCCCCTTCACTGTTCTTTAAAAATTGTTTCCAGAGAGCAGCAAAGCTACAGAAGATGGAAAGGGATCTTTGTAAAACCTTCTGTAATCCTATGAGGAGCTAAATTTGTATCAGCTTAATTAAACTGGCTATCACTTGTAGATCCAAAGCAGTTAATAGTTTCCCCAGAGACCTTTCTAATCAAGTAGGGAAAAAAAAAACCCAAACCAAAAACAACATAGAAAAAACTACCTCAGAGTGGCTGGCGATTGGTGTGTGCATACTTGGAGTGGGGAAATGCTAAGAAAAATTTTTGGAGTGTGATGGAAATACACCATTTATTCCCGTTTGTAGAGCAGAGCCTGGGCCAAAGTGTTTTGTGCAGAAGAGCTCAGCAGAGATGATGTCTCCTTACTTTTGAGTCATGGCTATGACTGTGGTACCCGAGAAGCTGATGTTTTGTGCTGTTCTCCCCTCCTGTGGCTGTCCGTGCTTGAGTTGAGTGGATGCAATCACTGGCCACAGTTTGTTTTTTGGTCCCATATCCTCCTGCCCACACAAACACCTTCTGCAGTGAGTGACACCTCCTTATTTCAGCAGCACTGATGCTTTTTTTGTCCACTTCACACAACCACCACCGGGTTTCTTGCCTCTGCCAGGGAGGCAGGGGGAGAAAGTTCCGATATTTCACTGCAGCATTCCACTGCACAATGATTTGTTTGCAAAAGTATCTTTGTTCCGTACCTACTTGTACTTGCCACAGAGTGCAATGGGCTGTAATCTTGGAATTGCTTAATTCTTAAGTAGCTCTTGGTTCATGTAGACTTCCATTTTTCAGGATAAACAAGGAATCCCGTGGTGGCTTGGAATAAGTTACAAAGGAATAGGCCAGTACGACTTACAAGACAAAGTTAAGCCCAGAAAAGTAAGTTTTTTCCTTCTATTTTTTTTTCAGGGGTGATGTGGGATGCTGTTGCATGTCAGAATACACTTTTTTAAGCTGTTGCTTATTAGACTAGGGAGCAAAAGGGCAAGGGTTGGAGGCAGGAGAGTTCTGCTGGCACTGGGACAGTAAAAATCTCCCTCTCGTGTAAATACTAGAAACTCCTTTCTGGAGCTTTGGCTCCTGTCCTGTGTCTTCTTGAGTTTGGTAGTCTCAGGACAGCCTGGACAGCAATTTTGGCAACCTTCAGGGATCACTACAGGAAGTACAAAGCCATTGGGTTTCTATAGGTCTGGAACTAAAGGCCTTTTACTCAAGCGGTGTTTTCACTTGGCTTTCGTTAGGTGTGTGAAGTGATTGCTAAAAGTCTCTTCTGATACCTGTGAAATACGAGGGGGACTGTATGAAACTGCAGGCCTCTTTAGGAAACTCTACGTTTCCATGATGCAATGAATTTTAAGGTAGGGATAGAGAGTAAATGCAAAAAGTCTGAGGTTGTCCTTCTCTTGTTCCATCCTCCTGCTCCCCAGTGTGTCTCCCGCAGAGCAAGCTCTGCCACTAGCCTCCCTTGGTGTTCAAAGAGGGCAGAGGGTCTCTGGCTCCCTCAAAGGCTCCATCAGCCAGCCCCGACAGGGTCTTCTGCGGGTGGCCCTGGAAGGCCATCACCATTCCCAAGCACACGACATGTTGGAAGCTCGCCCAGTTCCACAGCCGCATATGCCTCCCTGTGACAGGACTGAGCCCTGAAAGTCTTTGAAGAGTTACTTAGCCCTATTGGAGGGGGAAATGAGCCAGGACTGTACATCAGGCTGAGGGTGTGTGGTTTCTTTCTGGTCATGTCTTCGTTGGAACTTCTAAGCTGTGAGGAGATGGAGACCTGGAGTTTTGCGGTTCTCCTTCCCCAGGAATGATCAGGGCAGGAGTTCACATGAAGTGTGTGCTTCCTGCCAGGGAATTTTACATTTGCAAAATGATACTGTTTAGTGTATTTGTGCCAAAAAATACAGCTTAACAAAACTTCCTTGTTAAGAGTAATTCCCCTTCAAGCTCCCAACTCGATCTTCTCTTTTTCCAGAGCAGGCTACGACTTGGTTTCTTTTGGTGTATTTTTATACAGCTGGGTGCCCAAGGTTGAACTCATTCATCCTTCCTTTGCTTTGTTTAGTAAAGCACTTAGTTCAGCTCCAGATCTTCTTACCATGCCTGTTCTAAGATGACAGTGACACAAGAGGAGCCCTAGAAAATCAAGTCGGTGTTAATGCAGCCATCAATGGTCAAAGGAGAGCATCAAGGAGCTCCTCTTGCTGTTGAGCACTTCCCTGTTTTTAGGGAACATCTACAGGATTTTCCGGTCAGGTCAAACACGGATCATTCTCTGGCCAAGTTGTCCAGCTGTGACCAGCAATGCTCTCCAAGAAAATACAGTCTGCCTGGCTAGAAGCATTGCTTCGCCAAGCAGTTTTTATGCTTGTGGGAATTCAGTTTACAACATCAGCCAGGCAGATTAAGAAAATCCTTTAAGGTCAGCGGGGCCCAGATACCAAGTCACACCCTGCCACAGTCAGTTACAAGGCGTTGCCTTTAAATACAGCAGGAGTTGTGTTTAAGAAAAATAAAGTAAAAAGCAAAGATCACCTCTGCAGTGGAAGTGTTACAATGGGAATGATAATAGTTGTCTGCTTTACTGTAATTATAATTATACAACAGATGGTAGAGATTAAAAGGGGAAGGTGGGAGAGAGGAGCCGATATGCAGCAGGAAAGTTTATGCCAATAAGGCAATTGAAAAAGTGGGAATAGATATGGCTTGTAGTATCCTTATGGATTTGTGTCTAGTGTTAAAAGGAGGGGAAAAAATGACAAGCCACAGCTTGTCCTGAGTTGTGACAACTTTTAACACGTATTGGCTCAATAAGCAAACAATTTCTTCATACAAAAAGTGTTTCAGGGTTGAAATAGAAAGTGCACTTGATGTGATCCATGGAAGTAATTGGAATCAGATTGCTTTCAGGGGGTGTGGGGGGGAAAGCAGATGCTGCGTGTAGAGAGGCACCCACATCCAAACTTGGGTTTGGAGCTAAAATGTCGGAATCCTGCTGTTTATTTCAGTGTAGTTGTAGCCTTGCTGCCTGTGATGTGACAGGCGGAAGTTTCCTCTTAACCACTGTTGTTGATTGTTTGTATTTATGAATGTACCAGAATATATTTGAGAGGGAGAAGAATCTGTATAGCTTGCCTGAATCTCTGAGGAGTCAGCGAGCACAGTCCTTTCCGAAGCAGCAGGCAAGAGGAGAATGGGCATGTAAACTATGCCTGTCTTTTGGACAAGAAGAAGTGCTAGTTTTGCTGGATATAGCAGAATTTTCTTGCTTTGTTTTTCAGGGGAGACCCAAACTCACAACTGCCATGTGCTGGTGTTACCCGGCTGTTTATACTGTGAATCAAAAGTGCTGTTGTATATATTCCCAGCCATCTGGGAAAGAGCATCCTTACTGTGCTCCACTTCTCTAGTTAGTGATGTTTAAATATACACGCAGCTGATTAACTCAATAAAAGGGAAGGGCTGAGTCCATGTCTAATGAAGCTAGGCTGTCCTAATTTTAGAGATACAAGTGATCCCTAGGTGTTCAAACTGCTCTGATACCGGCTGCAGTGGGAAAGCTCTTGGATTTCAGGTGGGAGGCTTTGAAGTGGAATTGGAGCCTGTGCTCTGGCTGAATTTGGTTTATTCCACTCTCTGTGTCTTTTCTGCCATGCTAATGGCTGCTGTCAGGAGTAGCTGCATTTGTTTAATATGATCGTCGTAGGCATCTGGTAAGAGCCAAGTCCACATTCAAAATAAAATTAAAATAATAATAATAATATATATAAAATTAACTGCACCCATTAATACCGTGTCAATTAAATCCCAACAACTATAACAATCCCCCCAAAGTGAAATCTTCTGGGTTTATCGTAGGTCTTTAGGCAAAGAGACCTAAATATGAGCCTTGGAGCACAGTGATTATCCCAACCATTTTGTTGTTGGATCAACATGGTTGAGTGAAGTCCTGGGCTGAGAACTCCTCACAGGAAACGACTTGGGTGACAGACCTGGCTGTGAGGCAATCTCCAGATCCGTATCACCCAGCCTTACCACCGCTTGCGCATGTCCCGTCAGTCAGTCATCCGTGGGGGGAGCCATGTGGAGAGGACGGTGTGTAACTCAGGGCTGGACCAGGAGAACCTGCTGTGTCTGTCTCACTCAGTGAAGCTGGCTGGGGAGGTTTGAGGCCAGCTATTAATATTTTGCTGTTTGTGCCAGGGTGGTTTGGAGAAAGGAGTTCCGTGGCTCTGAGTCCCTCCTGAGAGCTGATATTGCTTTGGAAGAGGTTTGTAGCAGCGGGCACGGGTTTTACCTCTTTCCTGGGACCATGAGCTGCTGGGAGCCAAGGGGAGTGCTGCTCCAGTGCTGTGAGAGACTGAAAATTGGAGAACTATCTTTTGTCATTTATGAAAATTGTCTTTGTAGATAAAAGCAGCGGCTCCACACTGGCTGGAGGTCACACTGGGCTCGGTTGCTTATAATCCTGAAGTCTCATGGGGCATAAAAAAGGCTGGGTTTGGCAACCTTTGTTCAGATTTCAGCTTGGACCTAGGTTTAACTCTGCAGTCCTGCTGCTTCACAAACATGGTCTGCCTTCAGCTGCAGTCAATACCGAGAGATGCCTCCTGCTTGCTGTGGGGTGGCACGCTGAGATCCTGTCCCCAGCCTCCTCTCAGATGATTTAGGAAAAGCATAAAGTGGGTCCCAGGACTTTGTATGCTGTTTCAAAACAGGATAGGGCCTCCCTTTTATCTCTACCCCAATTCTCCTCATTGGTGAGATAAACAATGCTTTGTCTTGTTTATGGAGTGTGTATTATGGTCTGAGTTTATTCGGCGTTCAGCCAGTATGTGGTGATCCTCTGAGGGACGGGAATTTGGGAAGGCAGCTTGCTGGCTTTTTGACTTGTTCTCCCACTTCATTGTGTTTCTGTGGGCGACTCCCTGGTGACAAATGAACTATAATGTCTGAGGAGAAAAACTAATCTTGCTATGGTATTGTTTCAAATCTGCAAGAATTTTCATTCTAATGCTGCTTGTCTTGAATACATTGTGTGCTCAGAAGTGTTTTTTATTAGCATATACTAGTTTTTGAAATGGGTCGTATTTATGAAATTTTTCTCTTAATTCAACATACACTAAGAGCTGATGCAGAAAGTTTTCCCTTGCAGGGCATTTCCATAATGCAAATTTGCTGTCCTGCTTTGTCAAATGGTTCAGAACACAGCAGCGTTTGTACAGGCTTCTCAGCAGGCGGGTCTAATTAGGCAGAGATTCTTTTATGGTGTTTATTTCTCACCAAGCAGAAGCCATGGATTTAAATGTGAGACACTAAGCTGGCATAATTATATTTAAAATAAATACATAGCTGTTAGGAGACTGCTTGGAAATGCTAGTTCCTTCCAGATGTGTGGAAAGTTCCATGAGTGTCATCTGCCCCAAAACATGTCTTTTGGGACACTTTGCTGCTGAGACATCTCTGATTTTTGTTAGTGCCAATGCTAGTGAGAACTGAGCAAGGATGGACTGTAACAAATTGGGAAAAGGGAAAAAAAAAAAGTGATTGAAGAGGTTTTTAGAGGAATAGCTTAATATGTAAGAGATGAAGGATGCCTCAGTGAGCGCTGCCAATTTAGACTGGCACAGGTGAGAGCCGTTTGCAACCTACTCTCAGGAGTTGCTGCAGGTGGGGCAGTTTGGCTCTTCTGCTGTCTCCTCCAGTGCCTCCCTCCATGGCTAGGGCACAGCAATTTAAAACAAAAAAGATTTCAGTTGAAGGTAATGTGCCAGATACCAAACCAGAGCAAAGGGGCTGAAATGCAGCCCTTCTTCCAGTGTTGCCAGCAGGGCAGTTATTTCCTTCACAGGGTGGGGTGCATTCCTGTGGGCAGAAATCTTTTCTATTTCCTTGGTCTGAATTGCCAGATTTGTCTGGAGATTGCCATTCCCAACCAGTTCCTGGGATGCTGGTTGCCAAACCCCCTTACAGGCACCACACGTACCACAAGATGCTTTTAAAGTGCTTCCAGAGGGAAAGGCAAACGCTGCAGTGTGGTTCACACTTCCACACTGTCCTTACCCAAGGCTCCTTTGGCTGGAAAATCAAAAATCCAGGTGATTTAGTTCTTGGTTGGTATTTGCCATCAACCTTGGAAGTGTTCTGGGTGCAGCCCTGGCACGTGCTGGTGCATCAGTGGTTGGACACACCATCCAGATTTTCACCCCCTTGAAAAGATAATTTTTTAAAGTTTTTTTTTGTTTGTTTGTTTGTTTTAAACAATCTATCTCAGGCTGATAAGAATATTAAGCAAAGGGCCCCTGAGAAGCTTTCTTGCCTGTTTCTCGGGCAGGGGCTCTGCCAGCTCCTGCCTGCGATCCTGATGGGGCTGTTTTTCGAGACAGCGAGTTCCTGCTGTTGGACCCAGACAAACTTGCATTTTATTCAAAACTGAATGCAAGATTGGCCAGGTGAAAAAAAAAAAACCAAACAAAAACCAGTTGTTTCTTTTATTGAGTTGTCTCACAACTGAAGCAGTCTGTGTCTGCTTTGTGCCTCCTTAGACTACAGTTACACCTCTCTTTGTATGGGAAAGAGGGTTGAGAGGATGGTATCTTTTTGTTCTGTGTTTCTGCAGTATCTGAAAAGAGAATTGCAGCAGAAATTCAGGAAGTTTAAACTCATGGGCCTGAAAAAGCAGCATCTGGGTGGTGGGAGCCTGGCTGGTGCAGCGAGGTGCCTGATTAATGAGCTGCTGTGATGGGGAAGATTTTGCACCTCCACCTTCTCTAAAAAGACCTGGGAAACAAACCTTGATCAGGCCAAATTCTGCTTGTAGAGTTGGACAGGCAGCCCCTGCTATGCCCAGTGGGAGTTTTCAGGAGCCTTTAAGGATCTGGCAATCTAAATGGACGGGAAGGCTATTGAGAAAGCATTCATTAGCTCAGGTGGACCTAATCATCTGGTTAAAGGGAACACACATTGCAAAATGTCCACAAAAACATTTTAATTATTCCTAATTGTACTTCCAGCCCTCAAAAACCAGTCTGAGATTTCCAGATATTTTTTTACAGCTCTTTTGTCTCTTAATATGCGTGTAGTTTAGGTAAGATTGAAACAAGGGATGATTTGGAAACGCGTCTGTACAGAGTTAGGGTGTATGTGAAGGGAGCAGCAAAACTCTAGTGCAGCCACAGTTTCCTGAGTACAGCCTTCTGACCACAATTAAGAAAATCTTATTTGAAGGAGTTTGTAGAATTTCATTGGGTTTACTCTGATTTATTCCTCATTACTTTTTGTTTGTTTCTGTTGAGGCCTTTTTTCCTTTTGGTGTTTTTTTTTTTTTTCCCTCATGTCTTCATGAATCCAGACAAGTTAGGCAGAAACTCATTGATACATTCATTCATGATTATGTTTAAGTGCATCTATAGAAATATTATTAGTTCACAATTTCTTCTGAAGGTACTCATATAATCACTGGTCTTTTTAGGGATTTGACTGCAGGAGTTTGTCAGAGGAGTTGATTACTAAGAGCTTATATTGTTCTTAAGTGAGACAGCTTAAAGACAGGGCACTTTTCAGTCTATAAGAGCAAGACGGTGCCCTGTGTGGAGCATTTCCAATGCTGCTTCCCCATCTCCCTAGCAGAGGAGGGGAGCTAGAGTTGTCCCAGTCCTGCGTGTCTTTGGGCAAGAAGGCAAATGTCTTTGTGCTGAATGTACCTGACTGCAAAATGCTTGGGGTGCCTGTCAGCTCCTCCTTGGGCTGGGATGGATCTCGCAGGGAGGGGAGGAAACTGGACAGAGCTCTACCCACATCCTGAGGCAATTTCATGCAGGTTTCCTTACAAGTGCAAAGGCTTCCGCCCCCCCATTCTTGGCACCACGGATGATCAGGCATGCACCTCACTCAGGGCTGGTGCTGGATTTGCATGAGCTGCTCCCGATGGAAGGGTCTACCCAAACCCTTGGAGTGCTGGTGTGTCCCCCTGAGTGGGCAGGAGGCTCCTCGAGGTGATGGGACAGCTGCATTTTTTTCCCCCTGCCAAATGTGACCCTCTTCACCCACCCCACCCCCACTGCCCCTAGGCCAGATGACCCCTTCTCCCAAAGCCCTGGGGAATGCTGAGCATGTCCGGAGGGGGGGAAAAAACCCAGAGGAAGTGATGAAGGGGACGGTGGGAGTCATCAGAAGTTGTGTTTGAAGCACGCCCATCGTGTTTTACAAGCGTGGGAGCGGGGTGGCCGGGAACGCGGCGTGATGCTTCTGGTCCAACCTGTTGCTTCTTGGGTGTGAGCCCGTGGCGGTGGGGCTGGGACTTGGACACCTCAGGCCCCTGTCCAGGCTTCCTCCTACCTCAGCCCCCTGCCAGGCCTTGGGGGTGCTCCGGGGTGTGAAGTCCCTCTGATAGAAACCCTTTCCTCTTCCCTCCTGGGCTGGATTTTCCCTTTATGGGAGGGAGAAGGGTGGGTCAGGGAGGCGTCGCTGTGGGGAGAGGCGGGTGATGTCAGGCGTGTGTCAGCAGTGGGAGGTGAAGCTGTTGGGAGCGGAGCCGGGAGGGATGGCAGGACTACGGCTGCCACTCGCCCTGCTCTTCCCATGTCACCCTTAACGCCATCCCGAGGGGCTGGGGAGAAGGGGATGGTGCTGTGGGGAGGTGAGTATGGGGACAGTGGGGGTGACTGACCCACGGGGGCTGAGCTGGGGATCCTTATGTGCCGGAGCAGCCGTGGATGCTATTGCTCAATGCTCTGACATACTGTGTGAGCTCTACTCTCTTGGATTTTCTTTTCTTTTCTTTTTTTTTTTAATGTATTTAGTTCAATGCCAAGTTATAGAGAAGGCGCTTCTGAAGGTAGTGCGACCGGTCAGAGTGCCTTTAATACAAAGATAAACTTAACTTAAGCAGCAGAGTAAAACTCCCAAGCTCTTTTAGTGACTTATTAGTCCAAATAAATGACATTTCCCCTTGCTACATTTTTCATGTAGCGGGATCTAATAATAATTCGTAGTACTAGAAAGGAAATCTTTAACTAAACAAAGGAAAAGGTCACTGGAAGAGCTGGAGTTTTCCCTGCAAACATGTGGACTGACTTATGCTTCATTCGTGATCCCTGTGAAGAATGTTTCAAATGCAGCATGGCGCAATATGTACTTTTTTTTACAAAACTTGAAGTTCCTCTGTCATCGGAGCACAGGGGGGAATGTCCTGGGGACTCCTGGGGCAGTGGCTTCCCCTGTGGAGGCTTTGGAAAAACTGTGGGGAGGGAGGGGGTCATTGTGGTGACCCTGGTGCCTCGGTTGGATCACTGGTTTTGCAAGCTGATTTGCTGAAATGACATAACCTTTTGTAGGGAGAAGACTGGTGATTCTTATACTGACAGTGTCCTGCTTCTCTCTCCCAATTCTCCTAGTTATTTCAATGGAAACAGCTGGAAAACCTCTACTTCCGTGAAAAGAAGTTTGCTGTGGAAGTACACGATCCCCGCAGGTAAGGCTGGAGGAGGTGGTTGTAGCAGTGGGATGTTTTTTTACCCAGACTGGGGATTTGTCATCGGGTATTAGGGCACAGGGATGGGAGGTACCTCTGAGTTTACTCTGGGCTGTGTGACACTGGGCCTGATCCTGCGTTCAGCAGGGCAGACTAGGGCTGGATCCAGGCTGTGGGTGATGGACAAGTGGCACTGTGATTTTGCAGAGGGAAGGTCACAGCCCCAGTAAGCAACCTGGAGCAAAAGTTGATGTGTGACAGCTCTGGGTATCCTTCTCTTGAATTGGCTGTGATGTTACCCAAGGGAGTTCTTGGAGCGGAGGGAGGACTATTTCTCATGGCCAAATTTGTTCACTTCACAAAAACTTTCCCCGAGAGGCTGCTTGAAATGTTCCTTTGCAGCAGGAGATCCAGGAATGCAGCCTGCAGGGACCCAGGCATGACTTTCTTGTTAACCTTCTGCCCTCCCCTGCCTTGGCAGTGATGCTCCCTCCTCTGAGCTTGAGCCTGCAGGGGGCCAAAGGAGCACCAGCACGTGGGGTGGGAGCTCACCCACAGGCTGCTTTCCTCTGCCTTCCCCTCAAGATCCCTCCCAAGAAGGAGGAGATTTTGCCCAGGGGGAATTTCTGACTCCACCTTCCTTTCTGCTTCTCCTGCTGCCCTGCCATCCTTTCTGCCTCTGGCATGGGACCGCTGTGCCTCTCAGCTGTGCCAGGAGGAGCCGCAAGATGCTTTGCTGATCTCAACATCCTGCCTGATCTCTCCTTGCAGGATCCCATGACAGTCTGCTCTCCATTTCTAGGTTTATAGCATTCCCAAACCTTAGTCTCCGCACACAATTGTGCTGCTGAACCAAAAGGCACAGCGGTTGCTAGTGCTCTGGGTTGCGAAGCTCAACCAGTTGTAAATTTTACAACTTTAACTTTGTAAAGGTAAATGAAAGTTACGAGGGAGGGAAGGCAGCAGCACCGGGGCAGAAAAGGAAGATCGGAGTTTTCACATCTCTAAAATAAAGGCTGAGCCTTGCCTGGTTAAGAGAGAAGCATTTTGGACTTCGAACCTCCAAGACCTGTCTTGAAATAGCATTTCTTTTCACCTCCTCAGGATTTCAGTGTCGAGAAGGACCTTTGGTCAGAGCGGACTGGTAGTGCAAACCTGGTATGCAAACACTTCCCTGATCAAATCCATCTGGGTGATGGCAATCAGTCAACACCAGTTTTACTTGGACAGAAAGCAGAGCAAAGTAAGTTACAAGGCATTTTACTGTGAACACAAGTTTCAACACCTCTCCTATATATCCTTCAGTGTGTGTTTTTCCATGGATGAACTACTCTCCAGAGAAAAACTACAAATTGTTTTTGTCAGCTTTTTGAGCGGTCTATTAGTGACAGTATTGTTATTCGATCCATTTTAGTCTGCCTGCAATTAGGGGCTATGGAGGCTTAATCACAGAAGAGGGAGTTCCCACATCTCTGTTTAATCTGCTTTTTTCGTTTTTGCCTCCTTCTGTTTGTTTTGAACATGGGGCAAACAGATATTTGGGCTGGGAGATGGCTCAGGCTTTGCGGGGGGAGGGGGAGAGGAACACCATCACAGCCCTGTGCACCGCCAGCTCTTGCGTGATGCTGTTGCTTTAGCCCTTAATTTTGTGGGAGATGAGGCGTGAAACATCTCCTTCTGTGACCCCACGTTCTGAAGTTAATTAGAGGTAACTCAGTGGTGAGGCTGGAATTTATTTATTTATTTATTATTTTAAACTGCCTCAGGCAAAAATTCCTTCAGCCAGAAGTCTGGATGATATCGCCATGGATCTGACAGAGATGGGAACACCAAAGGTTTCAAAGCTAGTGACTTTGGAGGCGAAGAACCAGCTTATTATGGCCAGCAATGGCAGTTTGATCTCATCAGGTAATACTTTGTGTAAATTCAAGGTTGTGAAGTGGGGCTGGTGTATGTTAAAAGGGAAAATGAGGCCAGATGACCATAAATACAGAGACGTACGTGAAGGCAGGTATTAGTTCTGTATCTGAAGCAGTAACATCAATGGTATAACCTGCTGTCTCCCCTCTATAACTAAGTAGGGAAATAAAAATGTGCTAGATGGATAAGCACAAATATATTGTTGGTCCATGAATAATTTGATATTAATTTCCCAGTGAGTCCTTGAGTGGCTGAAAGCATCATCGAAGTCTGGGAGAGATTGGATCCTAATTTTAAGTGCTTGTTCTAGGAGTTGAATTGCCCCAAACTTCCTCAAAAATGAGCAGAAAAGAAGGCTTCCAAATAAAGCTTAGCCCTAGAGTGGACTTTAGATCTGTCCCTTGACTGTGGGGGACGAGCAATGAGGGGAGCTAGAAGCCTGGCTGCCACATTCAGATACCTTGAGGTGAAGCTCGAGTGAGGAGCCTCAGTATCTGCCCAAAAGCGAAGTCAAAGCCCAAATATCAAGTATATTGCACTAATACAATTATTTATATTTTAGGTGATTGAGGTATGGGGTGTATACTTAGGACTTACCATGCAAGTATATACATTGAGGGTCTGAAAAAGTGCAGATTTTCTAAAAGCCTGCTTGCTGGATGAGACAAGAGCTGGATGTTACATTTCGAATAATGTGTTGTTCTTTTTCTGGGCTGGACTTCTTTGGGGAGATCTTAGCTTGACCAGAAAAAGAAAAGGGCTCTTACCTGCAAATCCTCTGATACAGAGAGTCTATTTTTCAGGCTCTCAGGATTCAGAGGTCAGTGAAGAACAAAAGAAGGAGAAAATTATGGAACTAAAGAAGAAAGAGAAACTTCTTCAGGAAAAACTGCTTCAGAAAGTTGAGGAGCTAAAGAAAATCTGCCTGCGAGAGGCGGTGAGAACTGCACCTTATGCTGGGCTTAGGGTGGGGAAAGCGCCATTCTCTCTCTCCAGACCTTCATGTGGAGTCCTCTCTGTTCCCCAGGAGCTGACGGGCAAGATGCCCAAGGAGTATCCTCTGAGCGCTGGAGAGGAGCCTCCTCAGGTGAGGAGACGTGTTGGCACGGCGTTCAAGCTGGATGACAACCTGCTCCCGAGTGAAGAGGTGAGCACTGCAGTTTGTTTTCAGAGCAGAGGTGGGGTGGCCAGACCGGTGGCCAAAGCCACTTGTAAATAATCCAGCTCTTTCCTGATTAAGAGGAGGCAGCTGGGACAGTTGCTTGCATGGGCTGGGAAATTTAGGTGGGTCCTGCCCTTATTTCAGCTGTGCTGCCTTTGAAATGGCCAGGAAGTTGGCCATTTCAAAAGGCCTTAAAATCCCCTGAGCTGAACCCCTGATTTGGCCACACTGCTTGAATTGTAATGGACATTTTGCTGCTAATTAGAGCAGAGCAGGTGCATAAACGCCTTTTGGCCAACCCATGGCTATGAGCATTTCTCAAGCATTGATTTGTGTCAGGTTGAGATTGTGTTTGAACCCAGAACGTGGCAGGGGCGTGCACTGTCCCCCTTGCAAAATCATCCGTCTGTAAGCATAGTTATGTGACAGCTGACAGCAGGAGGAGATTTATCTCTGTCTTAATGCAAGTTCCACCTAAATCAAAGCTCTCTATATTGCTCAAGGAGCTAATACAAACTTTGCTGGCAGAGCCTGACTCAGGAGATACGGTAATTCAGATATATGCAGTTTCTGGGCACATACCATTCCCCCTCATTCCTTGCGGGATTTGTTAACAAGCTGTTTCATCCAAGTAGTAAGTAGGTGTTTGGGCACTTGGCATCTGTCTTTCACCAAAAACTCGCTGCCCTGGCTGTAAACTGATTTTAAGTAGACTGCTTAAAAGCTAGAGAAGCACAATGCTGCTGACCACACTTAATAATGTGCTGCTTAGCACTGCAGCAGTGCCTTCCCTTTGAGCATCTCCAAGCTGTTGACAAACCATTAGTTAAAGCCTCTGACTCCCTGTTCCATAGGTACGGTGACATCAATTTCCACTTTTATTTTCTCCAAAATAGAGAGCATTTTTGAGCAGGTGCTTTCAGGTTTAGTGGCATAAACCTGCATTTAATGGTCTGCCTAATGGCAGCCAGGTTTGAGAACTTTGGGCCTTTCTTAAGAGGTCTCATAATCATACACTAGTCGTATAAATAAAACCTAAGAATTTCATATGCTGAGGTTGTCTTCTGGGTAAACTTTGATATTTCTGTAGTTTTGTCCTCAAGATTTCACTTCATCACCACAGAAGTAGATGTATTCAATAACTTTGGTTGATAATTCCTACACGGGATACAAGTAAATAACTTATCTGGCAAATTTGCAGGATCCCGCTTTGCAGGACTTGGAGAGCAATTTCATCATCCAGCAAAAGCTGGTGGAGGCTGCGAAGAAACTTGCCAGTGAGCCAGACCTCTGCAAAAATGTGAAGAAGAAAAGAAAGCAAGAATACACTGACGCTGTAAAAAAGCTGCAAGAGATAGAAAATTCCATAAATGAGTATAGGATCAAGTGTGGCAAAAAACCAACCCAGAAATCGGCTCTTACTCTGCCAGGTAAACAAGAGAATTCCCCGTGTTCTGATGAAAACATGAAGAAAAAAGTAATTTGGCTCACTTACCAGATTTGTTTACCTCTCCTATATGTGATTTTTATCTTCTCCGAGGCAGTTAAGTAAGAAAAAAAGAGATGCAATTGCTGCAGCTGCTAGGGTGAGTGCACTGCTTATAGGCTGAGGGCAGGATAAGCTGCAGTTTGAGGAACAAGCAGAGACTCGTTCCAGCACCAGGTACGGGTGGAAGGTGCTATACTTAGACAGGCTGGCAGGAGCATCTCAGCTGAAACTGGTGTGGTCTCGTAATTCTTGGTGTATTGAGTGCAGTTGTGTGTCTGAGCTGCCACGTGCAAGATCTCACTCCCTTGCCTTCTGCAACGCGACAGCGGGAGCAAAAATAGAGCATGTGAGGTTTTTTTCTACAAAGATCAAGGAAATAAGGATCAAAGACTTTGCTGCTTGATTAAAAATTACCAGTTTCCAGGAAGACATCAGCGAAGTTCAAGAGTTTGAGTGCAAATAATGACAAACAGAGTTTTTAAACTAAAGTCATTTGCCTCTGATGAGCGCAGTGAATGCAGACACCCTCCCCCTGCATTCTCAAAGTGATTTTTTTTCCTGAAGGAGGTGAGATGTTTTGCTGTTTCATAGGATAAAGCATGGAAACTTGCTAGTATCCACGCCAACTGAAGGAGTCTGGGAGTAGTAAAAGCTCATAGGAATTGCAGGCTCTTCCAGTTTCCACAGTGATTAACAGTTTTAGGACATGTTTTACTCTCCCGTCTGTGGAAAATATAGATGGATAATTGTTAATGTTTAATTTATTTCTTTTTCCCATTTATCCCAGAGGAAATGCTGTTTTGTGAGGTTAGTGAGGTTTTTTCCTGGGAATCGGGAGGTAGGAAAGAAAAAGCAAGATTTTTATGCTGTTTGTATTGATAGCCTCTTACTGACCCTTGAGATGAGACCTCCTGCCAATGGGTATTTTCCCTGGAGGATACCCTCCTCCTGTGTACTCCCAGGTCCCTACTGGGGACACCTTCACCGTGTCCCATTCCTGTTGAGAACTTGGTTTGGATTCTTACCTGGCACAAACCACAGCAGCACTGGGCCATCAATCATCACCAAGTGCTTACTCTGAAAGGTTGATGATTGCTATTTAATGTGGCCCAGCTAGTTCCTGATTGACAGAGATGAGGAAAACATCTGTTTTTCCAGTCTCTGGCTCACTAATCTGGATACTAATTGTGGGAGGTCCTGTATTACCTGAGGCACGTGATGAGTAGTGACGACCGGGAAGCTGCTGGAGACCCGTGAGGCAGCATCTCTGCACAGTCACCGCTCTTTGTTGCAGGCAGCTTCTTGTCCTGTTGGGCAAACAAGCAGCTTAGGAGTTGGTCCTTATGTATTTAGCCCATCATTCTGCAATATTTGGTACGTGACAGCTTTGTTTGCTGTCTGGGGAGGTGGACACAGCCAGGAGGGACTAGATTTTGTGTCTTGGAGGGTCTCGCTGCAGGTGGGGACTGTAAGATAGCAGGTACTTAGCCAGCAAAGTAAGCTGCATACCCTTCCTGCTCCTGGTTCTTGCACTGTGGCAGGTATATATTTACCTGAAGCAGAACCATTGTCTGCTTCAATAACTGATTTTTATGTGTAACCTGTTTGCTGTCACTGAGGGTACTTTTGTTGGTTACAGGGTTTCAGAAGGATGAGCAGTGATGAGTCACTTGTGTCTGTGAATTTGGGGAATGACTCGTTGCAAAGAACGTGTTAAATAGTAACGTTGATTTATTGAATCAAACCATAGCTATTTACATCCTAGGCCCCAAGGGCCGAGAGGTGAAGGACATACTGGACTGTTTCCTGCTCCCCGTGTTCCCCTTTCCCTTTCCTTTGTTTCCTCAGTAGCCCAAAGGTTCTTCCACTCTTGCAGGGAATTGCATGGATTTAGGATTTAAATCCGGAGCTCCCCTGTAGTGCAGACCCCACAGGAGTCTGGCCAGTGTAGTTTTAGACTGGCTTTTTAATATCTTTTTATTTCCTCCTTGCACTGGGCCCAGTTCCATATTTCACCACCATGTGGTCACATTCATGCGAATAAGCTCCCCTGAAGCTTTTTCCCAGTGTTGGGTTGCAGGCAGAGCTGCAGCCCATCCTCGGTGGTCTGACAAGTATCCCCACCCCAGGGCAGGGACCAGCCCTGACATTTTGTTGTTCTTGAAAAGCTGTTCTGGTTTACCAAATTCTTGAAACCAGACCTTTCCTCTCAAAGTGTGACACCAAAGGAGTAACGTATGTCGCATACGCTGATGATGAGTGATGGAGGAGGCAGGTGTCATATGCAAAGTGGCTGCCACTGTCTTCTGTTGCTTACTCTCACTCTTGCATGGAGGTTCATGTAGACTTTTTACCCCACCAGCACTGTGTCTTGCCAGAAATGATCTGGGAACAGATTTTTCTCTGAGTTAATTATCTTTTGTGCTGCTATTTATCCCCAGCCTAATTTCTCTGCCACTGTCTGTGTTCAACCTTAGCAAGGAATGAGGTGGTAGTGTAGAATACGAAGTTGAGAGGACAGGCAGGTGCAGTAAAGCACTTTCAATAAATAACAAAACTGAAAAGAAACAGAAAAAAATTGCAATGCCTGTATACCAGCTGCCTTTGTGTTGTTGGAAGTTGCAATAACTTGATTGAAATCAGTGGAATTATTGTGGATTGATACTAATTTAATTGAACCTGAATTTGTATGCTGATGAAACATTCAAAAGTTAATGCCAGATTTCAGAAGGCGCCTACCTGGTGGGATTTCAGGTGTACCTAGAGGAGATTAGATGCTTTCAGCCAAGATCTACATGTCTGTATAGGCTCCTGACTCCCATTGAAGCACCAAAACACCCTGTGAGATCTGTTGGAAGTTGGGTGGAAAACACCTTTGTAAACCTTGGCCTGATTCCCACTGCAGTTGAAAAAAAAAAATCTCCTTTATGTAGACAGGTTGCTGAACTGCAGTGAGCACAACTGGGTCATGACATACTCCATTGTAGGTACATCTTCAGAGTCTTGAGGGCTAAAGCATACAGTTTGTAGTGTTACAAGTCGCAGCTGTCTCTGAAGCTGTAGAAAATAAACTGTATGTGATATTTGGAAATTAACGTTGGGTCTCCTGTGCTTAAAGTACTTGTTCTCTTTCACAGATGATATCATTCCATCTGAGAGCAGCTCCCTGTCTGATACCACCACCTATGATGATGGTAAGTTGCTTATCCTTTTTTTATCCTATGAAGTGTGCCCTTTCAGAGACATTCTTTGGACTTAATATCCTTTAGCCTACTGCTTTGGTGGCATTTGATGACAAATTATTCATAGCAGAGGAGAAAAGAGCTTAACCAGGAGAAAAGAGCTTAACCAGGATTCTCTCTCTGGTTAATTACTGAAAGTGTCTGCTCTGTGAGCTGATCTGAGTTGTCTTTAGAGAAGGCCATCAGTTTTAAAGTGACCAACCTGTGAGCGGAAGGCTTTGAATTTCAAACAAATACTTCATCCCTAGGGCCTGGCAAGAGGTGGATGAGTGGCTGGAGGAGTTACGAGCTGGGAGGATTTGCCCAGCCCTTCTGACCTCACAGCCACTATAAAACTTATATAAAACTTATATGTATATACAAAAAAAAAGTAGAATAGGCACAAATATTAATGATCTGTTTATGTTTCTCGGTTACCTGGTGAGTCTGCATCTTGCATGGGTATGGTGTTTGCTCAGCTTACTCATTTCACACACACACCCACAGACACACACATTCACACCCTGTTCCACAAGGTGGAAAAGACTTGGCTTGCCTCTCCCTTAAACTGGATAATCATCATCTGGGGACAAACATTATCTAAATTATTACTCACTTTTCAGTTAGGGCCTGATTCTGATCTCAGTTTGTCCCAGTTTTAGTCGTGTACAACTCAACTTGTGCTTTAAGATGGAGTTACATCTGATTCCTGCTTATACAGGTTGAAATAGAGCCAGAGCTTTGGCTTCTGAAAGTGCTCTCTGTGCTGCTCATCCTGCATTTATATGTATTATTTGGCGTTTCCTCTTGGCTCTGATGGGACCTGGGTTCTGCCCTAAGCAAAGTCAGAGCAAGGATCAAACCAGCATCTTCCCAATTGCCTTCAGCCAAATCTGTCTGTCAGCTGCCTTTGCTCGTTCAGTCGCTTTTGAAGTCAGTCCCTTTTAGGTTATATTCCAAAACTAATTCTTAAAATGTCATTTTGAAGGAAAGAGCTGGAAGGTGAGGGAGAGAAACTGGCTTTTGCAGAGGCTGAGCTTGCCTGCTCCTCGGCTCCGGGGAGGAATCGCGCTGCAAACAGGTGTTTTCCCAAGGAAGTTCCACTTTGATCTGGCACAGCCCCAAGCTGGGTGTAGTAACCACAGGAGTCTGTGCTGCTGAGAGATCTGTTTTGAGCCGCCACAATGTCATGTCCATGGGGAGAAGAACTCAGTGCAGGCAGGAGGAACTTTCCAGATTTGTACCTTGTCACTGTGGTGTAAAGTATTTCTGCTTAGGGGCTGCAGATCTGCATATAGGGCAAAAATATCAAGGATTTTTTGCTAACAGAATACATATTCCTTTTCACCAGTCAGTGAATCGCTTCCTGTGCCAGCGCAGAGACCCAGCTCTGCACAGCTTTCTCCAAGGCTTCCCCCACCGAAGTCCCTGGGGGTGGAGAGAATTCATCTCAGAAAGTCATCCATAAACGAGCAGCTCTTGGAAACCAGACACTCCAGGTAGGCCTTGTCTCGCTGCACTGTGCTCTCCTCCGTCTTGCTGCCATGAGCTCCATCCTGTCCCTGCCGAGACTCCTGTTACTACAGGCTCTCCAGTAGCGCCTGCTGCCTCCACCCTCCTCTGCCATTTGGTGATGCGAGCTAAATTTCCTACTCAGCAACAAAAGTGTGGATAAATGTGTACAAGTAGTTGTCACCATACCTGAAATCATAGGGTCTTTGTGAAGAGGTTTGAGACAGGTGAGCATTTTAATAGCCAGGGCTGTATTTAAGGAATGGCTCGTGCTCACCAGCACTGTCACTCTTTGTCTCCACTTCTGTGGTTTGTTTCTAGTATTAATTAAGTAACTTGTAGTTTTCCTGATGACTGTGCTTAATGGCTTCAATTAACACCAAACCATACCCGTCCCTCCTGATGGTATCGGTATTTCAGCGGGTACATTGTCAAAGTGTGCAGAATTCGTGTTAAGCCCTGATGGGCAATTCTCCATGTAAGAGCAGAATTACTGGGATTCAAGCAGCTACCATTAGTAGCACCAGCTGCAGTGACTGGCTGAGGGTTTTGCATGTATCCATGGGATTTGGGCACTTTCTGAGCTAGAAGAGTAGTTCCATGGGGCACATCGATAGCAGTAGCTCTGCTGATGGTTGTGTGATCATGTTCTGTGGGTCTGATCTGGTGCTGGTTGTTCTCTCTGTAAGGATTCCCACTGATCTTGATACTTCTTAGTCTGTGTTTTGCTCGAGCAGGCTGTTGAAAGCAAGCTGAAATGTTTTTGAAATTTTGGGCACTGTCATGTCATTGCATTTTCTCAGCTGTCCCTCAAGATAAGCAGAACAGTCCTCCACATGACGTTTAGAAGTTGAGTTACAGCCATATGTAATGCTTTAGCTGTGATGTGCTTCATTTTAAAACCCAACTCCTTTGCTTCTCTGTTACCTGCTCTGTCTCTTCTCCTTCAAAATTCTGTCCCTTGGCAGCAGCTTTTCCTACCAGTCGTCCTGTGAGGACCTCCCTGGCTGTGTTATCCCTTTGAACCAGAAGAAGGGGTTGAATTTTCCTTCCCTGTGTAACAAATCTGTTCTTTATATGGAAAGCGTGTCCTGTTAAACTCTTATCAGCTTTCTCTGCCCTTCATTTTGTTTCTTCAAGGCTTAGGGGATGCATATTCTGTGTGCTGTGACTTGTATGGTGTTTAACCTCACTGGGGGTTATCATCTTCGTTACAGGGACCCACTTTCAACTCATAGCAGTCCTTATCGAACCCTGGACCGGCCGCCCCAACCCCATGGAGGGAGAAGTATGCCCACAACCCCTGTGCTCACACGCAATGCCTACAGTAGCAGCCACTTACAGTAAGAGGACTTTGGGTTCAATGCAATGTTCATCTTGGGCAGCAGCAGGATACTTGTGAGGGAGCCAGAATTTCCTTTCAAATTTCCCTTGTAGCTTTGTTTTCTAGCTTATGAAATTGTGTTGACCATCAGCTAGTGGTCTCCCCACAAAAACTTGTTCAGGAGCTGACAGATGTCTGCTGTGGGTTGTGTTTCCTACAAGCCTCCTGAAGAAGTAAGAGGCCAGACAGAGGCTCCCGATTAGTGCCCTTACTATGGGAAGAGAGCTGCAGTGTGCTCTCACCTGTGTTATTAGACAGCTGAGAATCCACACTGGGGAAGGAGAGATGCTATAAATCTTACAGAGTTACGAAGAGCTCGTGGTTCATGTGGCTGGGGTAATGCAGCCTGAAGAGACAGAGCCACAGGACACCCTTCCTATGCTGCTCTAGCTCACTTCCTTCTGTAGACTTTACCTACTTAAAAACTGAGAGCCTTCCTGTAAATCATTAGAAAATTTGAGTTTATGAGCTTTGCTGCATGTGTCCCTGTCACAGATTAACCTCTCTCACCATGATAGACATTTATGTAAGAGATCTCCTACTGTTGCAGCAAATCTAAAATGCAGCCACAATTGATCTCTTGAGATGCAGGTATTCTATGTGGAAAGAAAAGACAGGGTTTGTGTTGAGCTTTGGTTGGGGAGGCAGCGTTCCTGGCTTGCCCCTGCGTGTTCTCTCCAGCTCTGTGTGTGTGTCTGTGTTTGCCTGTGACTGCCTTTGACCAACATCTGTGTTGTTTCAGGCCGGATGTTTCCCCGCGCCACTGTCGGCAGCGCAGCGGAAGCCTGGAATCCCAAACCCACCTTCTCTCCGAGACTCCTGCTGAAAAGGCGGCCTTCACCCTCTCCAAGTCCCAGCGAAGCAGCAGCACAGAAATCCTCGATGATGGATCGTCCTACACCAGCCAGTCCAGCGCAGAATATTACTGTGTGACACCTACTCCCAACCCCTATTATACTACTCAGACGCTTGACAACAGGACCAGGGGTCGAAGACGGTCAAAGAAACACATTTCCGCTGCAAATTCCGGAAGTATGCCCAATCTTGCCCAAAAGGATGTCCGCAATGGCGTCTATCACAAAAGTCAGGAGCAACCTTCCTCTAGTTACTATATTTCTGGATATTCCCCGTACGCCGAATCTGAGGCTTATTACAATGGAGGATATGTTTATGAGAGCGATACGGAGGGACAGTACAGTGTCAATCCTTCCTATCGCTCGTCGGCACATTATGGATATGACCGTTACAGGGAATTCAGGTCTTACCACGAGGACGAAGTGGACAGAGTGCCACACAACCCATACGCAACCCTACGGCTCCCAAGGAAGCAAGTTGCGAAAACGGAGCATATAACCAAAAACATTCACAAGGCCTTAGTAGCAGAGCATCTCCGTGGTTGGTACCAACGTGCCTCCAGTCAAAAGGAGCAGAGTCATAGCCTGCAGGCGGGCTTTGAGTCTGACAGAGGATCTCAAAGGAGTTTGGGCTTTGCTGGTCTGCAGGTGCCATGCTCTCCTACCAGCCGGGTGTCATCTTTCTCTTCGGGTAATGTCTGATTTCTTCTCTGCTTAAATGTTTTTATAAGTCCCTGCTGTGCATCAAATTCTGACCGCCCTCTGCTGCCTCGTTGAAGTCAGTGGAGTAGAAGCCAGGCTAGAGCTCCACCCTGAAAGGTGGATTAGGAACTGAAGAGGCTCTTCTTCTCTTGCTTGTTGCCTTCTCCTGTGGCTAGAACTGCCCTTTAGTCTCTGTAAGCACAGTGGAATCATAGAATCATTCAGGTTGGAAGAGACCCTTGGGATCATCGAGTCCAACCATCTGCCCTACTCTACAAGTTCTCCCCTACACCATATCCCTCGACACCACACCTCATCTACTCTTAAACACAGTCAGGGATGAAAGTAGCATTAAAGAAAGAAGCATTAAAAGGCTTCAGACAGGCGTGTTTGCCAGCTAGAAGCAGCATGCAGAACTTCATGCCCTGTAAATGCGGTTGCCCCAGTGGCTTCCAAACACAGTGTAACGAGCATCATTAATGGGTCAGTCTTTTTAATGAGATTCCCTACCTCCAAAATACCACCCTCACAGCACTTCCCCCCCTGCAGGGTCTGTAAGTCAGATTTCGTGTTTTGTTGTCTGCTTGTCCCCCCCACAGAAACCCATAGGTATTGCTAATGGGAACTGTGTATCAGTCTTAGCTGATTTGGCCAGAGAAAGATCTAATTTGCATTCATTTTTGTTTTTAATTCCAGCATCTTCTGCAAACGCTGCTGGGAACTGGCGAAACCCACTCGCACTGGGACTTTCAGACTATGATTCATTGTCTCATTCCTCTTACTCCAGCTGTTATGGGACTGTTTATGGCAACCTCCCTCTGCAGAGCAGGTGAGTAGAGTAATAGCCGGAGTTTCTGCCCTTCCTCCTGCCGTTCACAGGCTGTTAACACTTTTGAGAAAACCAGCTTGTTTTCAAAGGGCCAGGGTGAAGAGTAATTGTAAAATTGGCATTGTGAGAGCAAGTCCTCTCTGTGTTTAGTAGATGAGCTGTACCAACCCCAACTGTACCACCCATACTCAAGGAAGGGGGGAGCAGTCCTAGTGAAGGATGAATTCACTTGTTGCACAGCCTTTTCCTCTGGCTGGTGCTGGACCATCAAAGATCTCGTACTCCCTAGTGGCTGCAATGCTTTGGAGCAGTGTTGGATCCCTCTCACCCCCTGTGGCAGGAGGTCTCTCCTGCACCCCAAAAGCAGTCCAGCAGGACACAGTCCTCTAGTATTCCTGATATTGTAGTGCCAGTGCTGATAAACTTCTGGAAAAACGGGGAAACACCTCTCCAACCTTGTGTCTGAGTGTGATACCCCATCTGTGCACTTCTCACTTGGATGTTCCTGGTTCCCAGTAGGAACCAGGTGGGATGTGCTGCTTTTGTGAGAGCTCTCCCAAGGACTGCTGGAAGCCCAGGGCCTGCTTGGTCCTTGCAGAAATTCCTCCAGTTCTATTAATGCCATCATGTTTAAGTATGCTTTTGCTCAGTGTGGCCAGCTGTAGTTAAGTGTCCCACATCTGTGCCTCCCGCTTCCTGGGTTGGAGCTTGTGCTCGCTGTCAGGCTGACTTGCATGAAATTGCTGAATTTTTAATTTTGTTTGTTTAAAAATAAATGAAAGCGTAAGGAAAGATACAAAAGCTTCTGCTAGATCCAGATTTCTAAGATAAATGCCATGGGCTTTTTTTTATTGCAGTGATTTAAAAGATCTGCAGTAACAGTGTTTAAAAATACAGGCTCTGCTAAATTCTTACAATTAAGCTTTGGAAACTCCTCTTATTTTGGCAGCTTTTTCTATATAAGGTTCATTAGCTATTAATTTTCCATATTGTGAATCACTTGTCTGAGGGTTCATCTGTTTCATTTTCTGTTTTGACGTGGTTATGGCAAACGAGCAATCAAGATGCTCCAAGAAGCCTTGAGAGTTTTGAGCAGCTGAGATCCTGTGGCACACAATGTGTTTGATTGCAGCACCAAAGCTGGGTTTGTGTTTGGATGTAAATGACACTGGGGTGTGAAGCCACAGTAACTGATGTTATTCGAAACCCGAGGGGACTGTGTGAGTTTGTGCAGTCTTGGGGGTCTGGGGAAGCCCCCGGGCTCTGGCTCTGATCCCTGATGCCCTCTCTCTCTTGCAGAGCCTATGGGGAGACGAGCCAGTTGGGTGGCGAGGAGGAGAGCCGGTTGGAAGACGACTTGCACAGCAACGAGCAGAGGTTATTCTGGCATGAGGATTCCAAGCCCGGGACGCTCGTGTAGATCAATGGCAGCCCCGTGTCCATACCCTTGCATGCCTTGCACAGAACGCTGTGACCCCGAGGTCTGCCTCCCTCTGAGGGGGGAGAACTTCCAAACTGAACAAGGAAAGGAAGCAGGCTCTTGCGCCGGGAAGAGGGACTGCAGCAAGATGACAAAAGTCTTACCACAAAAGGCGTTCATTTCTGAATCGGGATAGCCTACACAAGCAAGGGCAAGCCACAGTTTAATCTATGACTAGATGCAGCACTTGGTTGAAGTATTTATATTTAGCAAGCACTTTTTGGGATGATTGGAAGATGTCGAAGGCAAACCTCAGAGGAAAAAAATTAAATGTGAAGAGGAGATTTATGGAAAAACCAGGAATTCTAGGAGCACAATTCTGATGTCTGAAAGAAGAAGGAATGACAGTTTATTCTGCCATGGCTTATGGTGACCTGGAAGGACATTCATAAGCTTATGAAGGATAGATACTCTGTGTGTGTGAGGCAAAGGGTGACTTAATCAGTATTGGAACATTACCTGAAGGAAGGATGGATTTTTTTTTACTTTTTTTTTGTTATGGAGGTTTGAGTGAGTTTATCAGTTTTTTGGGGTGTTGTTAAGAGTGTTTGTTAGCACCACAAGCAAGTTCTGGAAAGAAAAGAATTTGCTGACACAGTGTGTCATGGAAAACTCTAGGCAGTTGTGGATTTTTGGAAACAGAAGCAGTGAACTCTGAACTCTTTTCCACGATAAAGTGTAATTAATAACCTCCCATTTAATGACCTTTTTCCATGGTACAACTTCACTGTGCGGAGTAGGAGGCAAATGTTCACGGCGGCTGCACGGTGACCCCAGTTCATTGGGTGACGGTGACATTGGTGACATTTAGCTCTGCCACAGCACATCGAGGACCCGCAGTGGGGAGCTCCGGTGATCACCCGACGAGCAACCGGATTGTGACGGCCAGTATTTTAAGGTGGATGAAAACACAGACAGAGCCAAGTGGGTGCCTTAAAATGAGGGGCATTAGGATTGTACCACGAGTCATCTGAACCGCCAGGTGCGTTGCAAAGTCACTGGGTGACAGAACAGCGTTTGTGTAGGGAAAGAAAACAAACAAGTGCGACTGCAGTCTTGATCTTAGAGGGATAAACCTACCTCACGTCGTAGGAACAAGTTGGCATGGGTTATCTTGCCTGACTTCCGATGAGTCGTTTGCATTGGGTAAAATCTCCCTCGTTTCTCAGCTGTACTGTGCTTCAGGATTCCATAAATGGTGCTCTTTTTCTTTTATACAAAGGATTAGTTACACCTTGTTCATATTGTGAATAGCAAAGTTTCTGATAAACTTTTTTGACCTTTTTTACCAATATTCCAGAGCATGTAATATATACAGAAGAACACACTTGTTAAGCTGGTACTTAGTCATTTGTATTATTAGAGTCGCGATTTGGAATTAAACGAACAAAAACAAAATAAAAAAATAACTTATGACCTTGTTTTTTTCATATTTGTATAGCCTACTAGAAACACAGAAGCTCTTTCTGCTTATTCTTTTACTACTTCTGAATTTTTTAGACCTATTATTTTGTATAGGTCAATAAACTAAAAAGTGTGCTTACCAAAACCACTTCAGCATTCCTCCTCTTTCTACTACTTGAGTGCTTGGAAAAGTGCAGTGTGTGTTATTTCAGGGCTTGAAAGTTAAGAAGAAAGTCATCACCGTGGTCTGATGTCTTTTGGCTGCTGGTGTTAGGTTGGGTGCAAAGGGTCAGTGGCCTCAGCTGATGGAAGCTTGGCCCAGGGTAGTTCAGCTTCTCCCAAAGTCTGTCTAAATCTGAATTTCTGAGGATAGAAGGGGGAGGGAGGAGCAGTGCTTGGTGCCTTTGCAGGGACCTTTCCGGTGCAGATGCCCCAAGGAAGCTGAGCTGGACTCACTCAGCATGCCCATGGGAGGGTCATGGGTGATGCACAGACAGAAGTGGCCTCATGTTTCTGGAACTACTTTGTCCTCATCTATCCTTGCACCTCAAAATTGCTGCAGCCTTTCCCATTGGGAGCGTGGATCCTGGGGTTTGTGTTGCTCATCTGCTGGACCCTCTTTTGGGCTTGTGACTTCTGAGCTGCCCACCTTTCTGCAAAAGCAGTTTGGCTTCTAGATGCACAGCTCCCTTCTGCACCTTGGTCATCAAGTAGTTGAGGTTATTACATCCCACTCTCATCTCTTCAGCATTACTTGTCGTTTCCTACTTTTTGTGGCATCCATAAGCTTCACCACCACCAGTGAATGTTACACTTATTTCCAGGTTGCTGGAGAAAATGGGTGTTGCAGACATGCCCACAAAAAATACCTCCATGCTGTCATACTTTTCGGTTTCTCCAAGTAGTTTTTGAGGTTTGTCTGTTCACCAGTTCTTCATGCTTCGGGTTGTTATAAGCCATTGGTGTTTGGAGCAGGAAACTGGTACAAAGTCCAGTGCCTTACCCAGAGCTCATGGTATCGGTGCAGGCTATTTGTCAGCATGCTCAAAGCGTTTCATTTAAAAAGGGAAATGAGCTGTGTAACGAGGTCTGTGCTCCATTTAAAGCTTTGTTTGCATTCCTTTGTTTCAGTGTTGTTGAGTTTTGTCTTGGCTTTTCCGTTAGCCGTCAGGATTTAGCTCACTCTAACACATCTGTGTTGGCACAATGCTGGCACTTGGCCTGACCCTCCTGGCTTACTCGGACAGGCCCAGGACAGTTTTGTAGGATGTTGTTGAGAAGATGGGAATACGAGGTGGGTTTGGGTTGAGGATGGTTTGCTGCATTGGGGAGAGTGGGAATAAAAGTTCCAGGACTGGGGCCTGATTTGCAGCCTCCAGCAGGGGAAGAGCTTGGCTGCTGATCCAAGAGGAATCCAAGGAAGGGGAGGGTCATGGCAAGTGCAGCACTTGTCACCCCTCTTGTCATTCTCTGCATGCCTGGCCCTGCAAGAGCTGTGCCCTTCTGTGAAGGGTGGAGGTACAGAGTGAAGGAGGAGGTGCAGAAGAGGAGAGAATAAGATCTAACTTCTTTCTTGGGTGTTGCCTGAAGGAGGTAGCAAAGGGCTGGGGTCAGCCTTGGGTGGCACAGGGAGGGCACAGGGGCCCTCTGCCCATCACCCACGCAGGAGCTGGCAATGCTGTGCTGCTTGTGCAGCAGCTGATTTTTTGCCAGTTTTTCCCCAGGAGCCTTAACTTTTTGCCTTTTGCAGAACTGCAGCTGACTTTGCACTGCTTTTCTGGAGTGCTGCTTTGATCCACGTGTGAAGCTCTTCACCAGGTCTGGATAATGGAGCTGAAGAGGTAATAAAGACATACTTGTAACTTATCATATTTGTTCACAGCTGAAATACAAATGACCTGTGCTTTGGATTGCTACCTCAGCTGCGCTTCCTTCAGTTCAACCCCAGCTGAGAACTAGTGAGGACATCTAGTGACTAACCAGCAGAAGTGAAGAGCCTTCTTGCCTTGTATCCTCTGAAATCCTTCCTGCCCCTTCCAGTTCGAAGGAATACTTAGAAATTCGTTTTTCAGTGTGGTCCAGAACAAAGCCAAGAGGTGCAAAATGGGAAACACCAATGTAACACACCCACAAACCCATGGGGACCAAT
Source organism: Jacana jacana (assembly GCA_013400555.1). Lineage (NCBI taxonomy): Eukaryota > Metazoa > Chordata > Aves > Charadriiformes > Jacanidae > Jacana > Jacana jacana. Next base: position 248,009 of record VZTM01036009.1, read on the forward strand.
TCTACAGTGTCACAAACGTCTCTCTCTTCAGAAGGTAGAAGATGCTGCTGCTGAGCCTGTGGAGGGGACATAAAAACCCACATAAACACGTATATAATGGAGCATTTCTGAGTGCTTTTTGGTTGAAGGCTGAAGAAGGAAAAACAGTCCTTGCCAGGAATCCTTAGAAAGGCATTAGGGCACTGTGCTAAAATTAGCCATGCCTGATGTTTTTAATTGCTGCCTGCTTTTACTCTGCAGTTTTGAGCAGAAATGCTCTGAGATGTGGGAGGACAAACTCCCGTGGGAGCTGCGCAAGCCCCGCAGGAGACTGTGGTGGGACATTCCTGTGGCTCAGGGACCGAGGAGGGACTGAGCAGCCCCCTCCCCGAGCACTGGCTGACCCGTAAAATCAAAAATTGTTAACACCCAAATACATTTATGTGAAACATGTCGGCCAAGGTGACTCCATATGTGATGTGATTCTTCCAGGTCTCTGCTGACTTTTCATTTATGATCTTGGGCTTGTTCACAGCTTCAGTGTGAGTGACACTGGGTGGTGCTTCATACACAGCAAGGCTGAGCAGCTCCTGGGTGGTTGAGAAGCCTCCACTGTGGCCCAGCCAGTCCCCAAATGTTTGTAGGAAATCCTGTAAGGCTGAAGGCTTGCTCCATCTCCTGGGCTTTGGGGGTTAATGCAGGAGAGCCACTTCTGCAGGTGGCTGCCAAGCCTGGGGAGAAGCTCCCATCTCGCTGTGCTTGGCTGGCAATTCTTTCCTAGGAAGATTCTGCCTTCCACACCATTCTACCATCTCCTTTGCCCTTTTCTATCATATTTAACAAATTTCTAAGGTAGAAAGCTCAGAGCTTCATCTATAGCAGGGACTCACACAAATACTGAAATCTATCAAGTTAAAGGAAATAGGACCAAACTTTTAATTGTGTTTCTTTTATTTAATGACTATTAACTTCAGTCCAATTATCTATTTTCCATGTACTTTTCTTTTTTCTAGGGAATTGTGCCGGAGGAAAACCTCTGCGTCCTTCAGAATGTTTTATCTTGTTGGTGACAGAAACTTCCTGGAGTGGTTTTCAAATTCCTTCTGTTGCTTTTTGTTGCTGTTTGAGATAAATAAAGTGTGGGGGGGGAATAATCTTACTTTGCAAACATGTGAAGGTACAAACAGTTCTGTAGTTCTGTGGGCTTATTCTCATTGTGCTCATCTTGTCTCCCCGCTCTTGTCCTTGTTGTTCTCCTGAAGGCAGGATGCTGGCACCAACTGCAGGTAGGAGAGCCCCACGTTGTTCTTCAGATTGATCAGGGATAATCTGTCTTTCCAGTCCGGGGAAACAATGAACATGGGGTTTGTATAGAGCAGAGGAAGAGGACCTACAGCTCTAATCTGGGGGGGCAGCCCATGTTTTCCCACATAATGCAGCCTTCTTTAGAATCAGTTAGCAATTGGAGCTATGTATTTTGGGTAACTGTGCATATATGGATGTTTGCTGTTTTACCAAGCAGTGAGAAAATAGACTGTCATCCTGACGTGGAAGGTGTTTCTGGGGAAACGGGTGAGCTTGCAGGTGTGGCATCTGTTCATTCTTTCAGGTATGAGCTTTACACAGTGGATTTTGTGGTGGCTGCTGGTTCCAGAACTGGTCCTTGCCCACACCAGGGCATGGTTGGTACTTTGGAGACTCTGGTCTCTCTCTAAACCTCACCCCAGCACTGGGACCTGCAGAGTGGGACCTCAGAACTGATCCTCCCTTAGGGCTGGACAGAGGAAGAAGAAGCAATTGTACATTTGCTGTGTTGTCATCCACCCTTTTTCCCTTCTGTTTAACTCTCTTCTCTACTTGCCCTGTCCTGTCACAAACTGGCCAAGTGCCCTTTCAGGCCAGGACAGCATGTCCACAATGTCTGGCTGAGCTTTCCTCAGCTTTCTCCCGTTCCCAGCATCACTGTGATGTCCACACTACTGGTGGGTAAGGGTAGTGACATCCTGACGGATGCACGACCCCCTGCCTTGTCAGGCAGGACCTTCCCCTTCTCCTTGTAGCTGTTAGACACAGATTCAGGACCATGTGGATCATTTCCTGGGGCAGGATTTATCATCAAAGGCATCAAGGTCTGATGCAGCAAGTCAAACCTGATGTGATGTTTTCTCTTTGGAAGAGTTATGCTGGTGCTGGTAGCCCAGGAGGATGCTGGACATGAATGTCAGGGCCTTCATGAAAAAGAAGCAAGACCTTTAACGAAGAAGTAGATCCTTGTCATCTATCCAACTTTGTTATCCATGTGTGTCCTTCTTCACGAAGGGAATCACCATAAATCCTTCAGCAAGTCCTTGACTGCAGAAGGATGTGCTCTGTCTCCCAGGGCATCTCCTGCCCATCTTAAGTACAGCAGGCATGAGTCGCAATTTATATTTAATCATTAGAGTGTCATCGAAGAGCTGCAGATGGAGGAGAGTTTGCAGCCAGCCAGGGCTCAGCTGGAGTAATTCTAGAAGAAACCTTTCCACCTGTTCCTGAGATGAGGTTAGGGAAGGACGTGCCTCACAAATATATAACGAAATTGCCACGTGGCCTTGGCGGCACCGTTGCCCATGGGCACGCTTTAGAGGCAGGATGATACGAGGCATGGGGCTGTGATAGGCTTAAACGTAGGGTGTCTCTTTTACAGCGTTCAATCTGAAAGGTGACATTGTTTCCTAGAATGACTCTGTTTCTTAACCACATCTAATCTGGCTTGTGCTGAATTCAGCGTTTCTTATAAATGTGGAGACTATCGCTCATTCAAAAGGTTATGGTGATGGCTGTTGCTCTTCCAAGAGTCCTTGGTGTCATGTCATAACAGCTCTGATTTAATACTACTGCCATGAGGGAAGCTATAAATTTGGCTGAAAAGGAGAGAGGATGTTTTAAAGTTTAATTCTAGCTACTGTTTTTTGTTTCTCCTGAGGCTCTGCCCAGAGCATCGATAAATCGTAATCATAACGGTCAAGTTAATAGTAAATAACTGCTAAATTGTATGTGGAGCCACAGATAGGTTCTTTTGCAGACTGTGTGGGGAATGAATGTCTTCTCTGAGGGTCTGAGCTTGTATTTCTGATGCAAAGGATTGAGTTTCTGAGCCTGCCTTGCACACAGATTTGAGACAATAAGCTCAAGGTTAACAGTAGCCAATATTAGGGTAAATGCCCTGTGTGATGCCATTAGAAGGGTGTGACTGAGTGTTATATCTTCCTGTGCTTGGGGCAAGCTGTGGCTGTCAGTCAGGAGCCAGCACTGCCCCCGGGCCCACCATAGGTCTCTGTCCCCAGTGCATCCCTGCCACAGAGGCTTAGTATCCCCCTTGAAAGCTATAACCAGCCTCAGCTCTGTCCCAGACTGTGTGAAGCCACACTGGGGCAGCTCAGGGTGCCTTTTGCTTGTATCTGTTGGCAAAAAGTCTCAGGCAGAGCCATAGCTTGGTCCCTGAAGTCACGGTCTGACATTCAACATGGCCTCATGAATCGCCTGTTCCCCATAAAATAACAAAATTGTTCACGGTCTCTCACGGACATATCTTCATTCACCACAGGCTGGTTTTCGTCTGTTTGGCAGCTGTTAGTGCTGTCCTTCAGGAATAAGAGGCAATGAGCCACCAGCCCGCAGTGAAAATGTTCAGGTGTTTGGAAGTGCTTTGCCAACGTCACAAAAATGCCATGAGCTGGGAAAGTGACATACTGAGTTAGCAGGGATGTAACTAGTGCTGAGTGTTTCGGGGGGTTGCCCATGGTATAAATGATACCTGGAAGTACACCTGGAATCCCTGTGTTCAGTTTTGGTCCCCACAGCACAAAAAAGCTGTGGACAGGCTGGAGAGGGCCCAGGGAAGGGCACAAAGGATGGGGAAGCCTGCCATACGAGGAAAGGTTGAGAGAACTAGGTTTGTTCAGCTTTCAGAAAAGAAGGCTCAGGGGAGACCGTATCCCCATGTTCCAGTGTTTAAAGAGTGGCTACAAAGAAGATGGAGAGTCCCTTTTTACAAGACGTTGCATGGAAAAGATGAGGGGTAATGGGTACAAATTACTCCTGGGGAGATTCCAATGGGACATGAGGAAAATGTTTCACAATGAGAACAATCAGCCATTGGAATAATCTCCCCAGGGAAGTGGTGGATTCCCCATCATTGGACACTTTTAAGATTCAGCTGGATGGGATGCTGAGCCATCTTGTCTAGACTGTGCTTTTGCCAGGAAAGGTTGGACCAGATGATCCTTGAGGTCTCTTCCAACCTGGGATTGTATGATTCCCTCCTATGCTCCCCGTTCTCTCTACACATTTCGGTGTTTTCCACTCCTTGTAATTAGGAACGTGGATGATGACAGAGGTGGTTTCCTACCACATAGGGAGGACCCAGTATAGCTGCTCAGGCTTATCTGAAAATGGAAACTGAAAATAAAAATAAATCACTGTTCTTTTTTTTGAACCAAATGAAAGGCATCCAGGTCCCACTGAAACAGGAGACACAGCTCTACTTTCTCTTTTCAGAACTGAAGGAAACTGCCAGACTCCCCTGTGGTGAGATGTGGTGATTTGGTGACTGCAGGGGTAAGGGAGTCACTGTCCCCATCCTGTCTCCACGCCAGCCACCACCATGCCTGCTGCTTCGCACTGGGGCTTGACTTTGCAGCTCCCTGCACAGTGACTTAGGCAAATACCTCGAAAGTCAGATGTCCTTACTCTATTTAAGCAACAAACTTAATCTGATATATTTATTTCTCTAACAGTTTGGAGGTGTGGTGGGTTGGGTTTTCTTCCCAAGATGATCCCTGGTGTTTTTCCCACAGGGTGTCTCTCTATGATTGCTCTCGTTACTCAGTGGTTGTTATTGTTAAGATCCCATCATCTGACCCTTTATAAATCCCCGTATTGCATTACACTGCATTGCTGGACATACTTGGTGCATGCTACTGTTTGTCAATTTTAGACTGCCCCATCAAGCCTATGAGTTTCTTAAAAACGATGCAAGTTTATGTTACACAGGCGCGTTCTCCAGCTTGTTCCAGTTAATGTCTTGGCACTTGGAAATGCCATGGTTTGGTAGTAAAGGGAAATAAATATGTGGGGTTTATATATGAAAAAAAACAACAACCAAACAACCTGAAACCCAACATTACAGGAATTGCTCTCAAGTATTTGGCATCAGCATGTGTCCCATCAATTATCTTAAATATAGAACATGTTTTAGGTGTGCAAAGCATGGTTTGATGGCCTGCCTCGTGTCAAATGGTGACACAGGAGCCAGCCTCTCTTGATATTTGAGTTAAAAACTCGTCAACCCTTTTGCTTTCAAGGGAGATAGGTTGGAAGTTTTGAATAAAATGCACAAATGAGAAAAATCAATGAAGTGAAACGAACCTGCACGAAAGTCTGCTGGTTTTCCTGCAAGAGATCCTTCATACATGACTACCTGCCCTGGACACAGCAAGCAGTAGGTATGAATTGTTCATTGCCTAGGGCAGACCTTTACTTCTATCAGTTTGCTCCTTAAGTGCTTTTATTTAACACTTGTTAGGTACTACTTACCATTAATTTTGAGCTGTTACCCATAGGGATTGCCTTGTGATCTTCTCCTCTTGTGCTTTGAGCGTAGCTGCTGGCACTGCTCTGCCAGTTTGGTAACAGGGCACCTCCTGCAGCAGCTCATTAGACCGGGGATTCCTGAACAAGTGTCAAATTAGTGTGAAAATAGCAAGTGCTACCCACAGAAGTGGCTTTCCGGTCTTAATGAAGACTGAGGAATGGATTATTATTTTGGAAAGTTCCAAGGGGAGTACTTGCAAATGTTGTTGGAAAGAAGATGGGAGTTTTGCCTCAGAGAAGACTTCTAGATTTGGCCATGAGTGTGTCCCCAGCCTGGAGGGTGTCGTTTGTTGCCCTAACGTGCTGTTTCCAGCACACCAAAACACTAAGCAACGTGTTAGAAAAGGAAGTGAATCCTGTACTCGAAGTAATTTATGGAGACCTAAAGTAGGCAAAATGTGATACCCACCTTGGAAATCGATGGGATTAGCACCCGTGTCACCAGGAGAGGTGTCACCGGGCAACCCTTTACTCCACATCTGATGGAGGAGGCATCACTCCCAGAAGTATAGGGTTTCTTAAGCGTGGTATCAACGAGTGATATATTTCTACTTAGAAGAAAAATTGCTTTCCAAATACCTGATAGTGTTCTCAGTAACCCTGTTTTCCTTCTCAAGAGGACTTCATGGGTTTGACCCTACTTAGGTTAGCAGATCTGACAAGACCATGGCCCAAGATGGCCTGGCTGAAGATCATGGAAATATAAGAAGGTGGCCATGGGCTTTATTTACAGTCAAGAAATTAGCAAGCGATAAGTAACCACTTGAATAGACAGCCTCTGTGACCCAAACAGCATCGTTTGGGAGAATAACATACCAGCTACTGAAGAACACTGATTTATTTGATAACATCAGGAAACCATTTATGGACTCTATTATGGACAGCAATTGCTGGGAGTTAAAACTGCTAGACCAGATAGATTGATGGGTGGGTCTGCTGTTGTGCTTGCTACTGCATAATATAAAATAAGGATGTCCCCTGAAATACCAAAGGGGCAAATGGAGCCATTATGTTCTTGGCTTGTGTTTTTGGTTTGGTGTCTTTTTTTTTTTTAAACTTTACTGCTTATTTGTTCTTAATTTCCCCCCCTCTTCCCTGCAATGTAACACCATAAATTAAATGAGGACGTTTGGTTTTATGGCTTTTTAACAGAGGTTAACAGGGCTCTGAACACCGTGTTTCTTGTTACAAAAGAGCAAAGAAAGACCATCATCGTGCAGAGACTATTTCACTGCTGGCAGGCTCCAGCAGAGTGCAGTTGAGACTGTAACGACAAATATGACTTAAAAATGGGGGGGGGCTTGGTTTCAGCCCCTCATCTGTGGGTTTCTTTCCTATGAAAGATGGATTAGCAGTTGCAAGATGAGGGTTTGACTCGATACGCCCTGCAAAGGATATTTGAATTTATGGGAGGAAATCTTCCTAACCACATGAACAGTCCAAACTGCAGTGTAGTTTTGGGCTGTATTGGGAGTTCCACTGGCTGTAGCAGAAAATTTACTGACCCGTGTTACTCTGCTTTCACGTGGCAGCCATGAGCACAGTGGGGTTGGAGACACAGCTTTCTGGTTTGCCCTGCAAATTTAGAAGCTGATGAAATAGTCTGATCAAGGTACTTCTTGGCTGGAATGCATACTTAATGCAAAAAAACCCTAAACAAACGATTTTAGGTAATCTCCTATAGTTACATCAGTTCTACAAATATTAGAAGTGAATCTTTGTATTTTGTAGCTGCTTATTAATTCTGGAAAACAAACAAACAAACTTGTGAAAAGAATGAATTGGAGATGAACTGTCAGCCAAGATCTATTGGTGCAAGTAATGTCCACGATAGAGACAGGCCAGTCAAGAAAGAGGGCACTGGCTTTGCCCCTGGGCAGATTGGATGGGAGCAGGATATGGATGTGGTGTGGGAAACGCTCCCTATGGGACTGTGCAGGCTGGTTCAAAGGGCTAGTTCCTGTCCCCAAGCACAAAGTGTGTGTTGTACTGACTGTTCACCTGCCTTTTCCCATCTTGGAGGATTTTGCCTGAACCAGCATCCAGTGTTTGGGTGAGCTCGTCAATTGCATGATGGCTGTGTGTCCGGGTTTGAGTGACACAGGACTAAGTTCTCTTCTAATGCTTGGGAAAACTGCAGTTAGAGAAGACTCCAGTGTCCGAATTCCTGAAACTATTTACTTTATAGCCAGCTATGCTATGTGGGATTCAAGGACTTGGTGTCTTCATGCTTGCCAGGTGTGGGGATGAGAAGGAGCAATACCCGGGCACTTGACTCAGCCTGCCAACAGGATTATTTCATACTGTGAATGTTCCATTCACTGTAAATTAGAAAGTTTTCTGCTTGATGGTGGCAGTCCAGACACCTTGTTGCCCTGACGCTGGAGCCCTGAGCCCTTCCTTTCCTCCTGAAGCCACAGTGCTCACAGTGTCCCACATTTGTTGTCCCTTCTGGGAGCACACATCCTCCTGCCAATAGAATAGGGTGAGTATAGTCCTTGTGTAATTTATATTGGTATTGGGATCAATACTGGTTCTTTAGTATTATTAATGCCAATTATTTAGTCTTATCCTATTAAATCTACTTATATTTTAACCCTTGTGTTTCTTTTTTTTTCTCTGATTCGCCTTCCCTGTTGGGGAGGGGTCATCAGGTGTTAGAATAATTACCTAAATGGCAAAAAATTGCTGTGGGTTTCTCAAACTGTAACACTGTGCTCACCACACCAAGACCACCTGCAGCAATACCTAGTCAGGGTTCAGAGCTGGCTACAGGCTGGGAGAAACGTGCAAATCCTCAGCTCTGTTGAGATCATGTGAGACATTACGGCTACGGAGACCTCGTGCTGGTTCTTCCTGTGGTGTGGAATTTCAGCCCTACATCTCGCAGGTACCTTTAACGCCAGGGCACCCACCTGTGGTGGTTCCCACTTGGGGTGCAGCACTGGAAGCTGTAGAGAATCCATGGGAATCCTCTAGAAAACTGTGCCTCCTGCCTTCCTCAATGGGGGAGGCACCAGCTGCACTGAAATGTCAGAAGGGTTTGGGCAGCTGACAGGTTGCTGAAAATGGAGCATGGCAGCATCGCCATAAATTCTCTTTATCCAGCCAAGTGCAGCTTAATATAGACTTAGCCCCTCGGTCTGTCTCCCGCACTGAGACCGAGAGCTGCCACAGCTCATGACCAAAACATGAAGTTGTTGATTTAACCAAGGGAACTACCACTGGTGAGAGGGGAAAAAGAAAAAAAAAGTCCTTTGAAATTTATCTTTCTCTTTATGCTTACAAAGTTAAAGAGGAAGGAGAGAAGAAAGAACATGTCTGAACTCAGCCAAAACTCTGATGAAGAAGTGTGTCCTGAGGACATTGATGAAGATGAAATCCTGGCAAACCTGTCCCCCGAGGAGCTAAAGGAGCTGCAGAGTGAGATGGAAGTCATGGCCCCGGACCCCGAAGTCCCAACAGGGATGATACAGAGGGATCAGACAGAGAAACCCCCCACCGGGAGCTTTGACCACAGGTCCCTGGTTGACTACCTGTATTGGCAGAAGGCATCCAGACGCATGCTTGAGGACGAGAGAGTTCCCGTCACCCTCTTGCCCTCTGAGGTAACAAGCAGAAAATCACAAATATTTATTATGCATCTGAGTGGGATCTGTTTTATAGCTTTAATATCCTAACTTGCCTCTGTTTCCCTCCCTTACATATGGTAGGGTACAAAAAAATTTAAATTAATCCTAAGGGGCTCAGCAAGGTCAGGATCCAGCTTGGGCTGATGTCAGGGTTAGTAATTATTTAATTGCTTTTCCTAAATATTTACTTAAGCTTTTTAATGTAGGAAAAATCCTAATTCTGTTGCATTAAAGCCAATCACTGAGAAATTGTCACAAAATCAGGATGTAACTCAAATTTGTTTGACTTTGCGTTTGGAACAGCATGTTGCTTGTCCACAGAAGGCTACATTGATCATACCTATTAAACTACCGAATTGACAGAACTTAACGTCACGCTGGACAAAAGCCCAAACCACTGCATTTTAACCATGTGAAACATTTACTAACGCTCGCACATGTACATTCCATAAACTAGTCCAACCCTTTTCAATGCAGTACTTAAATTTATTTTATTATCTCTATGATAAGGTCAGTCTTAGATATTTTTTAAGGAAGGGGGCCACATTTTTTAAATAGGTTAATAGAATGGAAACTTGGCCAGATGAAACACATCCATACCTGACTCTAGGTGAATTTGAGGTAACTGCTTTTTGTTTTTTATCTTAAACACAAGTGGTTTCGCTAATACCGAGCAGCACGGTACAGCATGGACTTCCCAGAGCAGGTTTCATGGGCTGCCTCTGAAGAGAAGGGAAATCTGTAGGTTTTTCCCTCCTGCAGCACTCTTACCCTCAAAGAAACATTATATTTTTTAACACTTCTAAGGTTAAAATCTGGAATTTGAGCTTAGAGCTGGCTGCTGCATTGACAGCTGGTCAAGCGATCCCCATGCTAAACCCATCTATTACTGCAGCAAATGGGAACCACGTCCCCAAGGGCAGAAGTGACTTTGTGACCATTTTGTTTGCCTTTAGGTGCAGTGCAAGCCATGACAGTGACCTGCCTGAACCCGTCCAAATCTTTTAGGAAAACATCTTGATCTTTATTAGCGTTTTATTAGGATTTCTCAGTGATGGAGGATCCACTTGCAAAAACATGCTTGAAAACAAACAAACAAAAAATCTCAGCCAGGAGCGTCCCTGGAGATGGTGGAAGTTTGCAACTGAATGTATTTTGATGCTAGAAGCCCTGTTGCCTTGCAACAGCTGGGTGCAGGGTCCAGTTTCCTCTCTCTGGACTCAAAATAAAACTGAGTTAATATTTTGCTTCATCATCAGTGACGTCCTGCCTTAGCTGGGATGCTCTGGCAGGTACCAGAGCAGGCAGCTTTGTTGTCTCGTGTGCTGGGTGACCCCACTGTTGTTATGATGTGGTCTTTTCACTCCTCCCCAGGCTGAGCAAACTGTCAGGGGTTAACACAGATTCCCAAGGGTTTGCAGCAAATGAAACAAATTTTCTCTTTTCTCAAGGAACCAGTAAAAGTTGCCAATTACCAAAATTACAAAAAATCTGGAAAGATATTTTGGATCAGAGACTCTTAACCCCTAGAAGGGTTTGAGGACCACCTTAGCATAGCATTAAATAGGTGCAGGGTTTAATTGTCAGTGTGCTTAGTAGGCAAAGATGAGAAACTGGTTTGCAGCCACTTGAAGAGCAGTCATTCCTGTGTTCCCCAGCAAGCCAGCACAGCCCCGACTTACAGGCAATGAAATTTTTAAGGATTATTCTATAAAATGGGGGCAGAGAGGTGTCTAAATCCAGTTGCTACATGTTTATTTTATCGGGAAGTTAGTATAAAAAAGCCACATTCAATTATTTCAGCTGTGAGTTTCTGTCTTCCCCAGAGAAGCGCCGCGGAGGAGGCAGCCGGCGGGAGGATGCCAGGAGCAGAGGAAAGAGAGAGACATTACCAAAATGAGCACTTGTCCAACTCTGGAACACAGTTTGGGGAGACAAACAATGATAGAATTGACAGAGAAGAGGAGGAGGAGGAAGAAGAAGAAACAGAGGAGGAAGAGGAAGATGACGAAGAAGAGGAGGAAAAGGAAGATGAGACTGAATTAGAAACAAAGGAGACTTACACCAATGAAAAACCTCCCAGCAATGAGATTAGTAGGAGACCCAGTACAGAATCAGGAGAGAACATAGACAAGCCTAATGAAAATGAAAAGAAAATATCAAAATTGAACTTCCCCAAAAAATTAGCACTGGACACCAGCTTCATGAAGCTGAGTGCCAGGCCTTCAGGAAATCAAACCAATTTGGAAGAGAGTTTGGAGAAGGTCCGAAAAAACAACCCAGATGTGAAAGAGCTCAACCTGAACAACATAGAAAACGTCCCCAAAGAAATGCTGATAGACTTTGTCAATGCCATGAAAAAGAATAAGAACATAAAAACGTTCAGTTTGGCCAATGTGGGGGCCGATGACAACGTGGCGTTCGCGCTGGCCAACATGCTGCGAGAGAACAGGAGCATCACCACGTTGAACATCGATTCCAATTTCATCTCTGGCAAAGGCATCGTTGCTATCATGAGGTGCCTGCAGTACAACGAGACGCTGACGGAGCTCCGCTTCCACAACCAGAGGAGCATGCTGGGCCACCAGGCAGAAATGGAGATCGCCAGGCTGCTGAAAGCCAACGCCACCCTCCTTAAAATGGGGTACCACTTCGAACTGCCGGGGCCCAGGATGGTGGTGACCAACCTGCTCAGCAGAAACCTGGACAAGCAGAGGCAAAAAAGGCAAGAAGAGCAGAGGCAGCAGCAAATGAAAGAGCAGAGGGAGTTGATAGCGATGCTGGAAAATGGACTTGGGTTGCCTCCCGGCATGTGGGAAATGCTGGGGGGACAGCTGCCCCAGCCAAGGATGCATGAAACCCCCCAAGCCCCAAAACCACCCATCCCTGCAGCTATGTCGCTGAGCAAAAGGCAGGAGAGGGCGAGACAGCCAGCCCCTGAGGAACCACGCAGGGAGGAGCCTATCAGCTTCAGGGTGGTCAAGCTGAAGAAGACTCAGCGCAAACCCGCCGTGCCAGAGTACGTGGAACCCACCGAGAAAACCAACCTCAAAGATGTCATCAAAACGCTTAAGCCAGTTCCCAGGAGAAGACCACCTCCCCTCGTTGAAATAACCCCGAGAGATCAGCTACTAAATGACATTCGTCAGAGTAATGTCGCTTATCTTAAACCGGTAAGTGCTCAGCCGTGGCCCCAAGGGGAGAGAATTGCACCCACCTCATGCATCCCTGTCTGCATCCATAAAGGTAAAAGATATGGAATTCCCTCAGGAGGTACACAAAACCCATGGAAACTCAACATTAGCATGCTAGTGAGAGTGTATTAGAATCATAGAATCATCTAGGTTGGAAGGGACCTTTAAGATCATGGAGTCTCATCATTATTAGCTATGATAGACAAATGCTATTTTAAGATGCTCACTTTGGCAAAGCACAGGTTTTTTGTTTTGTTTTGTTTTGTTTTTTTTTCACATTAGTCTGTCCTCTGTCTCCCATAAAAACTGAGTTTCTCTTTTTGGCAGCCCTGTTTTTCTTTAGTTCTCACTTCAGGCAAGATAGCACCAACACTTGGATCCTTTGATGAAGGGCAAACGGAAAGACAGGCACCCAAATAACTTACCCAGGGTCATTTAAGAAAAGTCTGGGGCTGCCTTTGGTTGGTCAGGTTTAAATGAAATGAAAAGCTTTAGCATGAGGGAGAAGTCCCAAACTGGGCCAACTGCCTCTTGGGTTCCAAACTCATGGGCCACTTCTCAAAATGATGGAGATTTAACCTCTTGCTTCCCTGAAGCAAGAAAGTTTTTTTGCATTGCACCATTATTTAAGAAACACTAGAAGCTGACTGATGTGGTTGTAGCTAGTGATGTTGATGTATCTGTGTTGCTAAGCCTAGAGAAAGAGGACAACTACCTGAAAGGACATTGTAGAGAGGCAGGGGATGGTCTATTCTCCCAAGTCACAGGCAATAGGACAAGAGGAAGTGGCCTCAAGTTGCTCCAGGGAAGGTTCAGGTTGGGTATCAGGAAAAAGCACTGAAAAGGTTATTAGGCATTGGAACGGGCTGCCCAGGGAAGGGGTTGAGGCACCATCCCTGGAGGGATTTGAAAGACTGGCTGACACAGTGCTCAGTGATGTGGTTTAGTGATGGGTTGTTGGTTTTTTTTAATCAGTTATGTTGATGGTTGGACTAGATGATCTCAAAGGTCCCTTCCAACCTAGAGGATTCTATGATTCTATGACAGAAAAACCTTTGCAACTAAAAATGGAAGTAGTGTTTTGTAATTCATATTTTGTTTAGTATTGACAATTTTACATAGTAGGCCACATTTTGCTTGCTTTTATATCTACACAGATATAATTATTCTCTCAGATATTCCAGAGAGAGTAGTTCTGAAATTTTGGGAGCAGCAGGTCCTGCAGTGACCCTGGTCCATGTTTAACGTGCCCATTCTGCCCTCAAACCAGGTGGTCTCTGCTGGCCAGTCTGACCTGGCTGTAGCTGGGGCCTCTTCTCAGGTATGTCTGGTTTTGCGTTTCGGTGTCATGTCTCAGACACCAAGACCTGCTCTTGTAGAGGTCACAGTTTATTTGTGACCCTGACGGTGCTCATGATGTTGGCAGGTTGGTCCATCATTGGGGTGGGATCTGCTGCCTCCCCACCTCTCAGGGTGATTGAGCATGATGGTGCTGGTGCTTTGCTGGCCACAGCCCCCACTTTGCACAGCAATGATTAAGAAACCAAAGTGCCAGAGGTGGAATATTGAACCCCAGCCATTCCCCCCCAGAATCCTATGGAGGTTTTTATAAGTGAGGGCTGTGGGATTTGGGGCAGAGGGGTCAATTCATGGTCCATCCTAAACAGGCCAGATAACAATTGCTATCACAGCCCATGGAGAGATGAAGCAACAGACATGCGCTGGAGTTGTTTATTGGGGTCTGGCATTTTTTATTTTGGTCCTCTGTCATTGAGCCAAAGGTTTTGGATTTGGGCCATTAGGGTTTTATTCTCACCTGCCTGTGTGATCTTGGCGACTCTTGATTTGCCTCCCTCTCCTCAGCTTCATCTCTAAAATCGTGTTTTACTGCTTGAGCCAAGCTGCCTGTTTGTTCGCGCTGCGGTGGGACTCAGGGCTTGCAAATTGATTTCCTGGGCCTTAAGAACTGCAAACAGCAAGTGGGGAATTACAAACAAATGCAATTCCCAACCAGACCTCCTTGGTTGGGAACAACCCAACTGTTCTATTTTTGATCTTGTTACAGTTTCTGAGGGTTTGTATTAAAATTAAACAGGTTTGGGAACTGAAATTGAGAAATTTCCTCCTCCTAATACTAGCTGTCCCTTGTCTAGGTGCCGTTGCCAAAGCAGCTGGAGTGAGAGACCAGACTGACCCGAAGGAAACAACTTGGAATAAAGACTATTCAAGTTTTGCTTACAACTGTTTCAGCAGATGTTTTCTGCAGAAGCCAGGTGGTGTATACGACTCTTTGGGAACAAAGCTTGCGATGCGCCCTTCTGTAAGCGTGGTGAAAGCGGCTGGCATGGGAAAAGTCGGTGCTGAGCGTTTCCATCAGGTATCAAACACCCCTGGTGCCAGCTGTCTGCCACGTGGGTTTGAGCCTCCAGTTTGCTGAAGGGAGTATTTTCTCAGAGCCACCGATAACCTTTGTCTTTCTAGTTTCTCAGCAAACTCTTTTGCTGCCACGTTGTCCTTCTGCTGCCAGATTCTGCAGGGACACGCTGTGCTTTATCTTATCTTTCCTTTCACACACACGTGCTCCTTTATTATTCTCTTGTCTGTGAGAAATGTATTTAGTTTCTGTGTAAGCAGCTTCACTTTTTTTAGGCTACAGCAACAGCAATGAAATAAAGCTCTCTCCGTTCCGAGGTGTGCGGCGCTGCCATGGCTAACAGGACGCTCTCAGAACACAATGACTGCTCTGCTACTTGACCCTTTTGAGCTTTTTCTATTGCAGAACGCAGTTTAGTTGGCACCGTACCTGAGGGGCACATAAAAAGGTGATGCCGTGCTCGGTTTTGAGGGCTCTGGTCTTAATTCTCCAGAATTTACCTCTGTCTGTGATGTAATCTTTAACCACAGCCACCTTGGGCTCTCTCCCCGCCACTCCCAAGCGGCAGGCGGGCGAGCCGTACCCCTCTCTTTGCCAGGGCTTTAAGAAACCCATCATCGCTCCTGGTTCGGGGTGCAAAGTGTGTCTCACCCCCAGCAGAGCTGGGTGTGATGGGGGTTAATCCTGCACATACACAACTTAGCTTTTCCCTAATACTTTTGTGAAGGTTTTTTTTTTACTCCTCCCCTTTTTTAATCCCATTAGATTATTTTTTTTTACAGCCAGCATGTTTTTTGTAAAGCAGCTACAGGTAAGTCATGCTCTTGTGGAAGACAACCACAACAGGCTCCACTCCTTGGTTTGGTGGGGTTGTTTGTTGTTGTTGTTGTTTGGTGCATTCTTTTTTCCTTTTTTTAAAAATAAAGCCAAGTAAAGCTGTAAGGCCTAAGGGCAAGAGGCAAAGCCTTTCCCTTTGCTCACATGGAGCTCCCCTGCCCGTGGCTGAGGCTTGCTCAAAAAGCAAAGCTTTGCACCTTTGGGCAGGATTTCCCTCAGGTGAGTCTCTCCTTGATCCTGCCTGTGACCCTCAGCAGCTAATTCCCAGTCCCACCCTGCTGCTCCTCCCTGCATTTATTATAATTATCCATAGTATCAGCAATGTCCAGGACTTCTTTGGATCCAAGGTAGTCTCCACGATCATTGCTTCAGGTTTTCATTTATCCTGAGTCCTTCTTGTATCTATCACCTAGAATCATATAATTGCAGAATCATAGCATGGCTAGAGTTGGAAAGGACCTTGAAGATCATCAAGTTCCAGCCCCTGTACTGGGCAGGGACACCTCCCATCAGACCAGGTTGCTCAAAGCCCTGTCCAGCCTGGCCTTGAACACTTCCAGGCATGGGGCAGCCACAGCTTCTCTTGGGCAATTTGGGCCAGTGTCTCTCACCCTCACAGTAAAGAATTTCTTTCTAGTATCTAATTTAAATCTCCCCTTTTTCAATTTAAAACCATTACCTGTTGTCCTATTGCTACATTCCCTGATAAAGAGTCCCACCCAGTCTCTTTCAAATCCTCCATCTTCCAAACCAGTAAAGCTCCTTCTCAGCTCTGCTTCTGCCCGCAACTGTAATGCCATGAAGTTGGGAAACCTGGTTGAGGTATTGCTCAAGTCACAGCAAACAGTTTTTATTATGTGGAAGGGAAAGCTATTATAAAACAAGGAAGGGCAATTTTTTCATTGCCCTCATTTCATACAGCCCTCTCTTTTGATGAAGGATAAAAGTAGGAAGGAAAAAGAATACTATGGTGTTTTACAATCTCCCACACTGCCAGGAACAAGTTACTGCTACACCCCAAAGCAACCAACACCTACTCCAAGGGTACGTACAGCAGGACCTGCAGAGCCCTGCTCTGATCCATGTTCCCCACCTGAACGGCCTCGAGTGATCACAGGAGGAGGGAGGCAACCAGATACACATGCGCCCCGGAGTTGCCTTCCCAGCACCACTCAAGGCACAGCTCCCAGTAATCCTAGAAGCAGAAATCCCTCTCAAGTAATGAAATGTAAAATCAGCAGCATGAACAAGTCCTCCAGCTCAGTAGAGGAGCCTTTGTAAGGACGCAAGAGCAAGGCCCTCGCATTCCCGCAGCTCAGCTGTCCCTCATGCCTCAACAAAGTTAACCCAGATGCAGACCCTGCAGAGCCAGCAGCTCATGGTGAGAACAGGCTCACAGCTGCAGGTGACAGACCTCCCACCCCCCCCCTTAGAGTGTTCCACCACCAGAGACAAGGTCAGGTTTCCAACCACTTTTCCCAAGCTGAAACAAATGCACTCAGTAATCACCATTAGAATTTATTTTTCTTCATAACTGTGCAGTTTTTTAAAATTCTACAGTAATGATGAAGTCATAGGCTACCATGTTCTTTAAGTGTGGAAATAGTTTTCAAAAAAAACAAAGACCATGCGCTACGAGTGAGGAACAGGCCATTGACTCTTCAGCTGGAATATACAGACAATTTCAATAAATACTGATCACTTTAACACTTAAATGGAATGACACGTTCAGATTCCTACACAGTCCACTATGGAAACAGCATGGTAAGTTTTACATAAAAGCCTCAACTTTAAGGATCCTTGCTTTTTTGTTAAATTAATTACTTTGTTAGAAAAGAGAAATGACAAGAGTATCTGAAATGGAGTGTCACCTGGACAACTTCTTCCCCCTTTATTGTTGGTAAGCTCCTGTTAGCAAGACAATCCCCATCAGAGCTGGCAGTTAAGTTAAAATTTATATAAAAGAATCCCACACGCCATTTTCAGGAGTTGTTACAGGTAAGCATCTTCATGAATTTGGAATAGGTTTTCAAAAACTGTATCTTGATGTTTATTGCTTTTACTTGTAAACCTGAAATCCAGTTTATTCCTTTGAAGAATGTCAGAAGTACAGAGTCAGTGAGATGCATGTTTTACTTAAACCTTTGCATTCTGGTTACGAAGAAAGAAAAAGATGGCCCAGGCTCAAGAACACACGTGACACCTCCATCTACAAAACTGCCTTTACAGACTAAAGCAGAGCAAGGTAAGTCCTAAAGTAGCAGTATTTAAAAAACATCAGTAGGGTAGAAACTTAGCTCATCCAACACATCTGAAAACTTTTTCTCCCTCCCATGCTTGGAACATGCAGCTAGTTTAGCTGGAACGCAAGGAAGTCTGGCTCCCCTGCTGAGAGGAGCCGTTTCTATAGAGCAAGGTTTAAGAGACAGCCAAGGTGCATTTTACTGAACCGAGAGAGGCACAATATATATTCATTATGTTTACACCTATTTAGTCTGCTTCCCAGCTGCTAAAGGAGGAATGCAAGGTGAGGACAGGAACCCAGATTCATTACAAATACTGCACAGACCTTGACATGATCTCTGTACGGGCCACTCAAGTGGGAGATTTGGAGGATGCAAGACACCTACTTTTGATACGTTCCAGCTCACCTTGAACATCGCCAGCCTGAACCTGCTGCCCAGCATCTTGTAGAACTGAGATGAAAGGGGTGTTACTAAGAGACAAATTTGCTACAAGACAGTTTGAGAGACTGCATTCCATAGGTTTCCATCTCTTCCCCTCCTACCCCCCAGAAGAAGAGACAAGCAAACACATTTAAGTTATAGTATGTATTTGTGTAAACACCAGAACATTTTGCTATACGTTAGAAAAAAAAGTTGCTGCTCTTATGTTCTTAGAGGAGCCCTGAAGATCTTGGGATACCTGTATCCTGCAACTAGTATTCTGTTCCACGTGCATTTGCTGTTTTGTACACAAACTGAAAGCAAGCTTGAACAATAGTAAATAGCAACTACACTCCTGCAACAGGTGCAACCACCAGTTGCAGATGCTTACTCCTTCGCTTTCGATATGTAGTCAGCCAGTTTGTTGATGCTATCCTCTTGCTGTTCTAGAGCATCCAGTATGATGCCCATCGGGGTCTTCTTCAAGCCTATTCCTTCCATCTTGTTCTCCAGCTTGTTCTTTATGTTCCGGAGCCTCAGAGAAGCATGGACAAACATCACTGTGTGACAGAAACACACCTATTAATTGTTAATGCCCAAGGAATGCATAGTTCTTGCAGCATTCATCTAATGACACTCCAGTGCCATGACATCACTGGAAGAAGATGAAGTCTCAGTGACCGCTTCGGTAACCACAGGTTCCTGTTCAATAACACTGAAGACAGCTGGTGCTATTTTGTGTCCCCTCCCTCCCTAATTTGTTTCGGGATTATTTAAATAGAGGTAGTAAAGGCAACAGCCAGTTTAGACTCTACAGACTTGGATGAGAAAGCTCAAGTCACACACCCCTACCTCCCCCAGAGAAGAGGCGAAATACTTACAGAGGAGAGGAAGCGTGATCCCAAACATGAACACCATGACATCTCCCAGATAGGAGATCAAGAAGTAGCTAGACAGCATGATGACCACTACAAACGAGGTCGGGTACTGCTTCTTCAGCCTGCGGAGTATATCCTTGTTGTGTGATACCCACACAAAGCCCATGAACACCAGCACCACCACAGTACCACCAATGAGCATATTCAGGGGACTCAGAAATCTGGAGAGAAGAGGGGGGGGGGAAAGAAGAAAGTGTCCCATTTTAGAGCCTTCATGACTTGTGTCTGTACAGCAAATACCCAGCTCACTGGTAACTTGTTCCTAGGGAGGTAAGGCAGTAAGAAGTCAGTTGCTGCTGTCAAGACTTTTATCAACCACTGATCTTTAGGCAAAAGCAACAAGTGCATCTCAACACGCAACACAGCAGTGATTTTAGATAAACTTTATGTTCTCTTCCTAAGCATATAGCTCAGGCTAATGAGAGTTTCTGCAGCACCTCATTGACAGAAGTAGCACTTACCATCAGGACCACTTCTACCTCTGCAATCAACACATTCATGTGATACCAGACCCAGAGTGAGCAAATCCCAAGAACAGATGGAGCCAACAATCACTTGCCCAAGGGATTGATCTTTTCCTTACACACAACCAAAAGCAGGCTCAGCCTAAGCCTTCACATGAACTTGCTTTTCATATTATGTTGTCTAGGTCTGTGAAATGTGACAGGCAGGGGAAACATTAAGTAAAGGAAGTTACTTCACCATTTCTTATTTCTGAATAAGCTTTCTAATTGCTTTACATGCAAACAAAATCATTTTATGAACCTGCAGTAGGAGCTTACTGCCATCAGCACAACGGACGGGAGCTCAGTCCCATGCAAGCATGCCTGAGAATCTGAAGGAACTGGAGTATGGCATAAAGGTCTTGCAGGAAAAAGAGCCAGGCCTGGCAAGAGGGACATTCTGAGGTTTGTGTTCTATTACTGTTATTGGAGTTACCAAGCAAACCAAGCCTCGGACTGGATCAACTTTGGGCTATAAACAGCAAGTCCCTTTTTTGGACCAGGGCAAGAATATCACCCGCTCAAACCACTTTCCCAAGTATTTAAAGCTTGTTTGGAGATGAGCTTTCAGCAATGACTTTGCCTAGCTTGTTTCTGGACTCACAAATTCCAGGCTCTATTATATTTCACTTATATAGTAATAAGCTATGTGATTCTGGGTGCATTCCCATTCACTTTCCTGCATGTGCACTGATTAATTACAGAGCAGCTGAGGGCTCTGACCTGCTACAACTCCGACAGCAACATACCACTGCTCCAATAAAGCCAGATGCAGTTGAGATTTCCTCTTGCAGACTTTGTAGTTGATCTTACTGTTTCAAAGCTAACAGGCACAGTGACTCACCACTCTACCCCACTGCTGAGGAGGATGCTATGGTTTGTGGTCTGTGCTTCATATCCGGCACAGGCAGAAGAAATCTGTTGCTGGACTGGTATGTCAACACTCTTCCTGCAGTGCCAGAGAGCATTTTCCTAAAGAAGGAAGACACCCCCCCCCGAATTATTTCAGAGCAGAGACTGGCTCTTGATTCTTTGTCAGATGTGCCAAGAGGAGACAGGAAGACTGGATGGAAAGAGATTAAAATTCAGACTAGTTCCCCACCTGCTTCTGCTACTCATGCTGAAAAGCCAACAAGGCTTTTTGGAACTGGTGATAGGGCAGACTTGCTTGTTGCATCTGAGTCACTCCCTGTAGCCAGCCAGATTATTTTTAGCTCTGAATTGTCAGTCTTAAGTTTCCAGGCTGGAAAAAGTGAACAGTATCGCTCTGGAAAGAAATCAGTTTCATCTTTCTCCTTTGCAGCAGGAGAAGGAGGGTGACTCATGACTGGACCACACTAGTGCCTGGCTTATATACGTACTACTGGACATATGAGATTCTTAAAGTAGAAATCACTTCCACATCACAGCTAGCTTGGAGCAGAAATGACCAAACTTACTCAGACAACTCACAGCAACCTATTTTTTGTTCCCAAAAATCTGCAGACAAGATAATCCTGGAAACAACAAAGGGCTAGGCAGAGTTTTCCACGTGTAAGGTAAATACTCTCAAAGCTTTACTTTAGCTACCCTTCCCCCTACTCTCATTACAACTTCAGAAACTGGGATGAAGAGCAATCCTTTCACATTGGTAAGGAAGAGACCGAAGACTTCTCTGCTCTGCACTTCCTTCTGGTATTACACAGTTTCTTTATAACCACTGGCTGTAAGGGATGTGAAGGAAGGAAAGAAAAAAAAAAAGAATGCTTCAAAAGATCCCACTTTCCTGGGGAAAGTTATTTGAATTACATGTTTTCTGAAGTGGGCTGAATTTCAACGCATACAGTGAACATAAGTATCAAATGAAGTCATTCAGAGCCACAGAAAACAGATGGGGAGAGCAGTTGCTGCTAAAAACTGGTATTCAAGTTATCGGCCATGTGTCCACAGACTTCAATACTGTTGATTAGAGCACCCAATCGGGTGTCATATGGCAAGCTCCCCTTTACTGCTTGACTTGCCCACCATGTAATTCACAGCACCACCTAAGATTCTTCTAGAAATTTGTACGTAGAAACTTTGCCAGTAATGGTATTATTTTGGAAAGGCAGCCCTCCATTATCGAGTTTCACTCAGATCTGTTGGCACATTGCTCTCAATAACACAATAGCTGAAGGCTGAAAAGGAAAAAACATGGCCATGTTATTTTAGAACACCAGTGACTGGGGAAAAGAAAGCTGTGTATAACAGCCCTAGAAGTTGCTTTATAGTTGAACGACCAACATTGATATTGGCCTTATTTATATAGAGATCAGAACACAATATGCCAAATTCAGGCTCAGACAAGGCGGCTTAAAGTCTTTCAAAGCTGCAGGGACAAGGTAAGTGACCAGCCATTAGGTATATTGCAAGATACTGTCTAAATATAATTCCCTTTAGTAAGGATTTACGAGACCTCTCAAATACCTAGAAATGTGATGCATGGAACTATTAGCGTGGCAACAGTGAGTTTACACTGCTCAGATAACTTAGGGGAACAAAAACTTTTTTAGGGTTGGGGAAAAAGCCACTAACTTTCATGACCTTCAAAGGAATCAACGTGGCAGGACTAAATAGCATCTGAGGGTGCTAACAGCCCAGAGCACCCTAGCTGAGTAATCTTCTGTACCACTCTCTGTGGTGGACAAGGTACAACCCTGGTAGGATGCTGTCACCTCCAGTACAGCTGGGACAAACTGGCAAGGAAGAGCTGTCACCTAGATTCAGCTCCAGCAGTGCTGCATGGCAACATGCAATTACATTCCTGCTGCCCTTCAGAGACCAGGTTTCCTTCAGCATCTGCTTCAATACAAAACAATAGGAAAAATATATAAAGTAAAAGAAACATCCTGCTTGGCTGCAGGGACAAAGGCATCGCCCTGTGCCAAGCAGTGCTGTGGAACACCGCATTTGTGGAAGTAGTATCAGAAGACAGCAGAGATGCAGCAGCTGGGGGTGCAGTTGTGTGGGAAGAAGTACTAGTAGCTAAGCAGCTACTTCTGGCCAGCAAGAAGAGAGAATCCTTTATTGCATTCATATTTCTAGACTCTGCCCTATGTGCATCATAACACAGATTTGATTTCTCATACAGATGTAGGAAAGCCCAGAGAGCTCTGGTTTCATCACCTATTGAAAGGTTATTTAGCTGCACACTTGTGCACAGGCTTATGGCAGGAGAGGTGGGCACTTACAAGGAGAATATATAACTATAGCACAGGGGAAAAAAAAAATAAAAGGCGGTAGGCAAGCTGTATCCTTTATGCAAGACAAGTCTCCAGCAGCATGAGCCCAGAAATAGGACAGGCCACGCCACATAAAAAGCAAAAGCAGCTAGCTCCATCCTTAAATCAGCCCAATTTTAGATGACTGTCTCAGGGTGATTATTCAGCAGTTGCTGTCACATCTGTTTCTTTTGCATGTGACCAGGCCAGTGGGAGTAAAGGAACTGAGATGGTCATGGAGAAGAACATTTTTTTACTTAGAGCAGCTCAGTTAGGCCATTACATCAAATAAGCAGGAAAATTCCCTTTTAGGAGACCTTTTGCTCTACCATGTTCCAAGCAATTGGCAGGAGAGAGCACTTAAATGTGTCCTCCCTCATTTGTATCAACTCAAACAATACCAAAGATAAAGTTCCAGTTCCTCTTTCTACTTCTGGCTTCAATGATGTTATATAGCTGTAACAAGGGTGGCACATAAAGCTACGTATGGTATGTTGTTCCAGACGATAGCCCTCAGCATCCAGATTCAGCAACGCTTTCTTTACTTACTGCTGTTCACTTACATTCCTCTAAGAGCAGGAGACAGATTCCCTTCTGCAGAACTGACAGACTGTTATGAAGTTATGTACTAATATTATTATGCATCGTATGTTTCGAGCAATGTGTGCTGCTCACTCAATCTTTTACTAAGTCTTAGAGAAACTAAGCATTTTGCTGCTCTGGAGTCTTTGTTTTGGCAAGGGGATCACTAGAAGGATGTCTGCTAAGGTAGTGGTCTGGGGATGAAAAGTGAAAAAGAAGAAAAATGATACCCATTCATTGGTTGCTAAAGGTTGTGCAGATGGACAAATGATGTTTTGGAGAAGTGGAGACACCGAACCTTAGGCTGCAGGGAAGACATCATGCCAGAGAAGAATGAAAGCTCTCTTAGATGCAGCACTCTGAAATACAGTACACTTTTTAATACTGATTTAGAAAATAATTTTTACCAAATACATGGCAACAAAAGCCTAGAGGAAATTATATGAATTTTAGTAGTTCAGTTTGAACCACAATACAGAGAAGCCTTGTTGGAGTAGGTGAAAGCACAGGCAAATTCCACTTATTAACCAGACTGATTGTTTGAGGGAGAATTGCAGGCTGTTGTGGGAGGCACTAATTTCAATAAATATCTGTATAGCACTCACAACGACAGTGCCCTGGCTCGGGGTAAGAACAGGCAGTCCAGTTCCGATACAGCTGGGAGAAAGGGCACAATTTGATTTAGTAAAGGACTTGTTTTTTATCAGCTGTCTGTTGCAACAGAGTTGCAAAAAAACCCAACAACTCAGTACTAGTCCAAATTAATTCTTAAAGGAGTTTGCAGGGCAGGGAGGGTGGAAGAGACAAGGCTGCTACCACCAGCCTGTATTAGTAGATGGCACTAATTCAGTAGTTTGTTTCTTATTCAGCAATTTATTATTTTCTACCTAGTCCTGTAATCTGAAAGTAAAATTTACATGATTACAAAGCAGAGAACTTCATTTACTTGTAACAGTAGCCACCAGAGAAGACAAATGGAGGGGGAAAGGCAGGTAAATGATGCAGCAGAGACCATTACAGTTCCACGACACTGACAGAAAGGTTATTCCACACCTTGCAGAGGGACGGTAAAGGACTGGAGAGGTCAACTTTGTTGTATGAGAGGCGGTAAACTGAAGCTGTAGCATTAAGTACTGTACTTCCAGTATCAAGAAAGCTCTAGGCTACAGTTTCCACGTCAGCCCAGCACCACCACAGATACTAAGTATTACAACAGTTGGAAATAACACCTCTGCATTACAAGTCTGTCTATATAATTAGATGGTTTGAGAAGAGGTAGAGCTGGTAGCTGGTGATGGGCTAAGGAAGACCACTGTATTCATTAGCCCTGCCCCTAGGCCTGCATAGAGCCCTGGTGTTCCTCAAAAGCTGTGATTCATCATTTATCACTTAGGGAATCCTGCCCTTTACAGAATGAAGTGCAAGACAACAACTTAGTCATCAATTTAAATTTATCAGAGGAACTTTCTTTACCTTTCTCCCAAAGCCACACTCTGGCCAAGCAAAAAAAATGTTTTTGATAAAAGAAATTATATTTTTCCTCTACTGAGGCGTTATCCTGTTTCCTTTAGTTCTTCTCCCATCCTCTTTTACTCCAGTGTTAAAAGAATCAGATTCATCAAATACCAAAGGCTTTAAGACATGCAATAAATATATATATATATTTTTTTTCAGGATCAAAATCCTACTCTAGGTGATCCTATTTCATAAGTTTTCAACTCAGAGGCTTGCCATTCAATATTAACATATTAGAATTGCAGTTCTGATGTTAATCTCTATCTCCTATGGCTCTCTTCCTCCTCCGCCTCCTCCCCCTGCAAGTGGGAAATAAGTGGGAGATACATCACCCTTCATCTGAAGGAGGGAGATTATAGTTCAAAAGCAGAAAGGAATTTAGGAGACTGAGTAAAAGTTCCTGGCATCCCAGTTTTCCAACAGAAGATATCAGAACTGTTTACTTTTCCCACCCCTCCTTGGAGAAGGGAGCAGTCACCCTGCTTTCCAGGACCACTAAGGTTTACTTACTTACACTGGGATTTAGAGCTGGCTACAGCATCGCCCTTCCAAACAAAAGTAGATGAACACAGAAATTTAGACCAAGGTGTGACATATCCCCATCAAAAAGAAGAAAGCAACACCACTAAGCCAAATCTTTAACCGTCATAGGCATCAAGAAGAAAAACCAGTGTTCTCAGCCCCTTCCTTCACCAAGCACAGCCAAAACTCTGCAACCCAGAGAATCTTCATCAGTTTAGATGCTGGGTCAACAGCTTCAGAAGCCCTAACAAGATGCAGACTGCTTAACAAAAAAACAACCAACCAAACAAACAAAAAAGTGGATTTAGAGGTAGAATTTTAAGCCTCTGCAACATGAAAGACAAGATACACTTCAGCAAAACCACTCTGGCCTAGAGGCTGGGCAATTTTCCAGTTTAAGCATTTGCGCATTGTTTGTTGTGAGTAGTATTTCAGTTTCCATATTAAAAGCTTAATCATCAGCCTCTGCTGCATGTCTTAAGAGCTTTCTGACCAAAGATCCCACAGTAATACTTGAAGAAGAGTCACACAAGCTTTGACTTGAAAGATGGTGATGATGATTATAAAGTTATTTCCCAGTTCTCTTCTGGAAAGGTGGCCCTGAGAGAATATCAGCCCAGCAGATGGTCCTTCTTCAAAGATCTCAATCCTCCCCAGAAAAATGAAATTAATAGATACCTTTTTGACTTTATATTAAAGGTTTTCCAGTATGGCCTAGCTCAGAAATAAGAAAGGCTTGCTCTGTCCCCTACACCTAAGTGTAGAACTATAACAAAGAGCAGACTTTTAATTTTTTATATTCAAAATGAAGCTTAGCTTGAGTGATCAGTGGACAGATTTAGTGATGCGCAGGATGCAACTCCACTTCTCACAGTGGGGTGACATCTGGCACACAAACCCATTGCTGCTTTCTGTGGTCTCAGGGAGCCCAGCGACAAGCTGGGTGCCTGGAGCCAAGCCCTTGGGCCAAGCACCTTGACGAGCCACCCATGGATACAGAAGAAAAGAAGGAGTCAGGTCTGTTAAATCCCCATCAATAAATCAATCCTAAACTCTGCTCCTGAGCTCCTCCGTATGGGAGGCCCCCCCTCCTCCATATGGGAGGCTGTAACCAGGCCTTCATTTTTTAAGTGACAGCAAGTAAATCAGAGGTTAAAGGAAAGGCAGAGGAAGGGAGAAGCTGCCTCCCGGCCCCCGCACTCCTGTCATCCCTCCCACCCGCCAGCGCCCCGGGCCGGGCCGGACCCTTTCCCGCGGCACCGGGCCGAGACGCAGAGCTGCCCACTGGGGAACAGGGCCGGCCACCCCTCGGGGAATGGGACCACCCACCCCCCAGGCCGGCCACCCCACCGGGGAACCGGACCCCCTCATCAAGGGCCGCATACTGACCCCACAATGGAAACGACAGCAGCGGCCACCATCAGGTAGTTGGTCTGGTAGTAGAGCAGGTTGCTGACCACCCGGTTGTTCCATTTCGAGATGTCCTTGAAGTCGGGCCGGGCGAAGCGATCCGAACCGGGGAAGAAATCGTCCCAGGCCCGCAGCGGCGCCACCTGCACCTCCATGGCTGCCGCCACCCCCGCCCCGCCGCCGCGCAGGCCTAAGAGCGATGCGGCACCGCCCCGGGGCGGCTCCCGGCCGATGGGGCCGACACGGCCACGGCCAGCCCTGTCACACGGTCACCGCCACCACCCGTCCGCGTCCCCGCGTATACCCCGCCGCGCTGTGCTCCGCTCGCCCCGGAAAGGCAGCGGGTCAGGGGCGTAGGTGTTGGCGCTGCTGTCAGCGGCCGCTGTGTAGTTATTTCTCCAGCGAAAGATGGTGTTTATTTAATATCTTGTGTGAAATGGAGCATCAGGGTGTGGTAACGGAGGGGGTTGGAGTAGGGGGGAAAGGGGACACGAAGCGGCCGTCCCAGGCGAGGAGGCACAGGGGGTATGAAGCCACGGCGGGAAGACCCTGCCCCGTGGGGCAACTGAGCCAAGCCCTCGCTTTGCGGAGAAGGCTGGCACCGGTAGCCATGGTGGTTTGAACCTCAGCAGCGCCTGTGAGGGTGAGGGCGGGACGATAAGAGGCTCTCTCAGTGCTTCCCTGTGGCTCCCGCACGGGCTGTCCCTCTGCCGCCATGCCGGGCAGTGAAGTCCTGCCCAAAATGGAGGCCAGCAGCCAGCCAGGGGTGCCGGGGGTCTCAACGGCTTCGCACATCTATCTCTGGAGGGTTCAGACCCCTAAAGTTTGGGAGCCTGAGGCGGGAAGCAGATCCCCAGCGAGCCCTAGTCCCGCCCTCCCTGAGGTAAAGCCCATGTGAACCGTGGAAGGTGAAGGCTCCTGATCCGTAGAAGCTGCTCTACCTGCGCTCCCGTAGGTAGGACGAGACCGACACTCAGCTCAGGGAGCGCTAATGAGGCATAAAACCAGCTGAAGCGCAGAAGGCGGGGTCCGCGCCATGTTGCCACGCTAATTAGCGCCCCATCTCCACAGCTTCCCTCCCAGTGCGGCGGCGCCTAGGCAAAGCACCGCCCGCCCCCGGCACCGCGGGGCATTGTGGGAAGCAGAGGGAAATATGGCGGATGGTGAGGAACCGTAAGTGCCCTGTATGTGTGTGCTCGGCCGCCCCTTCCCCCGCTTTCCCGGGGACGGGTGGGCCTCGGGGTTCCCTCTCCCTCCTCCCCGGTCTCTGTAGCGCGATACTGACCCTTCTTTTATTCTCTCTCTTTTAGGGAGAAGAAAAGAAGGAGGCTAGAGGAGCTGCTGGCGGATGGGTTAGTGCGGGGCTGCGGGCCAGCGGGCTCCCGGCCCGGGGCAGGGGCAGGCAGCGCTTGCTGAGGGGCGGCTGGTAGGTCAGGGCGAGCCGCAGCCCCGCAGGAGAGGTGTGGGCTGGGAGGAGGCTGGTTGCTAGTTCAGGGCTAGCTGAGGGCTGCGGGACCCGCTGGAAGAGCGACTGCGGGCGGGCGGCCCGGCAGGCTGGAGAGGGGGCGGTAGGGCAGCGCAGGGCTGGGGCGGGAAGAGAGGTGTGAGGCGGGTCAGTGTAAGGAGAGGGAAGGCGAAAGGGCCTTTTGAACAGCAAGGACTGGGGAAGAGGAATCTCCTGGGGAGAGGGCCCAGGGGCTCACCCGCAGCGGGGATGGGAGTCGCGGGCTTGGAGCTTGGCATGAGTAAAGGCTGGTGTGCTGAGAGCTTTGTGACAGGAGCAGAAAAAGCTGTATTGCCGGTCAGGGCCCTGGGGAGGGCCTCTAGGCTAGAAGCAGGTGGCTAAATTTTGGCTGAAAATTAAAAATTCAGGCTACAGAGCAGTTTGCCTATGCTTATTAAAACGCTAAATTCTATGCATCTGTCTTAATGGCATTGAAAAACTAATGCTTGGAAATCTTCAACCTCATCTGCTTCCATCCCTAACTATTCCTTTCCATCTGCTTGTGGCCCTCTTCCCAAATACCACCCAGCTGACCTGCCTGCCTGAGCGGTGGACTCGCAGGCGGTGCGTGTGTGTGTGTGTTGGGATGAGGGGCACAAAAACTCCTTGGGCATGTTGGCTTGTGGTGGGGGGCTGCATGCCAAGTCCCTCAAAAGCATGGAGCTCTGGAGATGGGAAGGTCATAGGGAAAAGTCTGGGCCTAAAGGACTGTGTAACGTAAGGACTGTGGTGCTCTGATTTTAAACAAACTTTAAAAATTAATTTGATTAAATGAATAGGGATTTTGTTAAACTCGAATAATATCGATGCCTGATAATGCTGTGACAACGCAAAAATAAACACCTGAAAAAAAACCCTCTCTGAAATCAAACATAAAATCTCAGGTTGAGTTATTGATGTTTTTCAGATCTCCACAATGTCCAACCCTGTAAAAACCAAACTGTAGTATAATCACGAAAGTGGAACTAGAACTTAATCATTTTATAACTTATAAAGGAAAATACACATCTAAATAGGAGTACTGCTGTTTAATGGCCGTTTATACAGACTGTATAAAAATATAACAAAATTTAGTTTTAATGTCACCAAGCGTAGCTTCTGCACTTCCAAAAAAGTTAAAAATGATAATATAACCTATCGAAGCAATTACTGTGATGTGTATCGACCCATTTTATTTGCTCAAGTCAGTGCTTACTGCTCATCCTGCAAACTGGTGTGCAATAGATGAGCCCAGGATTTAGTAGTGAGAGTGTTGTATTTATTCACACTATTTCAGATTATGTGAAATAGGTGGATTTTCACATTGCTGTGAAAATTCAGGGAGGTACAAAACATGCAAGTCAGGGATGAGAAAACATTTATGAATTTAAATAATCTTCTTATATCATATTTAACTGCTAATACAGTAAATTAACTTACCTTAGGTCAACAGTTAACCAGGAATGAGTTCAGTCTGCAATCAAAACAGGCAAATTTTGATTTATTCCTGCACTTTAGTGATGTTTTTCCCTGTTACTGAACATCTTTTGCAAAATTATTGCCCATGAGCTAAAATCACTAGGGATTGTCAGTCTTCTGAATCCTATGAGGATGAAAGCATTTGCTACTTAGATGTTTTCACTATATTCTCCTGTTTTGAGATGAATCACCAGGAAGTAATAATACGTTCTAAACATTACCCAACAGTTATTGATACAAGTGTTCTTCGTAGCATTTCATAGAAGGGGGCAAATAACACTCCTTATCAATGATGACACAACCTTTCATATTTGAGATGGTCAAAGCTGTTTTATTAGAAGCTTAGTTTTGTATTAACATAGAACATAATTGTTCATACCCATTGAGTGGAGTCCCTATTTAAAAAGGAAAGCGC
Organism: Jacana jacana; assembly: GCA_013400555.1. Taxonomy (NCBI): domain Eukaryota; kingdom Metazoa; phylum Chordata; class Aves; order Charadriiformes; family Jacanidae; genus Jacana; species Jacana jacana. Next base: position 278,411 of record VZTM01036009.1, read on the forward strand.
ACTCTGTTGAGGAAGGGCTTGTTCTATGTGGGCAGTGACCTTATGGTAGAAAAGTACTTCGGTGAGCTGAGTTTGAATCATTCCAGTAAGTCTCTTAAAAGTTTAAATTTGTTATTGTCTACTACTAAGAGTGACCTGCATAAGGGGGAAAAAGGGTACTGGAGTTTTTGATGTAAAATTATGTCTCAAAAATTTAAAAGATAACTGCAAACATTCAGGTTTTTTTGCAAGTCAGATTGCTACCACTGATGGGCTCAGGAGAGAACTGAAAAATGGGGGTGTTGTAAATGACATAGTACTAATTGAGGGTGAAGAGCGTTCAAGATTCATATATTTTTTAACACTTGTTTAAACTGCTATGAAGATTCAGAGGAGACAGTGTTGGCCCGTGATACTGTTATTTATTCGGTGCCTCACAATTGCAGTTACATTCTGATAGTTCTAAACACAATTTATGAACTTAAAAAGGTCTGTCAAAACTGGGATACAAGACTTGCCTCTGAAAAAAACCCCCAAATCACCCTCAAAATCTAAAGGGGCAATCTGGCAATCTCTTTTTCTGTGTCCTGTTTAAACTTGAAGAAGATAAAAGCAAAAAGCCTAGACCCTTTTTTCACTTCAGGTCAACTTTTATTAGTACAAGCTACATCAGTGGCATTTACTGAGATGCCTGGACGTTTTCCCCTCTGCGTATTTGTGTTGCTTTCTACTTCCACAAATAAAGGTCACTTGTGCAAATGTTCATGTTCGTAACTTGCAGTCAAAATATGCAGACGTGTTTGTATGAATGGTCAGTAATTTAGATATTTTTAAGGTCTATAAAGAAAAATACGTTTTAGAGGTGTTGCTTTTTCTTTATGATTTTGCAGCTGAATTTACTGTGTTCTGTGCAGAATGGCTGTTGATGGTGGGTGTGGGGACACTGGAGACTGGGAAGGTCGCTGGAACCATGTAAAGAAGTTCCTCGAGCGATCTGGACCATTCACACATCCTGATTTCGAGCCAGGCACCCAAGTGAGAAACGCTTACTTTAAATAAAAAATCTGTAGTGTGTGTTGTGAACTAATGTAAACAGTTTCATTACTTGACCACCAGTAGCGCAGGAATAGTAGAACTGCATGAAAAGCACCTATTTAATCACTGAACATTATGTTGCTAAAAGAAGGTATTGTATTTCTCCTTAGAAGTTTGCATTGCTAAACACCGTGCTGTCACCTACAACATCACGTATATAAACATGGAACAGCGTATGAAAAATGCTCTGCCTTTGAGTTCCCCATAAAAAATAGCAGCATTTATCTCTTCAATTTTTAAGTAATTTAAGTAAGGAATTTCTTGTACTTGAAGGAATTAAGGTTAATGTGAGTACTTAGAGAATTGGGAAAGATGTTTACTAAGGAAAAACAAAATTTAAACTTAATTATTTCTTCAGTTTTCCTTTTTTGGTACATTTTGTTTCAGAGCTTATGGTTGAATGTATTTTATTGTTACCTTTGTTAATGTACTGTTCCATAATTTACTAGTTTGAGTCAGGAGTCTTGTAGAACAGGTGACAGAAAGCAGTGGTGTAGTTAAAAATGTCAACGCTTTTTGGCCAGCAATGTTTTCTGTTTGTTTAGATTTATTTTGTTTTATGTATCAGTACAGGTTTTTGAGCAAGCAAACATTATCTCCGGAAACCAAGTAATAGTAATAAAGGTGGACCTTGCTTCTTTCATGGTCAAAATTAATATAAAGAAAATATTGACATTGACAGAGGTCTTTTCTATAATTGGTATATAGGAACTGCATGAACTCAACAACTGATTAAAGTCCAGTAGGTAATTACTCCTGCAAGAACAAACTGTTTTATTGATGTTATATGTGAAGCTTACTAGGCATTGAAAAGTTACGATAATGCATTTTAAAGGATTATGAAGCAAAGAACAAATTATACTTTTTCCTACATAGTGTATTAATTTTTTGTTTTATATTTCCCACAGGCTCTTGAGTTTTTATTAAGCACATGTAAAGTACTAGTCATTGGAGCAGGAGGATTAGGATGCGAACTCCTGAAAAACCTGGTAATTACTTAGTTTTCACCCTTTGCTTCTTAGAATCTTTTTTTCCCCCCTTGTATTTCTGTATCCTCACGTATGCTGATACTTATCATAGTGTGTCACTGCTACCATCTCGTTTGAGGTTGGTAGTTTAGACTAATACTGTACTTTTCCATGCTTCTGCTTAATAATGAGAATTTCTGTACTTGGGGATTCCATGGAAAATGTGTGGATTGATATAATAACTTGTTATGAAACAACTTTTCACCTTAATTTATACCAACATTTATGCATTAATGTAGTTTACTATTTATATACTGCTGTTTCAGTACTTCCATAGATTGCCTCCAAGTTTGAGATGATTGATAAATCAATAGTCTCATGTAGAGCCAGGTGTTTCAGATCCATTAACTTAGGGGCGTTACAGTTCCAGTGCTTGTATAGACTCCTGTTCTGGTTGCTGGTTTGCTACTGCAATGCTTAAGCAGGGTTTTACTTGAAGATGCTATGACAGCTCCAAGGCAGTTTTCTTTCCCTGGGAATTTAGTGCTGGTGAATTTAACCTTTGCCCAGAGCTACTGGTCTGTGGGTTTATTGGGACAAAACAAGTTCAGTCTGTTGATAGATCCCTCAAAGGGAGGATTTGTATGCAATAAGGAACTTAATAAGTCTGCTGTGTGTACTTAGTTCCCATCCCTTCAAAAAGGTTTTGAGTTAGGATTTGTTTTTATCATTTTCAGAAAGATAAGCTCATTAATCTAGATTCTGTTCACATGTATTTGTGTCTTTGGGACAATAACTATAAATTCGGTAAAGACCCCAATCTGTATGTTTATGGTGTCCCAGACTTGGACTTCTCTTTAGCAGGCTCTCCTGCTCTGCTTTGATAATACTGAGCAAAAGCTGAACTTTTATCAATGAAGCAAAATGAGTGTTCAGCACTAGGGGTATCCAATATGACATACAGAAAGTCTTGCTGCTTTTCATACAGAAATTAATTTCTGTTCTGAAAAACTCTAGTCCTGTTGTTCACTTGTTCAGTCAGTTTCCCAATACAGCATTTTAAATTATTACACCTGGGATGATGGCTCATGACGATGGGATGTTTATCAGAAAATGTAAAATGAAAATTTTGGAAGTCTTTATATATAAAAAGATTGAGTCTTAGAGGAAAAAAGTTAGGAGACAGGACTCAAATTTTTTGGGGTCACTTCAGAACCTCACAGCACATTTCCTTTCTCTACACGCAGTGTTTTATAGCCTATATTTCCCTTGAACCACAATTCACGTTGTTTCTTTGTCTGTGACAGATGTTATTACTTTATTAGATTTAAGTCAATTTTGCTTTAAAGTCATTTGCCAA
>VZTM01036010.1:1426-15930 GCA_013400555.1 Jacana jacana
AGGATGACAATATATTGTGTTACTCTCTATGTATTTTGTTGCAGCATTTATTTTTTCTAGGAGACTGCTAGCACTGTTATATGAGTTCATGCTGTTGCTGTGACTTGTTTTTTTTAAAAAATAATTATCTCAAGAGCTACAAGCAAATTTTATATTTGTTATATTTGTTTCACTCATGATTGAAATATTTTTTCAAACTTTTGTTGCAATTCACACTTTGACTCAGAAGTCTCTGCATCACTTTGTAGACGTTGGAATCTTCACTGATTAGCTTCTAGTACATTTTGAGACTGATCAGTAATATTCCTCTAAAACTTAATGGCACAGGGCAAAAGGCTCCTCCAGTTTCTGCCTCATAGATCTATAATGTTTTGAGGTATGTGTTTTGTCTCTCTCTTGTAGGAAAGACTCTGGCAGGATATTCTCTCTTGCAGTAAAAGCAGCAAAAATGGAATGTAATTGACTCAATAGCAACATATTGGCCTGTACCTCACCTGTGAAATGCACACAATTGTAATGCTGAAAGCTTTTCACTTCCTCAGTGAGCAGTATAAAGCGGAGAATACTATAAAATAAGTGCATAGCTTGCTCATAGCAGTCAGGTGCTGAAGTCACTGAAACATGTAATTTAGATGATCAGGCAAAGATTTCAAATACTGGGAAGGTCTTTCAGGATCTTTCTATGAACTCAGCTTTTCCCAAAGTCTCCATAATTGTTGCACAAAGAACAATCTAGTTCTGTTTTTCTTCCTTAGCTTATTTATGCAGCTCCATATATTACTAGGTGAGAATCTAGTATTGGATTCAGTTTAGTCTTGATTGTCTGAATCTCACTTACTTCCTGCTATTAAATCAGGATGGCAGGTTATAATATTTTATTAATAAACATTTGATGCCCTCATCCATAATTCTGTTCTCTCCTTATCCCTTTGTGTATGGATTTGTAGCACCATGTTGAACTAATGCGTGGAGTATCTGTAATACAAATTCAAGTATCCAAATCTGCCAATTTTGGATAACTATATTACAAGAAGCTTATTCATTCACAACAAATACTGAGAGGTACGTGGAAGGAAAACAAAGATCTTGCCATGGACAGAGTTGTAATTTTTTTCTCTTATGCAAGTAAGATAGACGTGATGTTAAAAATAATCAAAATGATGAGGAGAAATAATAATAAAAAGCATCAGAAAAGGGAATATTGCAAGGTTTAAGAACTTTTTGAAAAAGAAAAATGTCTTATCTAGTGTTCTTCAGATAGCTTCTGATACAGGCTTTAGATATTTACATGTAAATAAAAAGCATTAGCTGTTAATATTCAGGCAGTCAGATACTGAAGTATTTTGTCCCTTTGCAGGAATTTAAAATGCTAATGAATGATTAGGCTACACTAACAAGCTGCCTAATTTAACTTGCAATGATTTAACAAAAGTGTTTTCCATCTGGGAGATACTAGAAATAAACAACTCCTAATTTTTGGCAACAGAATTGTAATTTATTGTTCTTTCTGAGGTTGCATCATGATGGAGTCTTATAAAAGGAGTTGTTGGCTGATTCTGGACCTTCTCAGAAAAGACATGTGGGTAATATTTTTAGAAGAGGAAAAATCTATCCAGAACGCTCTGTCAACACATTCTCTACAGGTCTTTCTTTAGAAACGTGGGTTGGGTTGAGTATTGTAGATTTCAAAGCAAAGAAACAGCACTTAGAGTTGTAAAACTTGCCCTTTCATAAGTTAGCTGTGGTAGAGAGAAGAACAAAGAGCTTGCTGTTTGGTCTGGTGCAAATGAAAATTGTTTTCATTAATGTGTTGGGTTTTGTTTTTCTTGTTGCATTACATGAACTGAATGTAGAAGGAAACGTATAGCACAGGCATCCTATGTAATGGAGAACCAATATGAATATTTTTGCTATCAGTATCTCTGTTAACTACTCAGGGAGAAATGGGTACCTATCGTGGTATTTTCATCCCTTTTGCATCAACAAGATTCCATACTTCATTAATTTTATCATGCCCTTAATGTGTGCTCTGTAGCTAGCAAGGTCCTGGAATATGGGTATAACTGTATACACAGGAAATTCCATTAATCTTGGCTATGACACTGCATGAATTTAGAGTTCTATACGTCCTTGGATCACAGTCAGTATATACAGCACCCTGCTACATCAAATCACCAGTCTTCAAAACAGTTTAAATGTATATCAGTGCAGCTCTGCCGCGTGCATGGGCACAATGAATGTAACACCAGGCAATTCATTGTGTGTACTACTATGCTTAATAAGAACAAAGTGTGCTTGCTAGAAATTACAAAACATTCAGGAGGGGGAAGTGTTTCTACATAATGGTGAACAGCACTTATAAAACTGATGGGCTTTTTTCACAATTGGATTATTAATATAGACATATCAGATTTTTTTTTTCATGTGTTGTAGAGTTGTTCTGCTTATTTGCAACCTATATTGGCAGTTTTCCTGTTTTCCTGACTGATAAAAAATACAAGATAATTAGAGACCAGTAGTACTGATGATTACGTGGGAAGCTATGAAGTGAAAATATTTATGTCCAAATAAATTCCTATTAGATTAAATATACCTAGGATCAGACAATAAATGCTGCCTTCTTCACTGTTCCTTTAGCCTTATTGAACTTGAGTAATGACCTCCTAATTTATTTCTCCTTCTTGAAATCTTAAAGGGGGAGGTGAGAGAAGGAAAATCAGTGGGGGGAAGAAAAAAATATTAATTTTCCTGGCAGTCTGAGCTGCAGTAACTTTTTGGTTTTATAGCTTTGGTGCTCTGCACTTCAATCTAGGAAGTGCCTTAGATCTTAGTCATCTTTTCTACTGTCCCATGTTAGAGAGGGAAACCCTAGCATGTTCATGACACTTGCCTGACTAATTGAACTTCATCTGAAAAAAAGCTTATTAATTCAGATACAAGTGTATAATTATTTGTAAGCATGAACTGCTGTCATTAACTTCTTTTCGTTATTTCTTGAAGGATGAGGTCTTGGTTTTATTTATTTTATGCAACTGTATTAGACTCTTTCATGCTTTTCATGCAGTGTAAAGACTGGTTTATTTTAGTAATGTAACATTTTAACTTTAATTAGGAAATATTACAGCATTAAAGAAAATACCATTCCTTTAAAGATTCTAGATGCTGAATGTAAGTTAATGCTATTTTCATTAAACGTTTTCATTGAGTGTCCTCTGTTTGAATGTACAACTATGATAATTATTAGCATGCAGTGCTGTAAGAGAATAATCCTCCTCTACTGACAGAAACCAGCATTTAGCTTGATACAGGAAATTAAATCACTTTGTGCTTGTGAGGCTTGTTAATTATATCTGAAGTAGAGGATTGTAATTGATCTCAATAGTCGCTGTGCAAAACAATTTTATTCACCTGCGTGTAAAAGACTGCATATCCATTTTTATCCTGTTTTTATCTTTAATATTGGTTTAAGCTTTTGTTTCTAGAAAACCTCAAATGATAGTTTTCAACAGCTAATAACAATCTGGTACAAACATAACTTACTATCTATTCAACTTTCCAGTGAATGGAAGAAAAAAATTAAACACGAACTTAGCTTTAATATATTGTCTTGCATGATGAAATGGTTGTTGATCAATTTCTAAGTAGCCTTCATACAAACTTGTGCAGTCTTAGTTTTGTAGCGTCTGTGTGAGGCTTGGACAATGGTTTTCTCTCCCCTCTTCACCCTGGAGAATACTTGGAAGAACATCTTGGGCAGCAGAGGGCAGCCTGAATGCTTCCCTCTTTACAGTGCTGGCAAGTGATGGCCCTGAATACATAGGTGTGTGTTCCTGGCAGCTGTGGTAGAAGAGGACAGTCTCTCCCTCGTGCAGTGACACTCCTTGGTCCCCTGATAGCCCTTGTTGACAGGGGAGTGGCAGATTTCATGCTTGCACGGGTAAAGCCAGCTGTCTCATAGCTCTGGGTAGAGTCCTGAGGGTTTTTGTGACTGTTGCACTTTTACATTTGAGGTACTGCAATTTAATTCATACTTAATAAATCAGGCAAGTTTTAAGAGTTTGCTTGCATCAACATACAGGAAAGTATCAAGGGATTAGGAAATCTTCAAATTATAAAATCAATTTGGAGTCAGAAGCCTTAAGGCTGAAAAACAGGCAGTAACAACCTATTGGGAAGTCAGCAAACGCTCTATCACAGCTCTAATGGTTCCCCATATTGACTCCTACTGGGATGTTTCTTATTCAGAAACAACTTCTGTGCAATTCTGTATGCTGGCTGCAATTTTGAAAGTGTGGAGAGAGGAGGGATGAACTTGAAATAGCTATGTAATGAATTAATATAGTAATATCCTAAATTGTCCACTTAATCTATTTCATTTCAGTTCCCTTGGTGAAGTGACTAGCTGATCCTAGTGGGAGGAGGGAAAGGGGCCAAGCAGAGTGTAATATTATGTTTTCAGTCTCAGTCCAAAATATGAACGTTACTGCACATCTTCTCTTCATCCTATCTCCTGACCAGGCAGTACAGACATTTGATTCTTGTTTCCTGAACCTGTTAATACATCTTACTGTTTCACCCCACTTGGCTGATGTGACTGCTACGTTCCTGGGTTTTAGACTAAGCTCCTTCTTAGCTGTTAGCCTCAGTGAGCCAAATAGTTATGGCAACATACACCTTTGCCTCTTTAACCAGCATAGTGCAGGTAGTGATTTGTTTTTGTCATATGTTTGTATCTCCTAATATGCTTAATGATTAGGCTGTATGGGCTATTAAAGTTTGATATCACCATATGGCATATGTGATATTTACCAAGGTACCTTAGGAAGATTGAATATGTAAATCCAAATAGCAGGTTGGGCTATAAAATGAAAAAGAAAAGAAATAGAATTAATTTGTGATTTGTGGATGAGGCCCAGGATGGAAGTAGAAAGCATAGTAGATGGAAATAATATGAGTATTACCTCCACCATTTTCTCATCTGCTTGTGCCCAGGGTGTTCAAAGCAGAGCACATTTAAAGGCAAGTCAGTGCTGGAAGCATTCGCTCCTACTGTGCCCTCCTCATCTTCTTGTATAGCACAGATGGAACCTTATTTACTAATCAAAAGCAAGGGAGGAACTGATGGAGCTCAATTTCCAAAAGTTAAAAGATGTACACTCAGTTTCAAATGCTGTTGAAAAAAAAAAAAAAGAAATGGAAGTTTAATCAGTTTTATATATTAAGTTCTTTCATCAAACATTTTCACTTAGCCTTCATCAAAATTCAAGTTTTTTCCTAAATTATACTGACAGTAAACTTCCATCCAATGTAGACACAGGTCACTCTGCCAGTTCGAATACACAGGGATAGGACATGGTGTAAGGGATGCAAATCAGGAATAGGGTAGAGAGATGGAGGGGAAATAGTTCTTGGAATGAATCATTCTGAGATATTTCAACTGTTTGATCTCTGGGACTGAACACTTTACCATCGCCCAGGTTATTGTCTTTCTGAGAGTTTTCATTTTCTGTTGACAGAAAAAAAAAAAGATAATTAGCAAGAGAATATGGATTGATTACTGATGAAGTTCTGAAAAAGTGGAAGGTCAAAAAGATGGTAATATGTGGTTGTGCATGGAAACCAACTGTAAGTCATGTTGTTAGCACAGGAAAAAAAAGCTTAGGGTTAAGTGGTGAACTTAACTTGTAAGAGGGATTGCTAAATGTAAACCTTGGGTTATCTGGTCTCTTTTCTTGAAAGGAATCCTGTCTGGAGGCAGATAAGTGATTTAGTATTCTGTCTCACCACGGAGGACAGATGAAGGTTGGGTTATTTCGTGGGATTGTTTTTGTCTGTTTGGGTTTTTGTTGGTGGGCTTTGTTTGTTTGGGTTTTGTTGGGTTTTATTACTTGTCAGTGCTGTCTAAAATAACGGTTCTGTCCTAAAATGAGAAACCCTGACTCAGTGAAATATTAGTCTTCCAGCTTGCTTTCTGCTGTCTTCTCCCAAAAGGTTGCACGCACCACTGGTTTCACAGTAGTTGATATTGAGCATCAGAAAGGTAATACAGCAGGTCTGTAAAACAGAAAAATGATTTTGAAGGTGTTTTTTGTTTTTGTTTGTTGGCAAAATGCCACCTGGATGGTTTTTAATATTATCTTGATTGAAAGAGGGGACATGTAACTAGGGGACATGTAAATAGGAACTGTGTGGTTGAGAATCAGCATTTACCACACTTACGCCATCGATTCTCTAGCACAAATGCTACATGTAGGTTTTTTTTTTTCTTAGTAAAAAGAATAAATAGAGCGTTATCCAGAATTGGCTTCCAGTGATATTTAATATACTCATGTGATGAGCCCCTGACTAAATAATTCCAGGTACATACCATATGTTGAGTTGAAGTCAGTTTGTGTTGCGAAAGAAAGTATAATTAAAAGTGTGAAACCTTGCAGATTTCACTGTTGAGCTTGAAACTGGTGACAAAGTCAGTTTGCTCAGCCAGAAACCTGAGTGCATCATGCAACAGTTCGCAGACTATCACCTGCGAGTCAGACTTTAGACAGAATTGTGCCATTGGACAAACTGATGAGCTGGACCAGTTTCTGATTTTTCCTCATTGCATTTTCACATCGCTATGCTTTTAAGTCTTCACACGGAAAGAACATTTCCCACTGGAAAGTGTCCTTGAAGGATCATTCTCAAACACCTGTTTAAGACCAGCAATTTCAGCTCTCCTCTGGTGATAATGACTTGCAAAATCATGCAATTTGTTATGCTAGTGAGTGTTCAGAATCTCTGTCTACGGTACTATCCAAACTGAAAATGTAAGAACTAAGAGAAAAATAGCATTTGCTGATAATATTTTAAAATACTAACACATATCATTTTTCGACAGCTGTCAAAAATGATATGAATGCAGTGGCTGTTTCATCTCAGGTATTTGTCATCCGTTACTATATCACAGATCAGAATATTCAATCAAAGCAAATGTTTGAAGGAAGTATTTCTGGTTTATAGTGACTTTTGTCTGACTGAAGATATATGCCTTTTCTACTTATTATGATAGGTCCTGTGTGATATTTGTTGGGATGAAATAGTGCAGTGAGTAAGTCTTTGTCTCAGAAGTTCAAATATTTATGATTAATTTAGCTCCTGTTGCACCTGGCTCGCCCATGGCAGTGGGGTCTCCAAAGCCTATTGAGGCCACATGACAGAAACTGAAAGACAGAAACCTTGATCGAAGTCTGGTTTGAGGGGAAGCTGGCCTGCCTGTGCTTTCTGGAGTCTTCCACATGGGACACATAGCAACTATAATTAGTCACAAGACCAGCATCGTATTTTGTCTTGAAGTTTTTGGCAAGCTGACAAACCTAATCTGAAAAGTCAGTACCAAACCCTATAATAGTTGCTTACCTCAACCGAAAGTACTAAATCCCTTTCAAATAGCTTTGCTATTGAGTATTTAAAAACCACTGTAAATCTTTCAGTACCTTGACACCTATATCCTATGCATCTTTGGTATATGTACTGTTTTCAAAATGCATTTGTGACTAGTCACATATTAAATTTACAATTAATTTACATATTGATTTATGTCTTAGATTAGGGCAAAGAAGTTATTATTATTAAACCTTTGTAGAAGTTATTATTAAACCTATGTAAAAACATGCTTGCCAGAGTTTTGTTTCAAATGAATGCATTATGGCAGAGAGGTCAATTGTGGCAATAACTTTTAAAGCAGATATGAAATAATAAATAAATAAATAAATAAAGCCCTACTAATAATTGTTGTTGTAATAAAGTTTAGTTTATCAAAGATATGAAGAAATCCCACAAATCTGTTGTTATTGCAACTAAAGGAGCATCACTAGAGAAATTTGGCTTATTGTACTTACAAAAACAGATACCATGAGAAGCAGATGTTTTGAGAGAGCTGAAAAATGGAGTTAAGTTTTAATGAGAGCTATTGTTGTGGTTTAAATAATGCATACCTCCAGCTACAGAGAAGCTTACGTTTAGGGATTCTAAAATCTTGTGTTCTGGTATGGGTACAATTAAAATGTCTTTTTATCACCAATTTAAGTAATGCTTGAAAACTAAGAAATTCAAGTGTCTTCCCTGAAGCAAGAAGCTATTCAATAACGATAACAACAACTTATTCCCTATTGTACTTCATGAGCTGAATTTTGCAGCAATAGCTTCTTAAAAAGAACTAACCTTCAAGAACCTGAATTGCTGAAATCTGGAAATGATGTTCTTTGGGACACTAAAAGTGTAAAGATCTAAGCATTTCATAGAACTGCTATACTTTGTATTCTGTTCAAATAGTAGTATTTCATGCAATATTTTATGTTCCAAGTTTGTTTTATTGACCTCATCTGCACTTGCACTTCTTTTCCAAACAGTTCTTCCCTTTATTTTTCACATGACTTAAAAGATATACTAGAATTTTAACTTGTGGAAGTTTTGATTTAAGTGAATTCTGGATTCTGAAAAGATCCTTTCTGGAGAAAGTGGGAAAAGGGCTCTAGGGATGCAGGCTGGGGTGCAGGTAGTATGATGTAGTGGGAAGTGTTTCTTCCTCTTTCAGGCGATGGACCCTTTCTGTCCTGTTTGACTGGCATGTGCTAACCTTGTCTTTTATCCTTCATCCCCAGACCACACTACCTTCTTTGCTAGGCGAGTCCCAGGCCTCACAGTTTTCTTTTATTCCTCTAAGACTGCTTTTCCAGCAGTTCCTGGGTTTGGCACACATCCTAGTTTTGCACTGAGCGGTTTCTTCCTTTGCCCTGACTCTGGTCCGGAGACCTTGTTCTTTGTTCAGAAGACAGAGGGGGAGTCGTCATTCCTCAACCATTACTAGAAAGCAAGCCTGGTGCACCACAGGCAAAAGCACATCCAGTGCAGATCACATCTTTGCTGTCTTCTAAGATGACCCGAGTGTGATGGATATCAAGTCCCACAGTCCCATTACATCGAAGCTTTTCAGAATAAGGATTATTTTTTTTTTTTTAATTTAAGCAAAACTGTGTAATTAGTGTAGGTCTTCAAAATAGCTAAATATGTATGAAAATATCCAATAAATTAGCAGATATATCAGACTCTCTTAATTATGCTTAAATCTTCAAGCTGTACTTCAGCATACTGAATTCACTCCAATTGTAGATATATGCAGAATGAGTGGGGAAATAATTCAAACATCCCTGTTAGAAATGGTGTTTTAAAAGACTTTAATAAATGCAGTTATACCTCTTAATGAACAGTAAATTTACTGTAAGCAATATGTAAAAATAGGATTAGTATCTGAAGTATGATGCTTACTTAGAGTTCTGTGTGAAGAAGTTAAAAGTAGTTATCAGAATAATATAATAATCTTCTCTTTAGAATGCACAAGGTAGGTCATGATGCTCTGTAGTGCTGTGTGCATCATCATTTTATTGGATTTTCTGTCTTCTATTATCTACTGCGGTCCTTTTCTGTCTTCTATTATCTATTACAGAGGTCTTGAAAGAAAAAGACTGTAATAAAGATCATATTTCTTGGATACAGCTAATCATAACCAAAAAATGCAGAAATTCTTAATTGTCCGGTAAAGCCAGCAATTCTTCAGGGACAATGCAGTTAATTTCCTTTTGTTGGATTTTGTATGCATGTTGCAATTAATCATGGAGATCTTAAGCACAACATTCCTGAAAATGTGGTAGTTAAATAAATGCAACTGACTTACAATATACTCCATAATACTTTGCAATGCTAATTTTTTTGCCTTCATAAGAAAGTGTTAACATTCTTTCTGAATATGCTGTTGAAAGGGAGCAAATACTTGGGAGGAAAGGGAGCACGCAATCTGACTTCTCCAGGACCTTGATATAGTTTCAGCTGCAACGGAGTCGATTTTCTTGGTGGCGGCTGGTGTAAGTGCTGTTTTGGATTTGGGGTGAGAAATAGTCCTTATAGTGCATTGGTGGTTTTGGTTGTTGGGGCCTTTTCTGCTCCTCACATCTTCCTCACAACAAGCAGGCTGGGAGCGCACAAGAAGTTGGGAGGAGATGCAGCCAGGACAGCTGACCCCAACTGACCAAAGGGATATTCCATACCATGGGATGTCATGCTCAGCATATAAAGCTGGGAGAAGGAGGAAAGGGGGACGTCTGGGGTTATGGTGTTCATCTTCCCAAGCAACCATAGTGTGTGATGAAGCCCTGCTTTCCTGGAGGTGGCTGAACACCATGGGAAGTAGTGAACGAATTTCTTGTTTTACTTTGCTTGTGTGTGTGGCTTTTGCTTTACTTATTAAACTCTCTTTATCTCAACCCCTGAATTTTCTCATTGTTAATCTTCCGATTCTCTTACGCAGTTCTCCTGCAGTGGAATGGAAGAGTGGCTCTGTGGTACTAATTGCTAGCTGGGGTTAAACCATGACAGGCCTTCAACACATTAGGTGCCAATTATCATTCCTCAGTATGGATATTATTTATTAATTAAGCTATCTTGAAATCTGGGTTAACATATTATTGGTGACCATTACTGCTGAAACATGGTATGTTCATTGCTGGCTGTGGATCTGGGAGTTAGGTGATTCTAGGTCAGCTTGTGTCTGGATGATTTATTCTGATCTAGAAGGAGTGTAGAGTATTTTGGTAGCAGACTGGCACTCTGGGGAACAGTTGTTTGTTGGGGGGCTTTTTTGGTTGTTTGGTTTTTGTTTGTTTGTTTGTTTTAAACAACCAAGCAAACAACAAACCCTTCAAACAAACAGAAAAAAGCAACTAAGTAATGATTGTCTGTGTGTTTGTTGACATAAGTCGATTACTTAACTCAGCATTTTACAAGAAGTATCCTAAAATCAGATTCCATAACTGAATTAAAGTAATAGACGCAACACTTCATATGTTAATTATTTTTACAACATAATTTCCCTGCCTTTAATACTTTACTTAGCAATGTTGTCCTCTAGATTAACTCATCAGCCTAGTTGTGTGACTGAAAAGGTCACAGAAGGGTATTGCGAATGTTGAAGGTCTAAGCTGTACTGCTGCCCATAGTTTATGGGTTCTTGTAAGAAATGAGAGACAGAAAACATGATAGGTGAGACTTTTCCAGGCAAAAATAAGAAACAAAGTGGTTTCTCCAACACAAGCACATACAATAGACCTTGAAAATGCAATTGCTTTCAATCTCTAACTTTAGATGTACTTGAGCATTCTGACCAACATCTAGCTTCTCTTTGTCCCTATGTAAGTAATTCTTCTTGTTCTCAAAATCAGCTTTTTAACCTTTACTAGTTTATTAATAAAAAGCTATATTTAAGCTAGAACATAACCAGTCTTCTTACTTGTATGTACCTGGATCGCTACTTAGGTCAAATGATTTAAGTACCAAAAACCAAAAGGAATGCTATGGCTAGGGCTCTCATCAGTTGCAGAAAAGAACAAGATACACCTGCAGGGTGGGTTTTTTTAAATTGTTAATTACTATGCATTGAGTTAGTATAATCATGCAATACTCATTTTATGCTACATCCCACCAGATATTGTTAGCTTGGTGAAGGTGTGAGCTGGTTAGTGTTCCGGTTTCATTTTTTAAGGGGCTGTCCATCCAAAGGCCTTTGAGGTGAATCTATGACAGTGAATTTCTTGAAAAAGGCTAAACAAAGGTAATTAACACTGTAAAAAATCCAAGCAACTAGCAAAGGCAGTGTGATGTGCAAACTTTTTCTTAAGATGAACTAAACCAGTGAAAATTATGACAATGACACTTATTTTCTGTAAGATTCTGCTGGTTAAAATACTGGTGTAGAACTGGGAGTGCTCAACTTCAATCTCTTGAGAGAAGAGTGTGTCTTGAAACACCAGTTAGTTATTGCTGCCCACTTCAGATGGAGTGGATGGTCTTTGCTGTGAAAAGGTTGCATAAAATTTTAATTAGGGCAGGAAGAAAAGGCGTGAGAAACACTCTGCAGCCTGACAGTGGACCTGCTGTGCTTTCTGTTGTGCCTCTCCAGAACAGTATGGCTTTAGCCGAGTCATCTTTATCCCTCATAACACTCCCAAGATGGGTGGCCAAGGCTTTTGGTGGGAAATGCACCTTTGGGACTTCATGGTAGAGCAGGGACTTGAATACTTATTGCTATTGTCCTGAACAGGTTCTCAGGTCACAGAAACACTATTCCCCTCATTTTTGATTTATTTTGTGAGACTGAAAAAGAAACAAAACAACTTATTTAAAGTAGAGGGCTTTGTTCAATGAGGAAAGAAAGCTTTTCTCTCTGCCTGTCAAAGAACAAGGAAAATAAACATAATTGTCATTGCTCTGAAGCACGTATCTTTACGTATCTATCCTATCTTTTTTTTTTTTTGGGGCTTACCTTTTATGAAACATTACTTGTACTGAGGACTGTGCCTCAGATCTGCAACAGGGCTAGTAGTGACACTGTATCTGCTCTTACCTGAGGTACTAAAGGTGATGAAAGGCTTTCAAAAGCCAGAGCTTTCCCTTAGTTTAGCTTCCTTTAGAAGCTAGGTTTTCTAAACCTACTTAAATCTTACTCTTAGTTCATGTGGTTTTGGGTCAGAACTTGTCCTCTTCGTTAAAAATATATATGTCTTGTATAACTGTGTCATGTATGACTTCATGCTGTGTTTGTTTATATGTGTATAAAAAAGGCTTAGGGAAAGAGAGAGGATGATACCACTGATACTGACCTTTTTAGTTATTTTAATTATGCCTGCAATTTATTTTTATATTTGAAATGCAACGTTTTAACTACTATGCTTTTTGATAAAACAAAACCCCCACACTACTGCTATGAAATCCTTAAAAATGAACAAGAAGTTCCAAAAATGTGGACTGTTAGCATAATCTTTTCCATGTCAATGTCACTGTGCATTGACATTAAATATTTGATAGAAACTTTTTCACTGTATGAAAGTGGGTGGCGGTGTCCACTCTGTTTCCACTCATGTGGTAGGACTTGTCGGTTGTACCTCACTGCACCAAAGGCTGTGTAAATCTTGCTGTGTTGTCTCTAAAGGTTACTGAGAGGAAACCTGTGCAGGCAATAATAAGCACTAATTTTATCTGAATTTAGCTAAGGAAGATAGTTCATGTATTCTCTTAAGTGAGCTTGGCAGTGCCTAGTGGGCTGGGGTTTAAAATATTTAGAACTGCATTTTAAGACACAGAAATAAATAGATGTATTGTCAATGGCAAACTTCATCAAAAAGATATGCATTATTAAACTTCACTTTACATCAAAGATACCCAGCTGTTTTTACTATTAATACAAACGCTTTCTTTGTTAGTGAATTTTCTGTGACCATTATAGAAAAGGATACTTTCTTTATCATACAACACTTGAGAACATAAGGCTTAAAATTACTTCTAACCTTAGGGACCTGAAGAAAAGAGTGTAGCAAGATATTGTTCTTCATTAAATAGGGAGGAAGGGGGGCAGGGAGAAGTCTCTAAAAACTTAAAATTAATACTGATAAAGGCAAACTTCCTATGTTCTAAATCAATAAAAGATAATGTTTATTGACTAAACAACCAATATATGAGTGTAGTCAGAACTCCTGAGGTAATCCTTTGCATTCTCAAGTATTTGTTTTTTTTTCTTTTTTTTTTTTCTTTTATTTTAAATTATTTTTTGTTTTAAAAACTGTCTAGTACTTTGGAGTAAAAACTGAAGGGTTTTTATCAGCTAGAAAAGCAACACGCTAGATCACTCATTCTCTACCCTGACTTTTTCTTCAGTAGCAGTTACCAGATACAGTGGAGAATGCAATATTGTGAAAAGAAAGTGAGGCATATATTAAACTGCGATCATTGAATATTTAAATGCAATTTCTATGTTGTACATGCTTCTAAAAATCCAGGAATAAAGTTTGATAGATACTAGTGGAACTGAGTGTCTAAATAATTTTGTGAATCAAGGCTCCATTATTGCTTTGGTACAGTTATGATAGATAAGGTATTTGTTCAGAATTACTAGTTCAAATTTTAGCAAAACACAGGAGAAAGCTCTTAATTTAAAAAATGAACTCTTCTTCCCCTTGAAATAATTGTTGAAAAGCCTGAAGTATTCAATGCATAGTACAAACAGAGATGTCAGTTTGCATTTGGATCTGCTACTAGAAGTTTATCTGTTTTAAGTTAGTGCAGCATTACAGAGCATTTTAATTTGCTGGTTTTGTTCACCTGGTGTTTGTGCAGCTGTATTACACTGCTTCCTTTACTGCTGAATTTTAGTTTTCCTGATGAGAAACGTGGAAGATGACAGAGAATATGCAGTGCTGCCAAAGTACACATTCAGGACCACAAAAAATATTTTCTTAAGTAAAGGAGTTTTGCTTGTTCTGATTGCTAATATTTTAGGTTTTACTTGGGGAGGGGGTTCCCCATAATCTACTTTGGCAATCAGATTTGTATGGGATGTATCCTAAGTATTGAGTTAGGAAATAATGAAGAGACAGTAATGCGGGTTATGCTTTGCTAGGGGAATACTGGTATTTGGCTAAAAT
>VZTM01036011.1:0-11604 GCA_013400555.1 Jacana jacana
ACTCATACAGAGTAAAAGAGATTAATTTTCATTTGGTGCCCGGCTAAATAATGTTTGTCTAACATTTAGACCATGGATCCAACAACTTGGAGTCATATTTAGGAAATACTGGGAAATCTATGTATATCATAGATTCATAGAGTGGTTTGGGTCAGAAGGGACTTTTAAAGGTCATTTAGTCCATCCTGCCTGCCATGGGCAGGGATAGCTTTTACTGGATCAGATTACTTTAAGCCCTCTTACACTTGACCTTGAACACTTCCAGGGATGGGGCATCCACACCTTCTCCCAGACCTTCGCATATCCTAAATTCATTTCTACCCTTAACACGAATTATTCTGTTAATTTCCATAGTATAATCCCATGCATATAACCCAGCTACCCTTGCTTTAATATGGTCTGGACAGCATTAGACAGATGAAACAGTTCTCTATTCCTCCACTAAAGGACCTCAGTTCTGTCTTTTGCATGGACACACAACAGTTGGACCCAAATGTATCACATTTAACTGAATCTCTCAAGATGCCTAAGATTTCAAGCTCCTTCTTCACTCCCATCTGGGATGTTACACAAAAAGCTCTGAGGCTTTAGCAAAAGAATAAAAATTCCAGAACTTGTTCAAAACCCACCCCTATTTGTAGTTAAAGTTATTGTACAGTTTTTAAACAGCTGTTTACTGTTCTTTCAATTAACTTCAATTAATATTAATTTCAATTTATTGCTTCATAAAGCTGTACCATATGAAATCAAGATTGCTGGCCCCAGAAATTTATCACATCAAAGTGTTCATCTATGAATAATTTTGCAAAACACATTTTGTTTAGAAGCACAGACAAAGAAGAAAGGCATACAATCAATATAGGTTGACCCAGAAGTTGACCAGACATCACTAAATACTATAGGCAATGTCTAAGTGATATGTTGGTTTATTTTTACATTTAGCACACACTACATTTAGATGATCAACTGTTAAACTGGCAAACAAGTTTCTTGATGGCAACTAGACATGATGAGCCTTTTGCAAGAAAATTTTTTTAAGGAGGGTCGTTTAAGAGGAAAGGGTGGAGGTATGGAATGGGGTTTGTTTAAAACTAGTGGTCAAGTTCACATATAATGTGACAATACTGACTTCAAATTTTCATGAGAGATAAATTTGTGGTAGAGATTTTAAAGTGATCTCAATTATTCCATCATCATTCACAGAGAATTGTTTTATTGGAGCCTTTTCAGAAGTATGAGCTCTCACTCATTTCCTCTTCCTTTTATTCCCTCATTCTTTCTTATCTTAATTTATAGTGATGCGTTTATAATAATAACTTAGTGATACAGACACTGCTTAAGCAGCAGGAACCGTCTGAAAGTGACTTCATTAGCCATGAGGACTGTCTTTTGCACTTGTCCTTGACCTGGATATGGGACTAAACACCAAAGCAGGAGGCCTCACTAGTGAACATCAGATCATCCATGAAATCGCCAGACTCAATTGTATGTTATTACAAAATCTCCCAAGAACTGTATAAACATAATTTTGGTTATTATTATATTAAATATATATATATGCAGTGAATAAAAACTTAAAAAAAACATCCTGAAATTTTCTCTTATAATCTTTCAACTCTTCACTGACTGAAATGACTAAAGTAATGAGTGTCATCACTTCCCTTCCTGACTTTACTTTAGAGGTGAACAATATTCAGGTCTATAAAGATTTTGACAATCACACAAGTTTGGTGGAAATTATTATTCTTCCTATGGAAAAGTATTCTACTCCAAGGGAGGATCTCTAACTTAAGCAGTATAATACAAGCTTTTTTTTCTAAAACTAGAAGTTATGATTCTAATGAGCAATGATTTCAACACATCCATGGAAGTCTGTCAAAATGTACAACACAATGTTGTATTCAGTTCTGCCAAGGACAACACAAGGGTAGGATACAAAGTCTGATCACTTTTATGATAACTATCAGTGTATGCTATGCAGATATAAGTAACAATCCAAAAATATTACAGCAATTGGGAACCACAATATACATGGATGTATATGAGTAAAGGAAATGTTCATCTCAGAATAATGTGACCTCAATTTATTGAAGGTTAAAATGTGTTACTTGCAAATACTGCTATATCATAAGCCACTATCTAAACCAGGGCGAGCTTTATGCTGCCTATGTGGTAGGGGTGCAGTATTTCACCTGTTCCAATCAAACACCTACTGTTTTATTTTGCTCTCTCCTGCTGTAAGCACGACAGAAATCAGGCTTTATTAGTGGCTGCAGTTCCCACTTCCACCTCTCTCATCCTTCTGCCGCTGGTGTTACAAAACCTCTTTCCTCACATTAGGAATTAATTCTCTTGCAATGAATTCTCCTTCCTTCCCGGTAGCCTAGGAAATAAGGGCTAATACAAGACTGGAAGGCAAGGACAGAAAGTGCTAGAAAAGGTAAAGATCCTGTTTCTCAGGAGAATGAGACCAGGAGAGTCCTATCGCTGTCTGTAGTCTTCCATGGCCTTCTGAAACCCACTTTTCCTACACACTGCTTCATCCTCATTCTCTGAAATATCAGTTGATTACCCTTCCCATCTGGAACTCTGACTTTCCCAGTTCAGAGCTTCGAAGTCTTCACCAATGCCTCCTAATCTTTTTCTCCACATTCTTCCTGCCCCCCCACTACCGCCCTCACCAAATCCCTTTATTCGGTGCTACAAAAACAAACAATGCTGGAAGGTTCTAGTATATCATATGGAGCTGTCAGTTCTAACAGACCTGATTGCCCTTTAGTTTTAACTAAGAATACATGGATATTTAGAAAATATTGTATGCAAATATTATACAGGGATAAAGGCCATCACAAGAAAAGTACTCCAGGTGGGGTCTCACAAGCGCAGAGTAGAGAGGTAGAATCACCTCCCATGACCTTCTGGCCACACTTCTTTTGATGCAGCAAGGATGGGGTTGGCTTTCTGGGCTGCCANTGACTTGTTATTGGTGCATATGCAATATCATGCATACGATCAAGTAGTAAGACAAGAAAGATCTAGAGAAGTATAGTTTGGGCTTTTGTGTACATAACACCACATTCTATGATTCTATGATTCTATTATTCTATGAAAGAACACTGACAGAAATTCAAGACAGAAGAATTTCATAGATCCATGAGAAAGTTCTCTTTAAGTCTTCATTAAAAAAAAAAGTGTTATAAATCCTCAGACTGAAAAAAAAAAAAAAAAAAAAAAAGTTAAAATAGAATGATGCTTTACAGATCTATTAAACTCTAGGTCTAACTTGTCTCCTGAGAAATTCTTGTGGCTTCCCATGAGATAAGCTCTGTCTTTCATTTAGAGAGTGAGTCTAGAAAGTGAAAGCCATAATTTCTCACTCACCTGAGCAGACTTGGCTGTTCGCAGATCTTTAGCAAAGAGCTGAGCTATTTCACTGTCACTAGTCTTGCACATGTGAGCATTACACACATGTCTGCATGAAGCTGGCCAACAGACCGACTTGTGAGGTCCCTATGACAGGAAACCTATAAATCTATGAGCATACTAAATATCCATCCATTTCTGAGATTATCTTTTCAGACAGACATACATCGAACTAACTAGCATCGTTTACGTGTTTAAAGTACAAGTATAGAAACAAAAATATAAGAGGTCTTACATTCATGAACTACTCCTTTTCAAAGTGACATTAACATTGTAGTCTGAGGATCCTTTATATCACACATTTTTAAAGATTATAACTAGGGAAAGAATCATATAAATGTTGTGTGTTAACTGGTGAGTTGGAAGCAGACATGGATATGACTGTGAGTGGTTTTCCAGTCCACTTTCAATTTATATTTCAGATGCTTTCCATAAAACAAATAGAAATTCATGGAATTTTTGTATGGAAAAATTCTTTGCTGAAAGTATTTGCTTATATCCAATATACAAATAGTCACAAACACTTCCCATTTTGCAATGAAACTTACCAAAAAATCAACATTCAAACTGGCACTTCAGAATGGGCAACTAAGTAGTCTGATGGAGAAATGATGCTGCAGAAACTACACTTCCACCACTAATAATGTGTGAAACAATTTCCTCATTAGAGTTTTTGTCTGAAAGTGATGGTGGTGTTGAATCTTTTTCCCCTGTTATTTGTAAAATTAACTTCAGCCGATGTGAATGATCTGATCTACTGGTATGTATGTGATCCTAAGAGTACAGTTAGATTTGTACAGATGGAAGGATTACACATGTGATCCAACTGCTGGAATGTATTTTAAGTAAACCAGCAATACATGTGAAGACACCTGTTATTAAATTAGGGTCTTCATTTCTATATCAAGGCAATTGCAAAACTAAGATGTATCCAGGTAAGAAATTACTTTTTGTACTTTATCCTTTCTAAGTAAATCAGCCAACAGGATTGCAGAAAATGAAAGGCAAACTACCTTTTTAAAATTAAAAAAAAATAATTGAAATCTGATAAACTACTGTGGTACCTGTAGAGAAATTGGTAAAAACCCTATTCATAAAAGTGATGAGCAAGGAATATATGGTAGGTCTGATTGAACTAGCTTGGCTAAAATACCACAGGACCTCCACTATCACAAGCAGGACCTCAATTTCCAGGGTCTTGCTAGAACTCAATGTGCTAGAACTTGATGTTTTAGTGCACATCTATGTAGCTGATTTCATCATTTGCATCCTATACTTTTGTTTACAAGCATCAGCACTGGGAGGGGTTGTCATACCTGTGGATAATAGAAAAAGCACTGCAAACTTATTTTCTGTAAAGGGAGCTACCGATTCAGACAGTGATCAAATGATGACTGTATGACAAATACTCAATGCTTTCTGACTATCAGGGAAACTTCTGCACCTGAAATTCTATTAAAACTTCCCTGAGATATAAATCAGTCAGTCATTTAGTAATTTTAAGATAGAAAATGCAAAGAAAAGTACAAAAGATTTAAAGAAAAAACTAATGGACATTAAGCAGCATATAGAGAAACATCTACATGAAGAATTTTTTCCTGTTTCTTTAGTATGCCAAATTGAGAACCTTGGTTTAAGAGTAGATTAGATGTGTTGTTGAGGGATATGATGTAGGGGAGAACATAATTTGTAGAGTAGTGCTGATGGTTGGACTCGATGATCCCAACAGTCTCTTCCAAACAAAATGATTCTATGATTCTGTGATTCTATGGTTTCATCTGGGAAACATTCCTGTGTTAACACAAAACTGCCCTCCTCCAAATAAACCCATCTGAGTCAAACTATGTAGACAAAACCATGTCACGTTATGATGGTTGCACTGACTGGACTGGTATGAACAATGGCTATAGTGGACTTTTTTTTGAAAAAGGGCAAACATTTTAAAACTTGTGGCTTATATATTTTTAACATCTCACTGTTGCACAAACCCCAGCACTGGCATTACAGACTTTACCAAAACTACAGCTACTGTCTCAATAAAGATTTTGCACTTCATAAGACCTGAAGTATCCCCTCTCTCTACTCTTCAATAAACATAATGGTTATTCCCTTACTGACTTATATAAGGGAATATTTAAGATTGAGCACAAGTAAGCATGAAAGGTATATCCTTCTTTCTGCAATGAGATTTGGTTCCTGCACAGAAATCAAAGCAAAACTTTAAGCTTTTGAACTACTATTGACAGAGCCTATTCCCCCATTCCACCAGGAAGGTAGTCCACCAGGCACATACATAGTTCAAATGAAGCTGATAACCTGGTCCATCATACCATAATGTACTTGTTTATATCTCTGTCAATCATAAGTTTGGTTTTCTAAACCAACTGTGTCTTTAAAATACATCTACACTAAACAGCTATTATATTTGCTAAATTATTTAAATCTAAATTTATAAACTAAAAGAAATGGGAATGTTTATTAAATAATCAAAAGTCAGTTGTTTATATTTCATTAACATCCTGTAGAAATTGAGTCCATAGCATTTCTCATCACCACTGGGCAGATTTACCTCAAGAATAAGAGGCAAAAAGGACTCAGAAACATGCGTGACAGACAATATCAGACTTGTTTTTTTTTTTCTTTCTTTTAATATGCTGTGTAGAATAAGTTCTCTTCAGACAGGTTTCCTACCATTTCTACCCATAAGATAGTTCATATTAAATGATTCTTCATAACTTCTCAAATATTTGCTCAAAAGAGCAGAAGAATTGATTTTAAATATCCTGCTCTCTTTAGACATAATTAAAATTGACATTTCTTGCAAAGAAGTGTTAGGTTATTAAACAATTTATGATCTTTTTACTGCAGGATTCTGCTGATGCTATGGAACCTGGAATTGAAGCTTATTCCCTTTCCCTACGTGACTCATGATCTCGCCGATCATGACAGACGAGACTAAAAATACAATGCATTACTGCATGCGGTGTCTGTAAATCCCAGGAAAGAAGTGGCTTCAGACATTTATACAGCTAGTCTGGCGACCGAGTGCTTGGGGAGTGTGTCAGAAGCGGTTGGAAAGCGGACAGTTTGTGCCGCTGCTCTAAGGACAGGAAGCACCAAGAGTTTCTGCAGCGGTGGTTGGCCTGAGATAATACCATTGTATAAGCCCGCTGAGCGGCCTCTCCCAGCGCTGGGAGCCCAGAGCCTGGCGTCTGGCTGCCTGGCCCCCAGCCAGGACGGGCCCTGGGCTCTGCGGGGAGGGCGGCTGGTCCTCCGGCAGCTCCGCGCACAGCCTGGGCCACACCTCACCTTGCAAAGGAAATCTGGCCAGAGCTCCAGACTTTATGACTTCTTCTTTACGAGTCCTTTTTACTTTTTTTAATTATTTTTTTATTTTATTATTATTTTTTTTTTCCCACTTGACTCTGGTAGCAGTATTCACACCGAGCTCTCAGGGAACTATTTAAAGTCACAAGCAATAAATGAGCTGGTGACAGGATTATTGGGAAAAGTCCTACTTTGCTAGCCCAAAATGCATGTTACGTTCCTCTCACTTTTTAAACAGTGGCAAATTGCCGTCACTGCCACCCATCAAACAGAATAAAACAGGCAAGTTCTCCAGTCTTTTTAATTTTTATCCCCTTTAATTCTACCAGGTTTGTTTAAGATATATGTTCTGTTTAAGAGAGACATTGTTCTTAACACACAAAGGAGTTCAAGGATGTGGCATCAGTGTGTTCCCACCCACCACTCGCTCTGATGGTGTTAGAGTCTCTGAAAAAAACATGCAAGTCCTAGCACAAGTATTGAGCTGAGGCTTATTTTATTTTATTGAGCTAATTTTTATATTATGTGTTTCCATAATGGTAAATCAAAGATATTCAAAGTGGAATAAAAGCTTTCCCTTTACAAAATCTGTGGGAAAAAAGCCCTCCAACCAAGAAATAAAATATGAAATAGCACAGCCAGCATCCGCTATCCTTGCTCCAGAGAAGCAACCTTTCACAGTCCAGGCAGCTTCCCCGAGAGCATTCCTCATATATCTCCCAAACATACTTTTACACATATACATAAATGCTCATCATGCTGGATTTAAGGATGTCTTTAAGTGTTCCATTGAAAAGGTAGTAAATGGAAAAATAGTAGGTATAGTTAATTAATAAAAATGCTAATATCTGCCATTTCAAAAATATCATATATTTATTTCAGTTTATACAAACTAGTGTAAGACTGGGAACAGTTTTCTATATCAGCATTAAACAAAACTATTCCTATCTTTACATTAGTTAGCATTAAATAAATTCTCAGTATGTGGTACTTTATAATTCATTTTTATCACAAAGTAGCAAACATTTCAACAGGTGAATTACCTGCCTGCACTTATTTTCTTAAAATACTTTACAGAACCTACTATAATTACATAATACCAATTTAATTGATATAGCAGTAACCTTTTATACAACAATAGCTGTAGTTAGCAAAGTAACTGGAGCTCACTTTGGTTTCGCAATATTATTTTAATGTGTGTATCAAGTGAAATCCCTACAGCAGCAAGCCTTCAACTCCCAAACAGCATATGCAAAGGTGGGCTTGGATTTAAGGCACTGCACTGAACCTGGATCTACAGAAGGGCTGTGCAGAGTAAGGTTTTGTCCATGGCAGGTATAATTCATGTAACGTGAAGTAGCAAAAGTTCCCAATTTAAACCATTGCGGTGGAGTTTAATATCAGTTCACATTTGAAAACAGATCTCAAAAGTAAACAATGTCACTAACTTAAAAATTTAATGTTTAAAAATATTTGTACTTGTCTTGAATTTTGAACCTCTAGGATTTGCATTTGCAAGCTGCTCTGCAATCAAGAAAGCGAGGATACTACTTCAGTATTGCATCATATTTTTTTAAGTCACACTGCATTCAGAAGAAAAGGCTTCAAAGAAAACAAAATGACAACTTAATTCAAGCTTGGCTGGATTAAAACAGTTTAGACAAATTCTAACAGAATACAATAGCAATGAAACTATCTCACATTTCTCAGCCAAACCAATATGGGTGCTAAAAAAGGACTCATTATAAAAGGGGATAAAATGTAAAATTAAATACTTTGTTGCATGTATTAACATATTCAAAATACTTAGAGTGGCTTACCAATGTGAAAAAAAGAGTGATGAATAATTCTGGGTGTAAATATGACACATCTTAAAAGCCTCATTATTGGAAATGATTGCTTAATTAATACAAAAAAGCCATTTTAACAATTGTGAACTAGAAACTAATATACAGGTTTCTTTGGATTCCTCTAAAAGTTGTAGGAGAGGAGAGGTGAAGTCCTGAAGGGTTAAGCTTTTCCTTGTCACACTTCTTGTTTCTATGCTGTGACACTATGGAGAACCTGGTAGCAGCCTAGACATGACGCTGTAGTTACTCTGCTGTATGCACTTCCCTGATCATCTCCTTTGGACTGATCCAACTGGTTGTCCAAAGATCCAGTAAATATTTGCATGCTCAGAGCAAGGTAGTGGCACTTTCCGTGTAGGGCTGGTAACAAGACACAACATCTCAGCTCTGTGTCAACAGCGAAAAACAAACAGTGGCTGCTAGCAGAGAACATCAACTTTCATGCAACAGTCAGCGCTCAGGTACTCGTGACCGTGACCTACACGTTTTATCACACTTCGATCTGCATTGTGAAAGCAGAGACTACAGCGGGGGCTGCCCATGGCGAAGCCTTGAGGGTGCTCTGGTCCTAACGTTGTCTTGTTGGTCCTCCCTTCAGTGTTTCTTCCTAATCCCTTTTCCCACTTTATGCAGACAGGATAGAAACTACCTGATGGAAGATGAGTATATCTATGTAATTCTTGATCTCAAAACCATGTGTGAACTCTAAAATTCAGCCTGCAATCCAAGGGCAAATGTGAGGGTTGCACACATACTACTATTAGCAGTAGGAGTTGGAGGCATGAGGCAGCAAGGGGCACTATAAGCTTAGGCACTGAACAGATTAAAAGGCAGTCAAATTTAATGAAATGCCTGAATACAACATCTTACCACGTGCACCTATTTTTCTGTCCAGGAAGAATCCTATTTAAACAATAGTGGCAACTTTTTCTCTAACTGAGCTCAGGCTCCTGGTCTGCTTTACAGTTCTACCATCCATTCTGACCAAATGACCAGAATAACTTGCGTTTCGGGAAATTACACATGACTCAAATGGTTAGAAATACTTTGCTGAAGGAAACCAGCCCTGTACAAGAATTTAAAGTAAATTATGGGCTTTGTAGAGTCAATAACATATCCAACCCCTCTGAGATCAAAAAGAATCAAACCCAGGTCTTGCAAATTCATTAACTAAGACTTAATACACTGCTGTTATTAACTGCCTGTTTTTCTGCAGTCTCCTGCAGAAATTTCATAGTGAAATTTCAAATGGGCTGCAATTTTGTACCGATCTACTCATGCTACTTTTCGCCAGGGGTCCACAATGCTAAGTGTCTTGATGTCAGTGTTTTAAAACCACTAGTCTTGATTTGAAATAAAAATTAAAGGAAAATGAACTATCAGAGGGAAGTCAGAAAACATTATTCTTTTCCTTGCCTACTTTATTTCATTTATGTAAAAAGACAGCCCAGGATTGTGAAATTTCAATGAAACCCTTGTAGTTTAGGCAAATTTTGGATCTCTATTGGAGCAACTCCAAAAAAACCCAATTTATTACAATACATAGCAGAGCCCTGATGACAATACAGACTATATCTGTACAGAATTCAAAGGAATGTGAGAGCACGATTCTGTTCTATCATCTTCTACAGAATTTAAGAGCAGTTTGCCAAAACAGGCAGAAAGAAAATAAAAACTACTTAGCAAAATAGGTAGTTTTCCAAAAAAGGAGGGCTGGAATGGTGGAAGAAGGAAGATTCTTTCATAAAAAGAAGGCATGGTCAGGTAAAAGAATAAGTGCAAAAATTAATGTTTATCATGAGCTCAAGAAGGATTAGAACAGTAAGCAGTTGGAATTCTTTCATCTCTGCCCTTTCACCCATACGCGTCGGAGTTAGAGAAGCACAGGGTTCAGGTGTGACAGCTTGAGTGATAATTTTAGACCAAAGTGGTTGGTAAGAACTTCTGTGATCAATGTCTTGTGGTGCTTGGTGGCTTCAAGACTGTCAGGAAGTAACACGCTACAGAGCAAAAATCAATATTCAGATTTGCAAGTAACGAAGATCACACGGCAATTCATCAGGAAGAAAAAGCCCCATAGACCACATGACAGAATGGGATAGAGCAAAGCCAGGGAGCCAAAGCTTCAATATGCCTTGTGATTACATACCAGAGGTAGTTTACAAAATTAATTCTTTTAATATTTCTCAACTGTTCATGTCTGGAGATCGGTGTCGCAACTGTATCTTGGTTTGCATGTTCCCAAGGTTTCCCTGGGTTTCCTCCTCTTGTCAGCACTCTTCTCTGCTCCTCCATCCTCTCAGTCTTTCTACTGCCTCCACACACTTTGGTAGTGATTTCTACTCCATGTTTTTCTCCAGTACTGCTGCCTCTTCCACGTCTGCCCGCTAGTAGGTTCAGCAACCCCAACAGAAAGCCCAAGCTATTAAGCCCTCTTGTGGACTGTTCTGATGGGAGCAAGGGGATCAGGATGAATGGAAAACTGATTGACCTATGCCTATGTGGGCAGATTGCAGAACCTTGACAGCACTGGGTTTATTTCCAGGCACTGGAAAGTGGTACACTATAGGAACTGTAGGCTTTCTGATTACTCTGTAGATTTTTCACTTACGCAGCATACAATTCCTACAAATTCCTTTTCTACTCCTAAATAATTTCAGACATTTCTCATTCTCTTCCTCTTTTTATCACTCTTCTTTATCCCTCCCCCAACATTAGGGCCTCCCTCATCCTATGCCACATCTTTTTTTTTGCTCATATTTGCAAAGAATTGCCTTCCTTTCTCCATGATGCCAGAAGGAGGAGAAGAAAAATGTGAGAACTGTCTCTGTCCAACTTAGGTAGCTGAAGACTGGTTGCAGAGAAGTTCTAATTCCTTAACCTCCACTTCTGCATTTGTGGCACACTCAGTAGTGGCAGAGACTCTGACTATGTCAGCTTGAAGTTTAGTGAAAAGTATAAGCATCTAAAATTCCTTATTTTTTTTTCTCATTAAAAGCGTGAG
>VZTM01036011.1:26955-43463 GCA_013400555.1 Jacana jacana
TCTTCAGCTGACATAAACTGACACAGGGCTGCTAAAGTTACTATGATGTTTTCTTCAACATCCTGAGAGATGGTTTCTGAGATTGCAGGAAAGTGAATCTAAGAGAAACAGGAGAGTTTTTCTTTCCCCTTTTCCTTTTTTATTTGTTTTCCTATTTTTTATCTATTTCAAAAAGCGTATCTAAAAGAGAAAATAAGGACATTACTGGGTGATCTGCAGATGATAGTTGTTTGCAGATGTAAAGGTAAGGGTATTTCCATTAACAGCATTTAAATGCATTCCAAGTGGCACAGCCACTACAGTGTCAAGTTTTTTGCTGTGATAAGGCTGGAGGCAGGAAGCCGTGAGAGGTCAGGAAGGAAGCACTATCAGGCCTGAGAGAGGACTGAACAGCAAAGGGAGCAGCATAGCCTCTTGTATGTAGGCTGTGTAACAACTGCACTGTTTTTCCAAGATAAACAGCTACAAGTGCAAAATCTCAGCTACTGTCCCTTTAAATTTACTGTGGAAAAACAGATAAATCCACATTTTTCTTTTGCTTGTAGCAGCCTTGTAAGGGGAAGGGGGAAGGAGGGGAAGGCAACAGGGAAAGTACTATTTCACTTAAACATTTCTTTGGGATGCTTATCAGTTTGTTTTTAGCAATGCAGTTTGACCCTGGCCACGCTAAAGGAAATGGCTTTAATACTGGGTTTGATCCATCATGCCAGAGCTGAATCTGAGCAGTTTAGTTCGCACTGACGCGTTTCCAAACATCACCTGCTTCCCAATATACTGTCAATATCCTTCCCAATATACTGATGGGAAAAACATCAGAGAGCAAGTTCAGGAGAAAGGGAAAGCTCTTACAAAGTCTGGCTTGTACAAGAGCCACACATGGTGAAAATTCTGGGGTTGTTGCTGTGTATTACAGCACCAAAGGGTTTCAAAGTAGGTTTGGGAGCCCAGATAAACTGGGCTGACACGTGGCTTTCCCATCCCAGGAATTGAATGGATTTAGATTTTCATCCTGTTCCACCCTGTGATGAAATAAAGATATTTTTGATTTTTCCTTTGAGAATGAGAGACAAACCACAGGAGGGCCACTTGCCCGCTGGAGTGTTCATTCGCTTGCTGTTTTACCTACTGAGGTTGAAGCTCCTGCTCTGCTGTTCACCCATATTGGGGAGAGGGTTTGAGGGAACCTGGCAATCTGATTTTTGGCATTTTTGAGTTGTTATCTCTAAAAACCAACTGATGCTGAAAGAGACCATCTCAGAATAGCTGATACCTGTCAGGACAGCCACGAAGGAGAGAGCGGACACAGCCCAGAGCCAGTAATCATGGTGCTGAATTGGACACTGCTAAGATTTGTCCAAGATCTCATTTATTCTTCTTATTGCCTTGTTCAGGGGGTACCAAGTAGCCTAGAGTGGGCTGGTGTCTTTCTTGCTCCTACTGTGAGTTTTATAGGATTTTGCATGTTCCTCTGATATTAAAAATCAGATTTTTTTTTCTTTTTTTAAAGGTGTTCTGCCCAAATATTCCCTACTAGCTCTAGACTTAACTATTCTTCCTTAAAGCCAGTTAATGTAAAAATATATAGCCACATTCTACTGGTGTTATGACTTTCAGGCAAAGAGAAACTTCAATTTTATTGCTACTATTTTATGCTTATATTGTTAAATGGAAGCCAAACAATTTACTATTGTACCAGGCCATCTAGAACATAAAGGGTGTAAGCCAGTGCCCACTGCCTTTAATGAAAGCAGGATATTAAAAGTAGCACCAGCTCCAAAAAGCTGTCTAAAAGTGCAATTACTCACAACAGTAAACTTATGCACATGCTTTGGGATCTGAGCCTGACTAGGTGCAACAGAACTCTTTCCCAATTAACTGGAGGGCTCTTTCAACTCCACTGCCTCAAGTTATGGAATAGCAACCAAAAAGCTTATCCAATCTATGGCAAAAGTGAGAGCTTTAGATTGATAATCCTTCTTTGATAGGAAAAGCAGTGTCAGCAGTGATGAGAAAAGCAAGGAATATAAATCCTGACTCCTTAATTTTTTTTTTATTTTTTTTTTCCAGCCAGAGGACTACCTTTGGTTTCCTATTTTCTGGGGCCTCTTTTAGAGCAACTCAAATGAAGCTTTTCCATGAGAAAGAGACTCATTAGAAGAAAATATGGAAACATTTGAATTTTTCAATCAGACCATGCAGTGTCCCAACCTTCTTGAGAAGGCTGCATACTCGGGGCAATTTGCTTCTTCCATTAAATCCAGCAATGTTATCATCGACTGCTGGATTGTTTGGTCACTGTCAACCTAGTTTTCAACGCAGTGCAATGCAGGGGAAGGGAAATAGCTTTTTCTGAGGAGTTTACAATGGAGCAAAGCCGAGAACACAAGTCAAGGTAGAAGAAGAGGAAGATTTTGTTGCATATGTTTGGGTTTAGTTGGTTTTTGTAATTTTTTTGACAACAGCTGCCCATTGTTACTTTTGCTCAGATTTCATTAATGGCACTAAATTTGAGAAATTATTTGGAGATGTATTTGGATTTTAAAAAGAACTTTCATTTGAAAAATAAACCCACTTTAATTTGAAAATAAAGATATTGCCAAAGATTTGAGCAAAATGAGAGAAAGAAGGTACCATTAAGACAAGTAATAGGTGGGAAGTGTGCAGCTGGAATCTGGAATTCCCTGGTGGAGATAAAAGAGGTGTCATCTCTGCTGTGACTCCTATGAAGTATGGCCATCCAACAATGACTACTGGTGATGTACCCAAACTATGACTGACAGTATAAAACATAATTGTTTATTTCCCTGAATTCCCATACCTTGGTGTTCTTTAAGGCATAGACTCTCTTTTATTATGTTTGTATTGTTCTTAGACCCTTAGAGCCACTCAGCAACATAAATAAGCAGCTATTAAAAACAAAGGTACATGAAGACTGCTTTTATAATTAATATTTATCATTGAAATATTAAATTGGAACAGCAAAAAGATTCAAGATGCAGACAAGGAAAAGGATTTTTAGTTATTTTTTGTGTTATCAGAAAGAGATTAAGGGCAGTTTAAATCATTTCTTTATTTCATGAGTGTAGCCAACATTCAACAGTTGATGCATTTTTAAAGCCTCAGATCCTGAATCTCAGACATCAGGACTTTTTAAAAGTTTTCAAAACTCATAGTTGCTGAGTAGAATAAAAATACGAATTTTAAGAGCTCAGAAGTCTTAATAAAAGAAACATGACAATTTGTTTTTTCTAAAGTTTCATCAACTCAAATCCATTTTCCTGACCTGGGAGTTGGCAGATCCTGGACTCATGTTTTGAATACACCAGACCACCAATAACTGCATTCTTTGAAGCAGTGCCGGACTTTCAGAATGGGAACCCAGATCAGAAACCTCAAAACTCAAGAGGGTTTGGATGAAGAGATTTTTCCTCCAAATAATAGTTTTATTACGAAGGAGGTACCCAAAATGGGAAAACTGATATTCGAAATGGAAATGTGAACAGAGCTCCATCTGTAACAACTATTAATACTGTGCTAACACCCCAAATAGTGTTTTTGGTGCAACTGAGCTAAAACTAAAACTGTGGTAAAGCTCGAACTTTCCTATGGAGAAAGAGGCCTGAACATTTCTTAGTGTGTCCAAGTCTGTTTGTCCACATGCCTGGTCAAAACAGAGAAGGCAAATTCCTTGCTGAGTCTTTCTCAGGCTTAAAAACTTTGCCATTGAATGCTTTCTGTGTCCAGTTAAAAAGCAAAAGTGTTTTCCATCAGAAAGTAGGAAGATCAAGAGCAACATAAAGAAAAAATCTGCACTCAAAAAGACTGAAAATGTATCTCACACTGTAAAATTTCACCCCTTTTAAGAGCCAAAGCTTATTCCTGCTGGAGAAAGGTGAAAAGAAGTTCACTTTTGAAAAAATATATTACCTGCCTGAGCTGCCAAGGTCAGTGAGACCTCTCCTGGGTTGAATAAGTACCGCTGGGGCAAACGAACCAGACTGGGAGGTAGCTTTAACTTATGAGCTACTATTAAGGTTGCTAAACACACTGGGGAGGAGAACATACAGATCTACATTCTACATGTTTTATAACCATGTGATTCCATTACCTTAACCATGTTTGTACAGAAGTAATACATAGAAGAACTTGGTTCATGGCGACATTTGTGTAAAAGTAATTCTTTGCCACTGCCATTAACAACAAACTTGTGCAATGTTATTGTGTGGCACTTCCATAATGGGAAAGTTAGTGGAGCCTGACAAAATCTGGCCCAATTTTACATCAGGTTTTGAGCAAAACCAAGACAATTTCTGGCGCAACCTGGAGATTTTGATTAAATCGGAACTGATGCAAAATTGTGTTGATCCACCTAGAGCTCACACTGAATTTTTACACTCCCTTGAACTTGAACTTCAAAGTACAGTTTAAGAGTGAGACAAAATAAATTAAGTGAAAGTGTATCCACAAACCCTGCAAATCAGAGCTAACAAGGCTTTGGAAAAGCTCTGCCAGCTGTCATTTGTGATGCATACAGCTCCCTCCGTGTATGTAGGAGCTATATAAAGTTAATGCTAATATATCATGAAAAGAAGGACATGGTGTTTACGTAAGTGATGGAAGGCATCAAGTTTAGCCTTATTTTCCTTTCTTTAAGTTAAATACAACTGCTTTACCTGCCCTCTACAGGTACTTTTCTCCATGTGCAAGTGGCAGTGTTTTACAGACAGAGACATATTCTGTACAAATCTAGTCTATGCCTAATTTATCAAGGAGACACTTCTCAGTATTGTGGTCCACAAACACATCCTTTTTCCTTTCCAAGTAGAGTACTGAAGGGCTGTTTTTCTAAGATCCCATCCAGCAACAGGTGCTCTAGAGCAACCACCATAATACCTCATTAAAAATGGTTCAGTGAAATGAAGTTTTAGTGACCAAGCTGGATGACAAATGATCTGACCTTGTAAAAAAGGAATGTTACTATGCTGTTTGGAGGATGCTTTAGAAAAAGCTTAACAAAGAACTTGTTGTAAATGGAAATAGGTTTCATTGCATAAATTCTTGTTCAATGACAAAGTGCTATGGGCTCTTCACAGATATTCTCATTCTTGTCTGTTGTCTTCCTAAAAGTCAAACAAAGGCCAATTTTCATATTTTGAATCATAGCTATTGTATCTCTTTCATAAAAGTGGTTTTCAGACCACATACATAGAATCATAGAATCGGAATGTTTCAAGTTGGAAGGGACCTTAAAGATCATGGAGTTCCAACCCCCCTGCCATGGGCAAGGACACCTCCCCCTCAACCAGGTTGCTCAAAGCCCCATCCAGCCTGGCCTTGAACACCTCCAGGGATGGAGCATCCACAGCTTCTCTGGGCAACCTGTGCTAGTGCTTCACCACCCTCACAGTAAATAACATCTATTTACCTGCTCCCTCTTGTGTGCTGTTACAGAAATGATTTGAAAAATATTCCTTACTTCACTTGCAGAACCAGAAGAAATCTCAACTAAAAATGTAATTTTAAAAATCTAAGCAGTTGGATTCAGCATTGTAAATCCCCTGACAAAGACTCTGTCAGTGGTGCTCTAGGATACAGTGCTGTCAATTTAAGTATGAGAAAGTTTGCCTTTCCTGTCTGTCTGCCAGGGATTACCATCCCCAGCGTGTGTACCCAGCCTTTGGCAATTCCAATTTATAGCGTCTCATCTGAGACATCTGAGCAGGTTGATGCACACCCATTGTGTTGCACTATGAATTGGAAAGGCTGAGGTGCAAGCACACATCCCTTCTGCCATTGGTGCCAACCTCTGCAGGTCTCAACCCTCCAGAGCTGTCTACTACAGCCCATAAATCTGGGCCTTTCCAGAAAGTATGAATTGCTGGACAATCTTTCATTCCCAGAGTTGCTTATGCTCTCCTCTGGTTTACTGCCCTCTTTCCTTCTGCTTGGAGACTGGACTTGGATGAACAAGGGGTATAAAACTAAGGTGAAAGATTTAGTGGGTATGTTGTTTGCCATTAGAATTTGGGTTGGAATTTTAAGGAGCTTTCAGGAAACTTAGCAGATAATGATCTGAAGCCACAAAATTCCT
The DNA here is from genome assembly GCA_013400555.1 of Jacana jacana. Classification (NCBI taxonomy): domain Eukaryota; kingdom Metazoa; phylum Chordata; class Aves; order Charadriiformes; family Jacanidae; genus Jacana; species Jacana jacana. The sequence continues at coordinate 33,047 of VZTM01036011.1, forward strand.
CCAGGCATTTCTTCCTCCCACTATACTCTACCTGAGACAGTAACACCATCTTCTGCTCCTGCTGGCTACTTCTAAGCAGAAGAGTTTCTTAATCTGTTCTGAAATGCTTTAGTCACCAGATTGCTTTCTGTTTTTAAGCAAAGTGAAATTCAGTGCTTGAGAAAAGTACAAGTTGATATACTAGAAACTAATTCTACTAACAAAACAAATAATAACATTTGCAAACTTTCCACCAGGAAGTGAGAATGAAGTGGTTACATATCATTCTAGCATCAACTACACTACCCACCCTCCCCACTCAAATGAAGACCAGTCTCACACTGGGGAGTGTGAGGTGCCTGATGGTAAAAAACCAACTTTCTGCAAGGATTCTTGGACTACCTTGATTTTTTTAAAAGAGAAAAACCCACACAGCAGCAGAGTCACTAAATTCTCTCAGCCTCTTACATACCCCATGGACTCCTCCTGTCTTCATTCTGAATTCACAATTTTGACATCTCTTCAAAAACACTGCTTTCACAACATAGCAAGGACCACCATATTCAAATGTTGCAAACCATGGGAGGTAATAAAAAGACATATAGAGCTGAGAAGTTCTTTCAGAAAAGGCCGTAGTAACTGCTTCCACTGAACCAACCTGTTGGGTTGGGGGGGGACAGGACATGTAGGCAGGTAGCCCATGTGAGGTTGTTCAGCCTAACACCTTAAAATTTCAATTAGAAGTCTGTAAATAGCTGGTGTAGATCACAGACAGTCATAAACACTTGGAAATACAGGCCACAATGTTCTGAATGAGATTCAGGTTCTAAGCAAACTTAATTTTAGCCAAACGTTGAACATGAACCATGTTTGATGGTCCCACGCCCACCAGAATCACTGTTCACCCTAAATGGGCCACCTTTACTGTGATTTGGGTGGACAGATAATAGAAAAAGGGATTATTCTTCCTGGCCTTTTATAAAAAGCTGAAGAGAAATGAAGGATATTGTGTTAAGCAGTAACAAATGTTGAGAGTATATAAGCAGAGGATGGTTTAATTTGGAGAATTTCCTCAGATCCTTTTGATGAAATCACAGATATCTTTCTGTCATTCATCCCTTAGTTTCACCCCAACAAAAAGTACAGCCATTTCCTATGCTTTATAAAGCACAAATAGAGATTTTGGGACTTTTCTACACTGAGTGTGAAAACTGATGAGGCTCTAGCTGGAATCTCTTGGCAGAAAAGCATTTGTCAGTCACAGCCTCCCGGGGCATCTAAGCAAGTCAGTAAGTAAGCAAGCAAGCCAGTCGTGGAAGTATCATCCCTCATTCCAACCAGCGATAACAGACTGGCATGTGGACCACATCCCATCATCCTGAGTATGCAAAACCTAATGATACCAGTGTGAACATCTTGGGAGAAATCTTACCCCATGGAAGCCACCTTCTTTTTGTTATTTTCTTAGTACATAGTTCTGAGTGAAGCTTAGGCATTCCCCATTCATACTGAGATTTTCACATGGGAACCTAAGGCATCATCCCCGTTTTCTGTTGTTTGGTACTGAGTTATTTACTGTGATATACTCCTGAGAACCTTAACAGGAAAGAACAGTAGCTGACATCTGGCAGAAATATAGACAGTTATGTAGATTATAAACAGAATGATCTACCACTTTTAGCAAATATATACCAGAACAAAAGACATTAAGTAGTAGCCTAAATGGCAAAACATAGATGGCAGGAAGAGATCAAAGAAATCCTGCTCTTTGCTATATGAATAGAATAGGTGAAATTACTATACAAGGAAGAGTCTTATATAAAATTAGCATTGATATGTTTATCCTTGTTTTGAATACAGCTTTGTTTGAACTGAGAAAAAAATCATAAAGCAGCCAACAGTGCTCAAGAGTGGGTATCCTTTATTGATGTATTATGTTTTCAGGAAAGATTGATTTCCACCCTCTCCTTTTCTTACCCCCTGCCATTAAGGATAAAGGTTTCTTCTATTAATGCATTTTTATTCATTTGAAAGCATTGAATAGAAACATTATATAGAAGTTTGAGCTAAAATAGGTTGGGGAAAACATTTCCTTCTTAAAAAGCACATTAAAAAGCACATTTTAATGGAGCACTAATGCTCTATTTAAAAAAAATTTAGAAAAGATAACTGAAAGCTAATGCTTTCAGATCATTAAGAGCAGATAAGCTATATTTAGGCAGCTGTGAGGTCCTTCAGGGGTGGCAGAGGCTGAGGTGGTGATGGGTTTGCATAGTCCTGCAGCCATCCCAGGGCACAGGACCAGCACCATGTGCTGCAGTAGGAGGTGGCAACAGGGGTGAGGACTCCAGCCCCCTCCAGCTCTTCTGGGAAACCCTTCATGGGACTCCCTCATTTTTTTCTCTGCTAAATATATATAATTTTTAAGGTCCAATTTATGAGTTGAGCTGTCCAAAATCAATAATTTTGTGAATATTCCACTAAAATACACAAATATCACAGGACTGTCTCATTTCCTCTGTCCCAGGGAGTTCCCAGGTAAGATTTCTTTACCTACTTTTTTTCTGAATATCATCAGCGTAAAGCCAGCTGCTAGAACAACAGAGACATCTCAGCCCAGAAACTTCAGCCAGGGTGACTAAACCCATATGATTTTCATTGGAGAAGACTTGTTACACTAGCAGCTGTAATCAAATGGATGCTATCACTTGATACCCGAAGGCTTCAGCCAGTTCTGCTGCTTTTATTGCACTGAAACGTCAGCATTTAATAAAAGCTACTGCTGAATCAAGATATTACTGCTGTTTGGCTGTGCCTTGGTGCCAGGGTGGTGCTGCAGGACCAGTGAAACCAATTGTATGTGAATGCCTGGGTCATTTCAACAGAGGATCCAGGCAAAACTGCTGGCGAATAAGGTTTTGAGAAAAATTGACTGATTATGTACTGAAATGGGTATGATACCTATATGTACATCTCATTTAAGCCTGGGTAAGCTATAACCTGCCACAAAGAGTCAGAATGGGCAACATAGGGCCCTGAATTCTTCAGCTTGATTCACTGGAATATCTATGTCAATGTCTCAATGGGTTAAGCTCTAGTTCTGACTCAGTTTTTCTGTGTGAAATTGTTTGAAGACGGGAGTTGTGAAATTGTTAAGAGCAGTGCAGTGAAAGAGTCCAGTTACACTATCCTCCCTCAATTAAAACTGTGGAGCATACTAGAAACTTTGCATAATAAAAGATCCAGATCAAACATTAAAATCATGAGAATGTGATGAAATCACTTCTGTATGTTTGACAGCAAGTCATGAAAACAATAACTACCTGACCTTCTACAACATATTTTTGGTGACTCAGATAAGATTGACAAAGATTTGATCTCTTTATTCTGAAGGATCTTATTTTAGAGTGCCTTAAAACCCATATATGCAGGGTTTTGCCATATGAAGGAAGGTCATCTCACCAAAAATATGAAGGTGCAAAACTGACAATCCCATTTCAAAATGCCACATGAACAGCTGATGAGTGGGTTGTGCTTCAGTGGCTCTTATGTCTGGTGTACGAGGATTTCATTAATGAAATAAATAAAAAACCCAACAATTAGCTCCTCCATATTTTCCTAATAGGCAAAGTATAAAAAAAGCCAGTTGGATGATGCATCACAGAATAGAGTTGATAATTTGGAGTAGGGACACACTGAATCAATTCTACAGTCTACCTAACCCAGCATGGTAGTACTGGTAAAAGGCAGGTATTACGGTTTGAGCAGGCAGTGAAATACCCAGTTCTAGAATAATATACCCAAGGGAAAGTCCCTTCCTAATTTATTTCAACAGAAAGTTGCCTTCTGTTTGGAGGCGGCAGACTTCAGATATCTTTCAAGCCCCTGGGATTTGCTGTTCATTTAATTATCACACTATCTGCATTATTCATCTATAAAGAATGACTGACACTTTTTAATGAATTGTGCTGTGTTCTGTGGTTCAGTAAAAATGATATGGGCCAGTAATTTGTATCAACAGCTGTTTAGACATTTTCTATCACTTGTGACAAAATACACCAATTTACGGAAACGGAAGCATTTCACAATAATGTCAATACTGTATTTTTAATAAGAGAGGTATTTTGATCTCATAAGAACTTTTATGCCTTTCTATTCAGATACTTCATTTAGTGGTTCTATATTTTAACAATGTCATACAATACAAAACAAATAAAAATAAGGAGTTAACTAATACTTGTTATGTTTTTCAAAACATGATAAGAAATGCCCAAATTTTCTCTTGCACAAAATGGAATTTTTGCTTCAGGACAGCTAAGTCTCTTGCTATTATATGTTTTATATTGAGGCCTACAAGCCAGCCCTAATTTACAGGGACCAACATATGGATATGTAACCCACTTCAGGTGCTGAATTACAGCTAAACTACAGCTGACAACAGCCTCCTTAGGCTCCCTGTATAACAGATTCCTTCCAAGGGACATTGAGAGCACGTGCTTGAAAGTAGATTGTGGATCTTCTAAAGAAACCAGTTCTGGCCTCTACCCCACACAAAGCCTTACAGTCTATGGAAAGGAATTCTGGACTGTATGTTCTGTAAAAATAGTTGAATCTTAGCATATTGTAAGGTCTTTGGAAACTTTCTTCTTTCTTATCTCTAGCTATGTAAGTTTGCTAAGTTTTTTTTTTTCTTTTGACTGCAGAGGTCTTTTAGTCCTTGGCTGCCAGCCACAGTAAAACAGCTGAACATCTTGGTTATCAACAACTTCAGCTGCATTTCCATCCTAGAAATAATTTCTTTCCTGACTCGGGTGGCAATTGAGCTACAGAATAACAGGAAAATAATAAAATAACTTGTGCTTCCAAAAGAGCAGAAAACTTGTGACAGTCACGCTTCAGCAAGAAGTCTGACCTGAAGTGTGGAGTTCTCCACGTCAGTTTTAAAGCCAAATGGCTCAGAAAATGCCCAATTAAGTTCACAGTCTTTATACAAAGTTATATCTTTAACCTCCTGAGGCCTTCTTCCTGTGTTAGCAGTGACAGCAATACTGATTGGTATACAGCTTCCTTTTAGTAAAAATTAATGTGACAGCAGAATATATCAAAAGTTATTAATGAAATACAAGTCTTTTGAGAAAAAAGTGTTCCATTGTCAAAGCTGAGAACAACACATTAGTTTGATATGAAAGAAGCTTCATCAAATGAAGTATGGACAGCAGGTCCAGGGAGATGATTTTCCCCCTCTACTCTGCTCTGGTGAGACCCCACCTGGAGTACTGCATCCAGCTCTGGAGCCTCCAGCATTAGAAGGACATTGATCTGTTGGAGCAAATCCATCAGAGGGCCATGAAGATAATGAGAAGGCTGGAGCACCTCTGCTATGAAGACAGGCTGAGAAAGTTGGTGTTGTTTATCCTGGAGAAGAAGAGGCCCCAGAGGGACCTTAGAACACCCTTCCAGTACCTAAGGGGGGCTACAGGAGAGATGGAAAGGGACTCTTTATGAGGGCGTGTAGTGATAGGACGAGGGGTAACAGTTTTAAACTGAAAGAGGGGAGATTAAGGTTAGATCTTAGGAAGAAATCCTTTATTGTGGAGGCAGAGAGGCACTGGCACAGGTTGCACAGAGAAGTTGTGGATGCCTCATCCCTGGAGGTGTTCAAGGCCAGGCTGGATGGGGCTTTGAGCAACCTGGTCTAGTGGGAGGTGTTCCTGCCCATGGTAGGGGGGTTGGAACTCCATGATCTTTAAGGTGCCTTCCAACTCTAGCCATTCTATGATTCTGTGATCCTATAAATGCAAGTACAACTGGATATTTGGTATTAAATTCATGGTTTATTCATCACCACCAGCAATTCCTGCCTTTTGAAATCTGGCATTAATAATACATGTCCCAGACCAGCAGGTCTGTCCTACAACAGTATTATCCTTCAGCATCCTCAAGTTCAAATCATTAGTGCGTTTGAAGAAAGAGGATGAACAACTCAGAAGTGGCATCACAAACTCTCCCCCAAGACGAAACTAAAACGGAATGTAATTTTTATTAATATATGTATATATCTCCGTGACTTTGATAGCTTTTTCAAACCCTAGAGTTTTAAACTCTGCTTAAAACACCTGTATAAATTCTGTTTAAAATCATGTAGGAATATTACCTCTGAAGAGCAGATGCCCGATTCTAAAAGATGATCTAAATGCCAAATTTTGGGGGGTTAATTTCAAAATTATGTCCTCTATAAATAAAGAAGAAAGGCTGGTCCCTGCTGTGTAAATGTTTAATTTCCTATGTCAATTTGAGATTAATTAAGAATAGAAATCTTTATGCTGTTTTGAACAAGATTAATTGGCACCTATTCCACAGCTGTTATTTCAAAAAGCTTTGCTAGCATATGCAGGTATTTCTTATTATTTCTGTTAAAACAGAATGTTGGTATATGACTGCTCCAAAAGGACACAATTTTAACAGCAATTCATTTATCTTTTTGATACAACCACTACTTGTAAAACTGTACTCAGGTATGCTCTAAATGGACTAGACAGTTTTGTCAGTACCCCTAACTTCAATTTATCAAATAACCAATTTTATCTACAGAAAAATTATTTATTTTCTTAATGAATGAATTTTCATCATTTACCTTGAAACTTCAAAGTTCAGGTTTGGATACCAAATTCTGTGGGCCTAAATAGGCATTTAGCTTCATCATTTTTTACTAAGGAATGAAGAAACTTAGGACGATACAGGCTTCTGGTGTCACTGAGGACAGGTGCCTACTCTTAAAGGATAGGATTCATCACATCAACATTTAGTCATCTATGGATTCTACCCAAAGTTTCCTTGTAGCAAAGAGGAGATTAACTCCCACAATTTAGACACCTACTTTAACTGAGATGCAAATTATCTCTGGACATAGAAAGATTATTACGTTTCAGAAGTTTGATTAAGGAGATTTCCTTTTTCCCTTACATCAAATGTCTTAAGGCCCTCTTCAGGATCTGGCAAATGACAAAGGCATTAAGGAGATGATATCATTAAGTGGAAAACAGGCAAGTAAGAGAGAAAAGGGCTGGAGAAATGGAAACAGTAGATACAACTCTGTAGGGATAAATAGTGTCCTTACTAAAAATGGGCCAAGAAACAGACCAATTTATAAAGCCAGAAACAGGCAACATACCAAGCATATAAGAGATTTCCCTTACAAGTTTTGTGTGCCTGAAAGAATACATGTTTTTTCAACTTCTTTAGTTGTCCTAATAAAAAATATTTCCTCTATAGACTTTCCCTCTTACCTCCTTAATCTGCAAATGCTGTAGGGAAGACACAGAAAATATATGATTCTTTATAAATATTTTTGGTTTGGTTTGGTTTTTCACTTTTCCCTGTGTTATTTTATGTAATAGCTCTAAATATAACAGTTATCAAGAGAGGATTTTGATTTCCTGGGTTCTGCGGAAATCTCATTTTATGTTTTACAAGCACAATAACATTAATCTTGGTGTACTCCTGTTTTGACCCTTCTGCTTATCCAAAATTGTCTCTCCATTTACAACTGCAAAATACATAGTTCATTTTCCAGCAAGCCATTGTATCTTATTGCCATGTGTGGAAGTAGCCACACCAAGCAACCTGAAAGCCTTCAGCTACTCTCCCTAAATTCCCTTTGCAGAAGTCGAGTGGCTGCTCCAGAGGATAAATTCAGAGCACTGCGTTACTTTTCTAATTTACATCAGAGCCTTGTACATAAAGTGAGCCTAAGGAGATTAGCTAGTGAGTAAGAAACCTTAATTAGATGCCTAAAACTGGGTAGTGTGAATGTTCTTCCAGCTATTAAATGGATCGTATGAACAGTTTTAAATATCACTAGGAAAGACACTTCAGTATATAGTCTAATATGCAGTGGCAACGTTGTAAGGCAATAAAGCTATGAGACACACAAGGTTTGCACAGATATTTAATAGCCTTATAATATTAAGCCATCTGATGTATCTGGGGGAAAAGCAGACTAATTTTTGAGCCAATAAAATCTTCAAATATGTTGAAATTGCAAAGCTTCTTTGGGCACAAGTTCAAGGGAAGCCCGAGAAAGCCAGAGGAAGAGAAATTCATAAAGGGTTACTGCCTACACAGAAACCATGCCTAGCTCAGGAAATCCCAGAGCTTCAAGTGGTTGAAGGCTGGGAGAGCATTCAGGAAAATGAGATATATGCTTGCCCTGTTCTTATAGTTCCCCTTAGGCATCTGCTCTTGGCCACTGCCAGAAACGGGATACTGTGTTAAGCAGACCTTGGTCTGACCTAGAACAGCCGGTGTTATAGACATATTTATGTTTTTATGAGAAAAAAAAAGTGGAAATGAATGATAGCTTCATTAAATAATAATAATAAAAAAAGACACTAGATGCATTTCACAGTTGAAAAGCATTTTACAGGTGACATTTCAGAGAACCCATTTGTCTCTGCATGCATATAACATTGATAAGTCTTCATTCTTTAAAATAAATTACTTTTTGCCGTAACTCAAGAAATACCTAACTACTAAAAGCCAATAGATTTCATTCATGAGATATATTAATGAAAGGCATAACATTTTCTAGTGTGGGACAGATACAGCGACCTTCTGTTTACTACCAGGTACTTCAAAGCCTTTAGTATGCATCCTCACCCTAATTTAGCTTGCTAGTTCTCTAAAATGTGTGGGAGATGAAAGCAAAGCTAATCCACAATCCCCTCCCCTTCCTGGTTATCCATGCAGCCCCAGTACAATGCCTTCTTGATTGGAAGTGAATCAGGTACAGAGTGCAAGGAGAAGCCACCAATAGAAGAGATGTAGATTACTATTGTTTTAGCTGGTAATGAAACATCCTCTCCAGCCTAATCTATTCAGTGCTATCAGGTGCTAAAATATTCTCACTGCCAGTATGACAGCAAACAAACAGAGTCTTTATTGTACTGCTCCAAAGTATCTCAGATTCACTTGTGGTCACATGCTGTTACAAGAGGAATGTGAAACATCACAGCCCTGGTGAACACATTCACAAGTGTTACCTGTCAAGAGGACAGCAGACGTGCTTCATTGAAAGGCACAGATGAGAGCTCATTTCCTTGTTTTGTCTTGTTTGCAGAAAATGGGACCATATGAGGGGCCTGCAGTTGAAGAGAGAGAGGGTAGAGAATTCTGTTTCTTGAATTGAGACCTGATAACACTAATAATATTTTAATGTATGATCAAAATGATCAAAACACAAGACACCACTAGGCTTAATGTTGCTAAATTATCCTCTGATCTGTAGTTTAGCCTAGCTGAGAGCTCTGTAATGATTGCCTTATAACTCCATATACACAGAGTGCTACCTGACAGATGTATTGAAGGCCTTCAAGGACTGGAAACTGGAGAAACTACTACCACAGCTGTGCTCAGTGATACCAACTATGCTGCCTCATTGTACTTGGACTGCAGAGAAAGACCTTGCTCAGACCCTGAGGGCATTCCTCGTGCCCTCATATTATCAGGACTGAACAGGAAGTTCCTCGGTCACTGAATCCTCCTTCCTCTCTGTTTAAACCATGAGTCTTAGACATATAGAAAAAGTTTATATCCATCAGCCAACTTTCCCTTCCATGCTGCCCTCAGAAGAGGATACATTCATGCTTAATCTTTAAACACCACAGGGAGTTCTGATGATTTCAGTGAGATCAATTTCATGGGCTTGAAGTTTAGCATGTGTATCTGAAGTATCTGGCATCCAATTCTTCTGTGAAACGGAGAGGACATCAGAATTCACGTTAGAAAGATAACAGATAAAAACACAATGAATGAACTAACCAAAATATCACAAATTGCTTCCTATTACAAATAGTCCACCACTTCCCTTAATTGATGTCTCTCCTTTTCTTCCATTTTTATCTTCATTTGTTAATGAAGTAAAAGCTTGCCCTTGTGTTTCTGTCCTCTTCCCTTTTCTTTCTGACCTTTCATTCATCCTCTCTCTAATCATGCCAGCATAGTTACAGGGCTGAAGGAATTAAGGCCTTAAATGGAACTTGTAGTGCTTTGAAGAACTTCCACAGGGCCTCTGGACCTCCATCAATGAAGAAAGTACATAGAAATTCTTACNTCACTTTTCAATTGCCCTTTCTAAGTTTTAAAGTTGCTGACATTTAATTCAGACTGCTTGAGACTGAAATGTCTTTCAGATGTGCCTCATAGGATGTGGGCATGGTGGGCATGGATCCACCCAGCATCCTGCCTCTGAAAGGGAGTGAGCACCAATTGCTTTAAATAATAATGAAAGAAACCCCAATTACTAACAGTGTATACATCAGAAAGAGTTTCCACTTGAACCCCTAAATTGGAGGTAGTATATGGCAAGGTTTGCGTCCCTTGTAGAGAAACATGATCAGAGTTTCTGTATAAACATCTGATCCTTTTTTTTTTTTTTTTT
>VZTM01036011.1:45094-119673 GCA_013400555.1 Jacana jacana
TTTCTTTCTGACCTTTCATTCATCCTCTCTCTAATCATGCCAGCATAGTTACAGGGCTGAAGGAATTAAGGCCTTAAATGGAACTTGTAGTGCTTTGAAGAACTTCCACAGGGCCTCTGGACCTCCATCAATGAAGAAAGTACATAGAAATTCTTACTGTTCTAAAGGTGCTCATTGCGGTGCTTGGAAATGCTATGTAGGCTCCAAGTACAAATACTGAAGTCCAGAAGACACAGAGGATAAAGGTGGGTTGTCAAGCTCAGCAGCAACATGGAAGTTTTTTGTCATCACTTTTCAATNAGAGAAAGTAATGATTTCTCACATTGTCCAGCTAAGATCTGCTAACTGATAAAATAAGCAGGAAGGTGGAAGGAGAAGACATGCATGCCTGCTGTTAAAGAAAAGCCTATTTGCACATAATGCTCGGGAGAAATTCTTGAACATTTCATCCCCACAAAATGCAAGCCCTGTCACTTTGCCAGGGTCAGTGAGACCTGGGCTAATCCATTCAGTCAGTTCTAGTTATGCAAGTTAAACGGTTTAGTGGTTGCTTTAATTAGGAACCTCATTTTGTTTACAAACTCTGAAAAAATCGTAGCAAAGAATGTTCCACGTCCATGCTTACCAGCCCCAGTCCTTGTCCTAACCCTCACCCCTCCAAAAAGTGTTTCTTTGCCTCCTTCCATCCATTCCTGGCAAGCTGCCAGAAATACATTCCAGAGAGTAGAGTAACCACCATAGGTATCCCAGCTTAAAAGTGAGATGCAGCACAAAGCATCTCTTCTACGAGAATCCACTGTAGTACAAGGACAAGGAAGGCTAAGAAGTTATTGGCACTGTAAAGAAAACAACAGGAATTTAAATTAAAGAACAGTTTAAAAAATTATTCACATTTTCCTACATCTGTTAACAGCATCACTGCAAATATTTCCGTTGTGACATCAATAGTCCTTCACGTAATACTCCTTTCTCATTCTTATCTCACAAACATATCCACACCTTCTTCCATGCTGCTCCTTCTAGCAGATAGGAATGACCTTCCATCATCTATTTGTCCAGTTTCACTCTTGCCTGACACAAACCCTGACCAAAGAAACTGTTTTAAAACATTGCTTCATTAAAGTCCTGCGTATACCAAGGACAGAAACTCAGCAAATGGCTCAAACACTAAAATGATCAAACCCAGTCCTATTTCCATATCACAGCCTCATCCCCACTGCTTGACTTTTTCCTGAGGTTGTTTCTTCTACCATTTGTACACTGTACACTGTCAGTAACTGAATTAAATCCAGCAGGCTCAGAGCCCTGCTGCTGTGAGTGGATATGGAATCATCCTCAGCAGAGACTTGCTTTCTCCAGCTGTGTATTCATCCGTTGCCTCATTTGTCTGTCAAGCTCATCATTTAGTGCATTGCATTCAGTGCATGCATTCAGTGGGGCTGGCATCATCTTCCATACATCCCATGTGGCTCATGTAGCATGTTTGTAAGTACTATTGTCAGCAAACAGCAGTAAAAAGTAGCATCTCTCATCTAACATCTGTTAGATGTAGGTATACAGAGCCAACTCAATATTTCTCCGAATCACTGAACTTTGCTGCTATGAAATAGATGGCAAAGCCATGGCCATTTCTGTTATAGGAAGCAGGAGAAGTGTCACAACTAAAATAGGCAAGAGGTGCTCTGAAGACTTCAGCCAGCTATTCTGCTTCTGCAAGGGTCCCTCTGCCGCCACTGGCCTGTGGACATGAAACCCTCTCTTGTGTAGATGAACAGGAACAGCAACTGTTTCCAGCTTGGTCTTCTACAAGTCTAGTACAAGCAAAGAAAACATTGCATATACAGTCACTCTACTGCCTTAGCAGTTGCCTGCCTTGTCTTCACCTAGAGCTTGCTCTAGCTGTATGGCTTTTTTCAAAGTACATGAAGGAGGTGGCTTTGACTTTCCACTTATTTGAACAAAACCTGCAGAGAAATAAGGGGTTTCAATGGAAATTGGTTTTACTAGTTTGGATACAGCTGATTCTCCAGAACACATACTTCTCAGAAACCCTCAGGAAAGTGATAGACAAGAGGAAAACGTCAGTTTTCACTTTCAGAGATCCTACCGATCATTCCAAGATGATCTGAGGTGGACCAGAAGGTTTCCATATTCACATTGGAAAGCTGTCTTGCTAAAGTAGGACTTTGAAGAGTTGCAATGAAAGTGACCTTGTGACCTGACTGAGCATTCTGCCAAGGGAGGCAACTGCACTCAGCGCTGCTCCAGGTGGCCATGATGAAGTGACCAGCCAAAGTGCAGTTTTGACCAATTAATACCATAGTCAGTCATGCAACTTTGTAGTTTGTAAACATGCCTAATGAATTAAGAGAACGACCCTGCAAGATGTGCTGAAATCCAAAGGAAAATATGACAAAATTTGGGCCGCAGCAGGACCAGACATCCTGTTCGGAGAAGTTGTTCTTCTGTGCAGCTTCCTTTCCCCACTTCCTCTTGGCTCCTAGTCCTGTCCTCAGGTCATTAGACCACATCACTTCCCTGTTGCTAGCAGGTTATAAATACTGAGACAGATAGGTACTGACACGATTCTGACAGCAGTTTGATAGCAACAGGTCTACGTTATCAGCTCTATCTCTTGCCTAAAGGCTAGCAGAGATTTGCCGAGTCCCCCTTGCTGCTAAGTACCAGTTGAAAACTTATACTTCCCTTTCTGGAAGGTTTTTCCCAGTTAATATTCTGTCAGCCTTGTGAGTTTTTCTATGTGGCTGAAGCATAACACTGTGCAGAGCACATGAAGATCAGGCCACCCACAAAAAGTATTTAATCTTTTTTTAAAAAAAAAAAAACCAAACACGCAGACAAATAATGCAGCGTGTTTTATCACTGGTTAATATGGAATTCTTAAATCAAAGCACTGCTGATCAATAGTGAAGCACCAAACACTTAACTTTATTGATTATGTCTGCCCAGAATTCCCTCAGAGGTTAACCATGCTGGCTCCCCACATCTCCCCTTTGCTGAACCTAGGCGTAGCTTGCACAGAGTGGAGAGTATCTTCCTATCACATTCTTGTTCTTTAAACTCATTAATCCAGTGTAAATCCACGTTGGCAAGTGCTAGACAGTTTGGTGGTGGTGTATCCAGGGAGAAAAAGGTTTCTCAGTGTGAGATGGGTTTTTTAGCATATACTACAAAGAAACATGTTCTCATTTCTGTCACATGAAAAAGCACCAATGAACTGATGCTGTCAGGTGTTCTCAGATCTCTTTGTAAATTCTCCTGAATTATTTAGATTTTTTGCCTCACAACAGAAAATATTCTTTTTAAAATAGAAACCAATAACAACGTCAACAAAATGCTCAACAATAAACCATGATTCTCAGGTAAATCTCTGTGTACAACGAAGAGAAAAATGCAGGAACCGATTTCAGAGGACACGGTTTGAACGTGGTCTCTTAACTTGCAGGAGGAGTCCAATCCGCAACTCAGCACTGAGCAGACTGAAGTGAACCTGTGTGCTAAAATCAGGCTCTTGGCAAACTCTTTTTGGTACCTTCTTCTCTAAGAACATGCTCTGGAATTCCCAGTTGGGATGTGTTCATCAGTTTGGGATAGTGAGAGAAGATTTCTGCAAAACCTGTGGGAATGAAGGATTTGAGTAAAGAGGAAGAAGAGGTCAGGAATGGCCATTCAGCAGTACCTCAGCTGTGCCAGTCAAGGCAAGGAGGGGAAAGGAGTAATAAAAATTTCTGCCAGGTCTTAGCCTGCATTCATAAAGGGCTTCTGGGGGGAACCTGCTTGTCTTAGTGTGGGGTACAGCTTTCTGGAATAGGTTTGCTGGGCGATCAGTTGAGAAGTGGGGAAAGTAGGAATTTGCAGTCTTACAGACTGCACTCAGTAGTTATGTGTGCTGACTGTGTTGCCTTTACTGCCCCCATCACATTTTTGAGAGCATGGATATGACATTGGTTTCTACCACATGCAGTATTACTCCAGCACCTATGTTTTCACTTCGTGTTAGCAGCATTCAACACCACAGTGCCTAAGAACCATGGGAAAGAAGAATGTGGCAGTCAACTGACACTACAGTTGATACTACGATCCTGGCTTAATGCTGGATGAGGGTAACCATAAAACCATAAAAAAACCCTATTGAAAATCTCAGAAATCTCACAGCCTGGCTATGTTAAGAGTCACCGATCTCCGCAGTCACACAAGGTCAGTTCACAGGCCTGTCCTTTACTCACAGTGAGTCTCTTTTCACACATAGTGTAGTCCCTTTGCAAACATTGGTTCAGGTGCTTCTCTAATGCTGTCAGGGAGAGAAGAGCTCTGGCTGCTGACACTCCATGCATCACGTTACCCCTCCTGCTCCCCAGATTTCCCACCATGCAATATTAGGCATTCTTAGTTTCTGTATCCAATAATATCTTATTCAAGGTTGACATATCGAGATGTCATATGAATACTGTTCATCCCTTCCAGGTGACAACCTAGATGATTTTTAAGATACAAGTAAATTGTAGATTTCATTTCGGAAACTGCCCAAGCTTAAAAATAGATGTTGAAAATGATCTGCAGAATCCTGAGCCTTTTTGCTGCTCTCACACCCTCTATAGATTAAACTTATCTTTTTTCCTGGAGGTGGGGCAAGGCCTCTATCCCCAGAAGGCATTTGCCTCCTAAGGGAAAGTTTTTTCCTTAGATGTTACACTTAATGAGTGGAAGAAGCAGACAGAGAGCTGTACAGAACAGGGACTGGCAGTTCTGTGAAGCATGAGCAGAGCTAATTGTGTGAAGAAATAGCTGTGGCTCCCCAAGGAGAAGAAAGATGGAGGAGAAAAGAAGGGAGGGTAAGTGAAGCCCAAGTCAGATAAAGATCTCTTTCCCTCTTTCTTCTTGTTGGCTGCAACTGGGTCTCACCCACCCTCCGCCTTGAAACTGTCAGCAAGCCAACGCCTGGCACAACGGCCAAGTAATTACTGATGACATGTAAGTGGTATTTTTTTCCAGATTGGCTTTCCTGCCTTTCTGCAAGAAAAATAAATGAAAAGCTGTACCCCAACAAACATGACAGGAAAAATAACAATACTTGTATGGGACTGATACTGGAAACATGCTGCTCCTCCGGCTGCAGATTGGAGAGAACTACTACCACCCTCACCCTCCGCTGCCTCAGCAAGGAAGGGAAAGATTGAAGGCAGGATGGGAGAAGGGCTCTTTCCAAAGGTCAGCACATCTCTTTTAGTCAAAGCCCAATGAACACTCCAAAAACAGGGAGAAGACAGCAATATAGAAGTTACTGGGCACAGCTGTAACTATGACTGACACAGCACAGCTTGTATTTTATTTACTGGAAAGAAAAAGAATTGCACTGTTCAGCCCCCTCCTCTCCTTTCTACCTGAATTATATGATTCATCCTCTCATCTGTTACAGATTAATAAGATGGTGTTGGACCTGTCACGCAACAGGGTCTCCCCAGATGATGATTTCTACAAGTCTTGTCTCAACTATCACTCTCTTCATTTTAAGAGAGGAAAATAAATTCTAAAATTCCATCCTGTATCACAGAACTGACCTTAGTGTTTTGTACAGCTCTATCCTGCAAATGCTATCTGCTGTCTTAGTCAATGTGCTGTCTCATTCCATCTCACAAAACTGGGAACAGAGTTCCCACTACCTGAAGAGAAATCTGTGTCTGCAAATAAGATCTCATTTCTACTCCAAAAAGTGCATTTTCTTTTATTTTTGCATAAAACTTTTATTCTGTAGATGTCAGAGGGAAACTCCAAGAACAGATTTCTAAGCTTCATCTGCTGCAGTCTGAGGTGCTGACGATCTCTCTCTCTTTGGCCAACACAAAGAGAAGCATACCCATTTGGTGGATGAATGGATATGATTCATTTGGAGGTCTCGTGGTCTTTTCTTGCACTATACGGATCTTGTTTCTATTCCCTTCGTACCTACAGGTCATCGATTCAGCAGGGCACTCCTGGAAAAGGCTGCTTTGATTATAGAGTTAGGCTTCCTGGGATATACACTTATTAGAATTCCATTCAATTCAGGAGAAAGAAAATCCAAACAGTAAGTCATAGCATTGTGTAGCTCAGTGAATGAGTGAAGGAATTAGGATATGGTTTGCCACAGGCAAATTAATTAATTAATGAGAATAAAGAAAAAAGACTCATTTTAGAATGACAAGAACTCAAAAAGTGAAAAAGAAAATGTTCAATTTATACTACACTCACACTGTCACAGCTACTGATAATTCTGCAAAACTGTTTATTCTAAATCCCTGTTTTCATATACTTCTCACTGGAAAGCATTGCCATTCTCAGGGCAGGTTTTTCATTCTATTCAAAAGTGAACTTCTGCAGTTACATTTTTGCTAAGTTCTTATGAAATCACTTCAACTATTTTAGAGTCATGGAAGAATAAAAAGTCCCATTGCAAAAAAAATAATAATTTAAAACCTCCTGCATTTGAAAGCAGGTAAATTCAAAACATCCTGCATTTGAGAGCCTCAAATTCGGGGTTTAGTCCTCCAAATGAGACCAACCAGCCAAAATGCCTGTGAGAACTAATGGGACATCTCCTCCCCCAAAAGTCCGGGTAAAACTTTATAATAGTTTATATTTCCTTGAAAAACTAATGCAAAATCTGGGCTTGCTCTTACAGAGGCAACTTATCAAAATAGCATGCTTTAAGATGATTTAAACTAACCCATTGTCCCTAACACCACAATAGAGCAGAACACACAGAGCTGCTGTTCCTCAGCTGAGGGATAATAACTTCCTGCTAGGAGATGGTGACTCCTTTAAATGCATTAACTCATTCACTTTCAATCACGTACCCACATCTGTGAGCTACTCACCAGAGGGTGTTATCTGTGGAGCGCTGGCATTTACTTGGCTCTGCTCCCCCAAAAGCTCACCCCTTCTTTCACCGGGTTCAAGTCTTTGACTCGTATTCTTGGTGGATGAGACTGTTCCCTCTCTACTGGGGCAATCCTCACCACCCAAACATCTAAGCTGCCTCTGAAGCTGCCCCTAAAGTTTGCCCACAAATTGCTTAGTGACAGAACATGAACCAGAACTCAGCATGTGATCAGTGATAATTTACTCTGTAGATGGCTTTGTAGAAGAACAGGGTTAATATGGACAGCGAGGCCAGCTCTGTGAGAAAAGCATTGCAGTTTTTAAAATGAGAAGATAACTAGATGTTGTGCCTGTGAAAATACTCTGCCTTGCTTATTTTTTTTTCTTTTTCAAATAAATTCCATATGTACATTGATACGTTATTATAAAAACATGCATGGAAATTTAAGAAAATAAATTGCAGAAGCAAACCTTTCTGTAAGACATACTGTGTTGTCCATGAGCAAATCTGGACCTTCTCCCTTCCACCCTCCTCTCTAAGTGCTTTGACTCACACAAATCTGCACAGGAAAGACAGCAGTCACTGCAGTAAAGTCATGAACAAATGAAATTACTCTTCGGGATATGTGGGCAGATCCTAAATCGGAGAATGCATTTGTAACATACTAACAGCAGAAGTCAAAAACTGCCCCACAGCTACATACGAAAAACCATACATTTTACCCATTTACATTTCTCTCTCTTCTGCTCTGTGATACGATGCACAAGGGGTGTTTCTCGTCAGGTGCAGTTACACGCATTGGGAAAGAAGCTGCCTGGGCCTTTTGCAAGAGACAGGAATGGTAGCCAGGTTGGTGTGTGTGGTGCCAGGGGAATGCACTTGTTGCAATGTACAATTTTTAAGTCTTTCATCTTTAGCTCTAGAGCTCATACTTGAAATATCCAGCGTAACCCCTAAGGTGTCAACCAGCGTAGAAGTAACTGTAGCAACTGTTCTGGTAAGCAGACAGTATCTTAGGTGCTTTGGTTCTTTTCACTCTTCCCCAGCACTGTTTAGGAGCAGTTCCACTGGCCCACAGGATGCTAAATAAGCTGAGTTTGGCTTTTGATAGTTCAGGTCTGCAAGTAGCATTTCTAAACGGATGGTTCTTTTCTAGCGTGCTCCTTGTTTCTCACTGCCATTTCTTGCAAGAAAGAAAAGGTGAATAAGGAGACAAACAGGAATTTGCCCTTAGTAAATAAAATCCCAGTCTCTCTGCTCTAGCCACAGCAAGTTTTTTCCACAGTCCCATTGAGTGCAGAGGTACCAGGAGGCAGAGACTGTGTCTCCAACACAATGATCAGATGTAGAAGCCTTCTGTATGGTAACATGAAAGAATCAAAAGGGGAAAAATAAATAAACTGAGAAGGGTATATGGCAGGCTCTGTACTCTCAATGTTACCTTTGCTTCATCATCTTCTATTTCTTCTTTTGACTCATGTCAAAAACCTCCCCAAGGCTTTCGCTCTGCAAGCATTACATCCTCGTCCTGAGCCATATTCCCTCGCACTACAGCAAAATTTAAGTCATAATGTTATATGCAGGGTGGGCTTACACAGGGTGTAGAAAACTCATTTGGAATTTTATTATGTTAAAGATTCAAATACTGCAGCTTTTCTCTCTCTATTTCTCTCTCTCCCCAGTCCTACCCTTATTTTCTCCTGTTTTTGTAGTGCTTGCAAGTCGGGTTTCAGGGTGTTAATAAAGTATGGAGCAGAATTTTGGAAGGTGTCCAACTCTTCACCCCACCCAGATGAATACCTGGAAGCACACTGTTACCATGGCTATCCTGCCCGCCCGAAATCAAGTGTGGCCTCGACTGGAACAAATGTTGAAAAGGTGCCCTCTGAAATAGGTAACCACAGGGCTGACACAGCAATATTTAGTTTATGGTTTTATACCTTCCTGGTAAATACTTTAATTTTACACTCTAAATCCTTTAATGGTAGGACCAGACAAGCCTTAGTGATGTCTCCTTTCAATATACTTTATCCTGCTGTTTTCTAAACTAACCTGATTATTTTTGCAAGACTTAGGTATTGAGCAAGTTTAGGAGGTAGGATTTTTCATGGCTATCTCATATGTCAGCTGGTATCACTTGTGCTGCCCAGTGTCTGGCAAAACAATATAAAGTGGTTTTCTTTGTCTGCCAGCACCAGAACTGGCTGGGGGTTCTGTAGAGCATAAAATAGTTTGAGTTCAAAAAACTTTCACCAAACCCAAGGCAGGAATCTGGTGGAACTCACCAACAATTTTACAAATTAGTCTAGAGCCAGGGACGCTAGTGCTTTTTTGGCTCCATCCTGCAGTGGGAGACTCTGTGCTTCTGACCACTGAGGTTTGAGTGCAGCCCCTCAGCTCATTTGTGCCCCAAAATCCCTGGCTCCTAGCCCCCTGTTCCAAGGCTTTCTTGTCCTGTACTATGGAATGAAGAGACTGAGATTTCAGGTGACCCCATCAACCACTAGTTGCATCCTGGAGTCGCTGTCAAGCCAATAGTTTCAGGGTGTCCCACCCCACTGAAAGCCACTTCCCCAGGGTTCTTTATGCCCTCAGGAAAGCTGACATAGTGGTCAGTGTCACAGCTGAGTGGCAGGAAAGGGGTGGCAGGAGGTAAGGAGGCTTTTCATGCCAAGCTGTTGGCCCTGCCAAGGCACCCTGCTGTGATGTTGTGGGAAAAGTCTGGATGGAAACCACAGCAGAAGACTCACAAGCCAGCATACAAAACCAGCCCAAAGTGAAGGTCATTGTTAACCCCAGAGCTTGTTTTCCCATGAGATCTGGCCCTCACCTGGCCCCATTTGCATGGCTGGGAACTGCTGTAACTTTTGTACCCTCCGGCAGAAATGTCCAGTGGATCCTGCTCCCAGAGCTGGGCAAAAGCCCTTCCTTCCCAGCTCCTCCTCACTGCAAGCTGCCCAGAAGAGGCCTGGGGCAAGAAAGGCCATTACTTACCTCATTACCTTCCCCTGCTGTATGCACCAGAGGACAAAGCCCTTCTTGTTCAGGGTGGTAGGGTTGGCTCATTCGTCCTCTGTGACAGATGGGGTTATATCTCTGGAACCAAGGTTCCTCCTGGCTCTTCCTCCATGACAACTGGCTCCATGGAGCTCCTGCCATCAGCCTCCATGTGTCTGGCACCAGGTCTGGGTGTATTGATTTAGTAGCCTATTGTCCTGTGGGAAAAGTGCTTACTGACAAATACCAGAACACGATCAATAACTCACAACTTCCAGTTTCTGTGTTAGAGCTTCAACACTGGGCTTCGGGCACCAGAAACACCTCGGTAGCATCACTGCAAAGCAGGTATCAGTCCAGTGAAGTGAATGGATCAATCCAGGAAACATCAGAAGCAGGGCAAGAACACATGCTCTGTTTGCACCTGGTGCCTGTTGAAATGTCATAAACCACCTGGATTGTAACACATTAAGACCCTTTGAAAACCCAGGAGTTTAAAGGCATGATTGTGATTTCAGATACAGGATTTTTTACTCTCCTGAGAAACCACTGATTTCAGTGCAATTGCTCTTGGTTTTTAGAACTGTGAGCTGAAGCTCCATCCCTTTAATTTTCAAAATGCTGTCATCACACCGTCACCCACCCTAAGCCTGGAAACATCAGCAGATCATGACAGATGTGTCACATCCTCCTTCACCTTTCTGGATCCCACTCCCTGCAGCCCACTAATGCAACCTACCATGGCACAAGCAAGTCCACAGCAGTGTGATGTATTCTTGTAAAACAAAATAGATGAGGTTTGAAGAACATAAACAGCAACGCACTAACCCAGTTCATCGTATGATCCCAGGCTCCAAACAAAAGGGCAAGGGTGGGGCTCACAGACCAGTCCAAGTGTCGGGTGGGTCCATGTTTTACGAAAGATAAGAACATATTCTATTAAAAAAAAGTCTTTTGTACGGTTGCTCTTTGCAACCCTGAAAGGGGAAAAAATTATCTTCACGCACAGACTGCAGCGGTGTGGGGCGGTGCAGGCACACACACGCACCCTTGCGCTGGTGTTGCCAGGCATTGGGGATGTGTACGTTATTCACAAGTCAGCACTGCCAAGGGAATGTCCATGGAAACTCCATCACCCCGCGACAGCATGGCAACAGCTTTGCCCTACAGTATATTTTTATCTTGTTTTGGGTTTTGTTCGGGTTTTTTTAAAATTTTCTTTTTTTAACCTCTTTGGTTATTAGCGTAGATGATGTTTTCTGGGATGCTGTCTTTTCCTGTTACCAGGATTCTCAAGCACTGCACTGTTATGTGGATGGGGATATCCACCATAAATCATTTTAGCATCAAGAAAACATCAATAACTTCATGCTTTTAGGCATCACTCTTCAAGTGACCTACTCATGTTCCTGATCCACAGTGGGTCTGCTTTATTTGAACTTTGCCAGGGCCTCGACTGTGGGGTGTCCAAGCTTGTCCCCAACCCCTGGGGAACAGCAGCAGGGCCCACCAGCCCAGCTGAGCCAGGTCTGCACCCTATGGCCTGTGCCCCAGTAAGACTCTATGGGAAACCCCAGCAGTGATGCAGCGAGGAGCCTGGTTTTAAAGCACAAGAACAAGCCATCATTTTTAACAACCTGAGGAAGGCTTCCTCAGGGGACAGGTACTACCTTAACTGCCCAGTTCAGGATTTTTATCACTTTCAGAGGCAGAGAACAGAGAAATGCCCAAATCACAAGTGTAAGCACTTTGGAAGTTTTATATTCCTTTGCTGTTAAGTTGTGCCTGCTGTTGCTGGAACCGCAGAACATCCAGTCTTGAAAATAATTGTTTTTACAGTTCAGGGAAAAGTTTGGGTTTAGTTTTAGTCTAAAAGAACCAAATTTAAAATATTGATCTACATTGGTAAACTCCTCAAACATTTGTGACTGCTCAAATACAAGAGCCTGGGTTCAGCCCATCTTAGGAATCATTACAAAGCAAGTCATATTACTGAGATACAAGAAATTAACTCAATCAAAATAATAAATCAGTTAAATTTTGTCCTATTTCTTGAACAAGGAGATTGAAAAGTTATGTGATTGACTTTCCGTAATCCACATGCAACTCCCAGTCAAGGATTTTACTCTTAACAGCCTTTATTCCTTTCAGGAAGGGTTAATTATACCTAAACAAAATGTATATTTCTTAGGAAGTAACTTTAAGTGTTTAGGAAGGCACATTTGCCTGTTTATCCTAAAGAAAATCAGTCCATCATATTTAATGACAAGTAATATTGTCCCTAAGAGAAGCTCTGTAATTACCCATCTATCCCTTTCTATTCTTTGCAATTATTCACTTGCAATTATCTCCATCCTGCCTGATGTTTTCCTAAGTCCTGCATGAATATAAAGTAAAGCAACAGTCAGACCAGTCATGACAGTTTTTTAAATTTCTGCAGTCAGTGAGAGGATGGTATGGAAGGGGTTACACTCTGTGTTCGAGTTCCTCTTTGTGTCCCCAAGGAGAGGAAAGAAGCAGAATACCTCCAGAAGCTAATGAAATGTGGAAACAATTTGTGTACAAGCAAAACCCAAGGTTTGTCGTTTCTCACTGCCAATAATAATACTTTATTTCCTATTTGTACTGTATAATGGTCAGGATGAAAAACAAGTGATATTACTTGGTAATTCCCAGAGATGTCATTTTATAGTTAGTGTGTCCCTGAGCTCACAGTAGGAATAACTCTGCATCCACATGAACAGGAGCAAGGAGATACCCGTTTTGGTTTAGTTTAAGCACCTTTTAAATCTCTTTGATGGAAAACTTCAGGAATTTTGGCTTCTTTGAGGAATCAGACTTTCAAATCAAGCCATAATAAACCAAATTAGAGCTTTCCATCTGCAAAGTAAATTCAGTTAAACTTCCATTACTGATAGTATTTAAAGCCTTATTTTTGTGCAGGGTGCAGGCACAGCACAGGGCAGCGAGCGCGGGTGATTACAGATCAGCACTGATTTGTCACTGACAGTTTCCTCAAGAAAGAATTAGCCTCAGACCCTGTCCCAGCTTAACTAGGATGCAGCTTTATTGGCATTCATGGAAATTCCCCTCTGTTTTCACTAGGTCTGGATGTGTCCGGGGAAGAAACCGAAACTGCCTACCAGAACAATGTGCAAAGACGAAGCTTTTGGGCCCCCCGCAAATGAGCACTTGGATAATTATAGCAGGTGTCAAAATCCCTAAGAATAACCCAGAAACAGTAGCTCCCAGCCTGGCTCTGGTGTCAGATCATCAGAGATAAAACAACAAATGGATGAGGTCCCAGTGGGTCTCCCCAGGCACCAAAGGCAAGGAGCTGAGTTCACCAGCAGGGCTCGCCTCCCTCCGGGAGCTTGTTTGCTGCTCCCGAAAGCCAACCTCTCTGCTGGTGTCATACATCCCCTCGCTGGGGACAGCAGTTTGAGACCTGCCTTGCAGTCCAGGAATGCAACCTAAGGCCAGCAGCTTTCCTATAATGTGTTTCCAGAGGTCAGTTGCAGCTGACACTTGCATCACTCTGTGCAGCAACTGCATATTCAGCAAGTGCTGTTTTAAAAATCTTATTGAAACCTGATTGGGCTTGCCTTGGAGAAAATAAGATATAAAAATAGCAGTACCATGTACCTCTACACATGCTTTGCAAGGGTCTGCCTCTCTGTTGCAGCCAGTTTCAAACTTATAGAAAACTGGAAAACTGCCAGCAGACAGTACCTCCTGGTTTGGCTGATAGGCACTGAGAAACCACACACCCCCTCCCCGCCTCTCCCATATATATGTATGTAAATATATATATATGTATATATATGAAATATCCCTGGTGTTATCTGCTAGGTGCCGCACCTGCAACAGGTTAAAGCCTCAGATCACATACAGGTATATACGTTCCTGTATTTTTTCAGAAATATAATGATGGGGCACCGTCCAGTTATTATTACTAGAAATATCGTCCAAACCTGCCAGGTTTACAAAAAATAGCTTGAGCAGCCTGCCATCTATCATAGATTAATAGAATGGTTTGGGCTGGAAGGGACCTTAAAGATCATCCAGTTCTAATCCCCCTGTCCATGGCTTCATCCTACTTCCCACTAGACCAGGTTGCTCAAAGCCCCATCCAGCCTGGCCTTAAACACCTCCAGGGATAGGTCATCCACAACTTCACTGAGCAACCTGTTCCAGTGTCTCATCACCTTCACAATAAAGAATATCTTCCTAAGATTTAACCTAAATCTTCCCTCTTTCAGTTTAAAACCATTACCCCCCCTCCTATTGCTCCATTCCCTAACAAAGAGTCCCTTCCCATCTCTCCTGTAGGCCCCTTTTAGGTACTGGAAGGCTGTTCTAAGGTCTCCCCAGATCCTTCTCTTCTTCAGGCTGAACAACCCCAACTCTCTCAGCCTGTCTTCGTAGCAGAGGTGCTCCAACCCTCTGATCATCATTGTGGTTCTCTGCTGGACCCACTCCAACAGGTCCATGTCCCTGCTATAATTCTGCAGTCAGGCAAGAAAAGCAGATGCATCCTCACCCCTGTCTTGTCTCTTTGTGCACTTTGCATCAGATGTGAAGAGGTTGCACTTGCACGTGCTGGGCTGCCAGGCCAAGGGCAGTCTCACCCCACTCGCCTGGGGCTTAGCTCAGGCTGGATGCAGGTTCAGACTTGGGGGCTCACAGCAAAGGCTGAGTCACTGCTTCACTACACAGCACAGTTTCTTCCTCGTGTCTCTTGTACCTTGAGTAGTCTTGCCATCATGCATGTAATCACAGCATGGACATATTCCTTATTGTGAATTAGGAAGCCCAGTTATAAAACGTCTGTTTTCTGATTCAGGTATAACAGGGTAACAAGTTGCAAGTGGAAACACAGCTATGTTCCCAATAATTTCTAATCCCTCAGACAGTCCAGAGTTTAAACCAGGGGAGAGGGACATTTCTTAGCCATATCTACACAAAGTCAAGAATGGGGAGCTCCATCTGTCCCTCCCTTCCATGCTCCCTGTGGCAATACAGCTTTAGCACATCTACTGAATACAGGTTTTGGAAACAGTTAGGGACACCAACTTGGTAACACAGGATACTTCAGACAAGAACTCCATGTTACCAAAACTCTGTGTTACCTGCTGCTTAAAGCAGGAGACAGCGATTCAATAAAATTCCTAGAAAATCACGTGAGGCAATCTGATGTTGGAAGTTTGTCATTTATTCCTCGGGACCTAAGCAGCCTTATAATTCAAATGTAACAATCACCAGCCACCAGCAGCAAATTCGCAGACCAAAGCAGTATCAAGTGTACTTATTCCCAAAACCCCACTACCGTAGATGTCCTGCAGTCACTAGACTCTGGTGCTGTTCTGGTCGTATCTACAGAAGCTATCTGGTGTGAGAGAAAGCTCCAAGGGCAACTCCAGACTTTGCAGACCCACACTGGGCTAGATCCTATGGAAATGAATTGCTAACACTGCTGACCAGCTCCATTGTTTAAAGCAGCGCCCTCTCAGACTTCAACAATAATTCAACAGTGAAATAAACAGCTCTGATCAGATAGCTAGGGAAATTAGATAAAGAGCACAATAGCTGTGAAGATAGGAATATTTCGTGACGAGTCATATATCAGTTTATTCCTGATTTAGGTCCCTTTTGATTACTCTTTGTTAATAGCTCACATCTGTATGACAAGTCAGAAAGAAAGGCAAAGATCTTTTCAGCCAGAATCTGTTTTCCCCCAGGATGACACGTGCATGCTGCCTCCATGACTTAGCTCTCAGCCATCTCCTTGTGGCTCTTTCATGTCACTTAGAAATAATGACTGCATTTCAGGACATAGCAATTTCCTCAAAGCTAGTTTTTATACTTTAGTGTGCTCCCGAGATACCAAACTATTCAAAAGTGCCTTTTTCCTCTACGTCTGTTCCCACACAAGTCCAAGGCAACTTCTTTCAGTCTCAGGACAGCATCTTTGGAAATGTCTTCCCCCTACTGCTTTGAACATAAACAGGTTAAATCCAAGCTTAGCACTTGCTTTATACCATCACATACTTATTTCTTTCCAAATAAGTCATTTAACTAAACAAACAATAAAAAAGTCCAAGATGCCTGGATATAACAGGCTTTATGGGATCACCATGTTGCTTAAGTAGTACGCTTTCTAAAGATGTTGCCAAGGGAGTTAAACGTGGTTGCTCTGGATGAGAGAGGAAAGCTGTGGGCAGCAGGCGTCAGCTCTCAGTGCTGGAGAGAGGAGCAATCTCCAGCCTTGCTAAAAGGGGCTACTGTGGAATTCAGGATGCACCGTACACACAGCTGGCCATAAAACTCTTCAGATCATCCAGCTCTGCCTCTCCCCTAGAGCAAACAGTTCCCTTTGCATTTCATGTTGCTCTTATCAAAGGTAAATAGGCTGGGTATTTCATAGTACTCTAGGGCTTTTTGAGGATGTTCTTAAAAGACCTGGTCAAGCCAGAGGACCCCAGCCCAGGGAGGAGAGGCTGTTCTCTTTACAGGTGTGGGGGGGCTACTTTTTAAGCTAACACATTGTGAAAGGTATCTCTTCTTCAGATAGTTTTGAGAGGTAGATTGATACCAAGCAAAACATGGCTTATCTAGGTTTTATAACCATTGTAAATAATTTCAGAATCTGATTGGTTATCATAAATTCAATATTGCATCCTTTCAAATCAGTAAATTTAACAAAAGAGATTTAAAAATGGCGCATTTAAGTGATGATACTGAACTACTGGTTTTCCTTTGCCTTTTTATGGACATGCCACACCGCTGATGGCCAGGCATTCCCACCCAGTGACCTGCTTTCAGCTTGCTGTGTGTGTCTTAGGAAGCCATGCTTTAAATAGCCCAGATAATACCCAGCGTTAAAGAAAAAGCCAAACACCTCCCAGGTTTTAGTTTAAAACTAACCATGGTAACCTAAAAGACTTTCAAAGATTTTTCCTTTTCCTCTTTGTGGGTCTGAATCTTGGTATCTCAGCTGCAAGCATATGGGACCTTCTTTCAGTTCATCTTACCCTGAGTTTCCTGGATTTGAGGACTCACGGACTGCAGTATTCTTACAAGAAATACTATGTTTTAATCACCATTAATTATTCTCAATTCTTATGTACTTTCAGTAGAGTATTTTTATGGAAATTACCTCCGTTATATTTCCCCAACAGTTCTACAGTCTGCAGGAAGGAAAATTCAGCTGTGGTTGGTGAGCCACATGGCAGAAGGAGAAGGCAGGGAGAAGGCTCTTCTGAGGTGCTGAACATTACATAGAAGTCCCCCAAATTTCCCCAGATTTATTCAGCCTCCTTTCCCTCCAGCTCTCCAAGAGCAGATTCTCTTTCTCCTGCAGATCTAATGTAAGCTGGAATGAGCTCTAAATAGTGAGAACCCAAGCAGAACTACCAAATAGAAAGTTTGTGAGGGATTCTTTTTGACAATCACAAATAGGTTGCTAATACTTTCTCTTACTTACTCCAGTAAAAAGGTAGAGGAAATTCACTAACTGTACTAAAGTTATTTTCAAAATATACCACTGTAACTGAGGCAAAGGTTTGACTCCCTTTCTTGATGATATAACCCAAATATAGAATGTCTTAGTGTGAAAAAAATCTAAAAACCCCATAGCATTTCTGCTCATGCAAAAGTAAATGTATTTAAAAAAAACACTACAGTACGCTTCAAGTGCTAGGGTGACAGTCACTGGCTTCACCTCACGTTTATGCAGGAGTAGCAGAAATCAGAATCTAGTTTGTTGTGCTTGCTCTCCAAGGGATAAGCAGAGGCACAGGCTTTAGTACAACTGCAAATACAGCCTCTTCAAATTGCACAGCAAAGTCCTGCAAATTAAAATAATACCTGAAGACACTTTTAAATAGTTTGAACACTTAAATAGGAAAATTATTTATAGTTTTTCACAAGTTACTACAACTAGATATAAGAAAGTTTTGAATATATTTTGCGAATATTCTGCTATGGCCAAATCCTGCAACTCTTACTTGGGACTAAGGTGTTCCAGTTGGGCTAATCAGACTGATCTCGCAAATCTGTGCATCAGAAATAGGCTCCAAATGCATTTAGCATTTGTAGCACAAAAGTCTTCACAAGGTTGATTATTCTTTTAAGAAATCTGCAGTGTGTCAACAGGAATGCAGAGCATATCTTCGGTTGCATCACTCGCTTCAGTTTCAGGAATTACTAAAATCCCCTAAGCTACAATTTGTTATGATTCTCATTCTTGGGAAATCCTTTAAAGGGACTGCTAAAGTAATTAAGCTAGTGTCCTCGATTTAATCTTTAAGGCTGCCCAGCCAACATTGAGTCACTGTAGTCTTCTAGGTCAGACAGGAAAAGAATTGACGTCATTGCGAAACGCCACTGCGTAAGTGTCTCTGAAAAAAATGGCAGCCAAGTGTACACAGTTGGATAATCAGCTGCTGTGAATAACACTCTGCTCAACAGGTGAGCCTAGGGAATTTGGCACTTCTGAGCTGAACTGAGCGTGTCCTTATGGGGATGGTAAAAGATCTGTGATATACTTTCTCTGACATAACATATTTAGCAAACTTATCAAGATGTTTCCTCTGTCCAGAAAGTCAACCAGCCTATTAGGAATGATAATTTGGCACACGTTATGCTCGAGGGACAAATACGATAAGGGATGTTTCATACAAAGGGGCTTCCACTACTAGTCAGTTATGTCAATCTGCGGCTAAAAACAGAGTGGCATAAAAATAAACTTTAACTCTTCACCCTGGGCAATTAAGCTCTTTTCTAACAAAATAAGCACGGCTTAAACAGGCACCAGGAAAGACAGCTACAGTTCTGCTGCAACGCTTACTCTTCAAAAATCACAAACAGGCATTTAAGCAGAGTGCTGCCTTCTAGACGTTTAACATTTCCAAATTCCAGATGAATGGGAGGAGAACCACACTGTTCAAACCAAGACCCCAGTTTTCTCAACACCTGAAGACCCTTCAGACCAGAGCTGTTCCCGTTCGGACTCATTTTTAGAAAAGTCACAAACAGGAAGCGCATGTGCTGCTGTCCAGAGGCAAATGCAGGGGGAATAAAGCTGTGTTTAGGCATACACTAACCTTGAACCTTATCCCAGTGGCTTGTACCTGCCCCAGTGCTAATCAGAAGACTTTTCTCATGACTAGCAAAAGCCCACATCCTTGCAACGATTTCAGTGATTCAAAAATACACCTAGCTCTTGGCAGTCCAGAATCCTTACCTTAATCCCCAGAACAGCCTCATTGCAGCTCAGAGATCCTTCCTACAGGAGAAATAGAAGTAACATGTATTTGTTCTTTAAATCGGTCTTCACTTTATCTCTAAGAGCTTTATCTGTCTAACTGCAAAGCTACCTCTGTTGGAGTTATCCTAAACCTAAGCCAAAACCCAACCCAAAGCCCACGTAACTCTTGGCTATCTCAAAAGTCTTCAATTCATTGCTCACCCCACTTCTCCCAACAAGACCAATAATACAGCATCCAGTAGCAACCTCAATTCTTTGTCCTTTCACAGACATAATTCAGTGGGTACACCAAGGACTTCCAGCCACAAGAAGTCTTCCTCTGTCAGTACTCAGAGGAGATGTGATTTGAGCAGGACCTAGCACAAACATGCCTCTTCCACACTTTGTTGTGAGAAACCTTACCCAGCCCTAGCTTGAACCCAAGATATTTCAAAACTTGCCTTAAAATATTCTCGCCTGTCGCACTGAACCTTCATCCTAGGCCTGCAGGGCTTGTCTGATCCAACAGTGAACTGTTTTCCCCTTTGTGTTACTCAGAGCTAGCTTACCCAGAGCTGAGTGACCCTGTGTAGCTTCCAGCATAAACAATGACACAAAAAGCACACTTCATACCGTACCATTAGCTCTGCTAACTCCTGCCATCTTCCTCTGCTAACTTTTGCCATCATCCTTATAAACAAAACCAGGCTACAGTCTCCTCTTGGGTTTAGAGTTTGTGCCCAGGACAGAGCTGATTTTATTACCGAACATGCAAAGCTACAGGATGGATGAAGACTAAACCAAAAAGAATTAATGACTTCCGCACAAATGTGAGCTCACTGTGCTGGACCTTACCCTACAGTACAGTTGGGCTTATGTTCTGGTTGGGTACAATGTGAGATCAAAAGATTGCTTTATCACTGAATTTTGCAGTACCTGGAAGTGTATGATGAGGTCAGGCACCGAGAGAGATGCCTGAAGTGGATAAGATGCAGACTGATGTTGAAACAACCAGCACTGACAGGGTTGGGCTTAATGGGCTATAAAAGAGGGGCTAGAACTGGCTGGAGCAGAAGGCAGCGTGCAAAGCCTGGCAAAAGCTGAAGACTTTAGGACTTAGTAGCAAAGGGTTTCAGGTTTGTTAGCAGGAAGTCTGTAAATCATTCCACAAGCCTAGGTTAAGCTTAGCATTGGAGATGGACTCTGAATTTAGGACAGTAGGAACAAAAAAGCTAAGGAGGTTGCAGGATCCTACAGGGACAGATTGAGGGCTGTGATCACCTCAAAGCAGTGACTAAAGGTAAAGATGGATTAAGTTTCTGGCTTATGACTATGACAAAGTAGTTATATGCAATTATAAAACTACCCAGAATATTTTACTGCTAGGGCTGGAGGCAGCAGTTTTGCCCAGTGACCCCAATACATTTTCAAAATTCACTGTCTGAACTTGTCATTAGAAACCCTGCAGCTTTTATAGAATCCAGCAAAATAGCTACCTCTAGACGTGTTATCTTAGCTGTAGTGTCCTGGGCCCTACTCCTCACTTCAATACTTTGGTTTTAATTGCACCATAGAGATTTCTAGCAGTCACAGAACTAACTATGCAACAATTCACACTGCTCTCTCTAACCCTATCCCAAGCCCTGCACGCTTTGCAAGACCCAGTGATCAAGCCAGCTCTTCTTTACCCCCTACTCTGAAGGAAAACACCTTCCCCAGACAAAATCCTGGCCTTGCCTATACCACAGTGACACACAGAACTAACAGTAAGCCCAGTTGCCTCTGCCTTATCTTCATGGAGCCAGTCTTGCTCTTTAAGCCATTCCCCAGTGCAAAGAGGTTCTCAGAGTGGGATCAGACCATGGACTGCAACACCAAAACTGAACATTCCCACCTTGACATTGCCTCTCCCTCGCTTTCACTCTTCTTTTCCTGTTTCTTTTCCCCTCCCTCCTGGATCTCTCCTCTCCACCAGACCTGTGGCATTCCTGTCACACAACAAGGATGCAGCGTGCACAGTGGAGTAGGTCAAAGGATGTTCACCACATGTTTGGCAGCAGCTGACTTGATCCTCTCTTTGCCTTGCTCTTCATTTCTCCACTTTTTTTATCTTGACGTTAAAAAACTGCAGGGCAGCAGCTGTCCCAGCCCAATGGGGCCAGCAGTTTGCCCAGGAATACTCAGGCTGGTCAGGCCAGGTGACAGAGTTAGCAAGTCAAGGCGTATCCTAGAGGGTCATGATGCTGTGGGAAGTGTGACTTTTTGTAAGATTTTGGGCATAAGCAAGGGGCCCAGTGACTGGGGGAGGTGGAAGCAAACCCTGGCAGCCCTGATGCTCCAGTAGTCACCAGTACCAGGGAGGCAGGCAAGGCTGGGCACAACAAGCTTATCTAGGCCCCCAGAGACAGATCAAACCAATCATTGGTTAAATCTGCATGTCCCCATCAAGCTGCAATGAGAAGCTTTGGGAAATGAATGCATGGGAAGTTGCTACAAATGGAGACACAAGGGTTTTTTAGCGGTGCAAGGGAGTGCTGGGTATGGGGGAGACTGGAGGTGCGAGAACAGGAGCCACAAGAAGCCACACAGATGTGCAAGAGGACAGTTGGAAAGTGGGGGGAAGGGATCCAAGCTATGGAAAAGAAGTGAGATCCCGGTCTGGAAAGTCTGCATTTCATGGGAATAATCTGGGGCACAAGTGACCAACACCAAGGTTTCTGGTCCACCACAGGTATCTTGTGTGACCTCAGACAGGTTTCCCTGTGCTGCATGTGCACAGCAGCAATCTTAAATGATACAGGACAATCACCTTTATTTTCTAAGGGTGGTATAAAAGAATTAAGACTGAGGTGCCCAGCTGAATTGCAGGGAATGTATAGCCATGAATGAGTCCATATTATGGACTCATTTATTCCAGGGCATGAGAATATTACTTAACTAGCCCTATCAAAGAACATAGACCTATATCAGACTTTTCAATCAGAAAACTCTCCAAAGCTTCTGCAGTTTTGGTGAAGAAAGGATTTAAAACACTTAAGATTTCATTTACTCTGCCTCTACTCAAATAAGGCAGCTGAAAAATAATGAGTCATAAAGTGTACGAAATATGTATCTCCAGTGATATTCCTGAGTACTACCAGTACTTCTTTTATAAGCAGATGCTGATTAGTTGTTGTTTAGGTGGGATTCTGCTCTGATAATTCAAACAGTTGTCCTTTAATATCCAGTGCAGGGTGAAAGCGTTGTAAAGCCTGGGTGTAGTGAGTTCTGGGCCTCTCCATCCCAGTTTGCACCAGGCGACAGGAATCCAAAGGTGGGTGTGATGATAATAAAGGCATCCCTGTGTGCCATAGAGCTGGTAAAGCCCAGTGCAAAGAGTGGCTGAGATTTGGCTCAAAACCTCGGTGACTCCCTCCCTTAGCCTGTAGGAAATGAGGTCTGAAAACACTGTGCTACACAAAGCAATCACAAGGCAAATTCTAATGGAGCTACTTCTCTAAAATTAGACATAAGCATTTAATCTCATTCTTAGCTAGATGAAATTTGTACTTTTCCTACAGATCTCTAAGAATGATGTTTAAGAACCATGAGTATTTAACAGAAAAGATGTCTTAAATTTCCAGAATAATCTCCTAGACTTGGGAAAAGGGGTGGCCAGAGACCAAAGAGAACGAAGCCCTTTTTAGTGGGACTTTGAGCCTTCCAAGCAAAGCCCATGAGTCAGTGTCAGGCACTGGCTCCCCACCTTGGTGGCTCTGCAGGCCAATCCACAGCCCCTGTGTCTGCCACCTCACCAAGTACCTTATTTACATGCCAACGACTTTTGCTCTCTTCAATCACAGGTAATCAGGCTGCCCATAACAGAAAGGGATGGTTAGTTAAGCCCCGGCCTATATTTTTCCCTATCAAAAATGTAAATACCCAATGTCCTTTTAAAGCACTGTAGGAGGAGAGCGGTAAGTGGGACTTATCAAAGGACTAGAAATAGCTATAAAACTTGGGTCACTCTGTTTCTCAACCAAAGCACCAAAATTAGCAGTGCATGTGAGCAGTGAACAGTCTCCCAAGAACAGCGAGTGAAATCTTTTCTGCTCGGATTCTGAGCTGGCATTCTCATTTTCATTTCTTTATGGCTTACGGGTATAAAATTCACTTCCAGGTGATTCCACAGCTTCTACTTTTAATATCCAGCTATTCTGATAACTCTTAAACAAGGCACATACCCAAATGCATTACTTCCTCCTCACCTTTGCACTTGACCAGGTTCACAATCAGGCTGAAGGGTTTTTTAGATCATTCCGGTGGCCACTTGGCCCATCAGGCCAGCAATTACTTCTCCTACTGCATAAATTCCCTTTCTTGAAAGATTACTCTGGCATTCCTGCTTCAAGTGCTGTACAAATTGCCTTCTTAGGGCAGCAAGAACAGGCTTGTCCAAAGGACAAGCATGAACTTGCTCACTTAGCTGTCCTTCTTTTCCTCTCCTCCCCCCTTGCCCGTTAAGCACCACACTTCTCTGTGGCAGACAGAAATCTGAATCATGAACAGCTTAGCCCCTGGGAAGAATTAGTATCAGATGAGCTAAATAGTGTTTACCTCTAATTAAAGCCTTAACAAGGGCCACACTATGGATTTGATCTTTGGAATGGCAGCATCTCAACACTTCCTCCAGCTAGGAGATATTTTTCCATTGAATGAGTCTTCTGAAACTGCTATAATTTATGTACACATTTTATACAAAACCCACTCCTATTTTCAAAGTTTTCTTTAGATTTTGGAAATAGTTAACGAATCTTCTAAATCAGCTGAACAAATGGACGAGCACGTGTCTATAGGTTTTAGAGCCCTGAAAGTCTCTGTTTCTCAGTGTATGAGATCTCAAACTGTTACCTATTTTCAAACGATGGGGTTTGTTCAGGTGTTTGTGGGATGCAGTGGCACAATTTGAAAGAGCAGGCAAGCTTATAAAAGCAGCTACTTTGTTTACAAGGCAGCTCCCGGTTAAGAAACCGAAGTGGAACAAGGCATTTCTGGTGAAAACCTGTGCCATTTTTGGTCGCTCTCATTTGCTGTCGCACTTAGAGGAATGCCAACTGTGGGTGCTCGCTGGGGAAAAGCCTCTGCTTGACTGGCCCAGTACATTACGTACAGCCAGGATACTGTGTCCTGGATTCTCACACCTTTTCCAGACCTGCCAGCTTGGCTGTCAGCCTGCGGTAACTGGAGGTGCTCAACTGATTGCTAACAACAAACAATACTTTCGGATCTTTAATGGCTGGTAGACAAAGTACAGTATGTGCTGTAAACTGCATTTCTCACGCAAAAGGAGAAACTGTCCAAGCAGGGCATGTAAGGTATGCACAGAAGGCAACCAGGCAAAACCAGGCTATGCTCACAGGGCTCCAGGTTTCAACTTTACCTAAATGTCATTTCAGTGTCACCTGAAGCATCTGGCAGTGACAATTTCAAAAGCTAGTAGCTCTCAATAGCCCTAATTCAAGAACCCACGGCAGCCTTAGCTTCAGGGCAGACAGTAGGTAAGCCTGTCAGAGATCTAAATAAAGTAGATGAATGAATGCAACCGTCTGTCACATGTGCATTGTGTGCAACAAAGGTAAATTTAAGTTGAGCTAAGGATGTTTTAAGAGCAAGTGTGCAAAGCTGAGCTTCTGAATAGGTATTATGTCCTATCAAGGACTCATTGTTTAGCAGATCCTATATCTAACAATGCCTCATTGTGAAGGCTCCAAAGATCAGTGCATTAAATACCAGTTTTTCAGACCCCTTCACATTTTCAGTGTCTTCCAGTGCTGCAAACACTTGGATATTCTTGCTAAACTCACATCTGTATGTGCATCTATGGGCCGGGTCTGTGCTATTTTGTGAAAGGGAGAAATAGGTCAGATCAATGGCTTCTGCTCTTCAAGATTTTTATTCTGTCCTGTTCCAAGGAAATCTCCTTCTCAGGATATTGGAAAGCTATAACACATAGGAAAAAAGAAATCTGGATTTCACGGATGAGTCTACCTGGATGGCTACTTCATATGGAGACCAGGAGAACTAGCACTGAGTAAGGCCGTGGATTAACATCCATTTACATATCCGGGCTCTGTGTGTGCAGCTGGGGGGAGGATATGGCCTTCTGTAGGAGGAGAGATTCCGGTTCATTATACTGTATGGAGGAAGTGGCTGTATGCAATGCTGACACAGGCACGGGGAGACAAGTACTGCTTCCTTGCTGACAACTGAAGTATGTGAAAACGCTGTAATCTAATTACCAAAAATGAGTGGAAGACTGATGACAGAATCAACATCAGAGCGGGACGGTGGTCCAGAAGTGCCAGGTGAGACATCTCCGCACCTTTGCCATGGAGAAGGTGAGACCTAGCTCTGGATTTGTAAAACCGGTGTAATGAGTTGCAGCAAACGTTTAATTCTCAAAAGTTCCAACAGGAGATGTGTTCATGGGGTAGATCTCTGACACAGGTGGTGGTGGGGAGGGGTGTCAAAAGCCCTCCCAGCCATTAAGGTTAATTAAAATAAGGACCTGCATTTGCCTTCTGCCACAGCCTCCAGCATGGGACCCCTTGGGGGCAGGTTGGAGGAGGAGGAAGGCGGAGTGCAAGGTGAGTACAGGGAGGGAGAAGAGAGATTCAAGCTGGAGAAGAGCAGATTTAGATTGGATATTATGAATAGGTGGTGGTGGAACACTGGAACAGGTTGCTCAGGGAGGTGGTTAAGGCCCCTTCCCTGGAGATATTCAAGGGGAGGCTTGATGAGGCCCTGGACAACCTGGTCTTGTTGGGGGTGCCCCTGCTGACTGCGTGGAGGTCGGACTAGATGACCCTAGAGGTCCCTTCTGGCCTGGACTATTCTATGATTCTATGAGGGGGGTGGGAAGGAGGAGGAGATATTTGAAACCACTGTCTAGGAATGATAGATACACACTCTCTCCTGGGTCTGGCAGCCCTCTAAACCTCTGCACAGGTACAGGCAATCTGATGGGTTCCAGAGACAATGAAAATCACTGGTCCTTTTGCTGGAAAGGTGAAAGATTACTATAAATGCCCCACCCCTGCCATTGTAAACAAATAATATTTAATAAATGCCATACAGCAAGTCTGGCAGAAAGGTTTCCCTGGGTTGCCTCCCAGGTTAGCTATTTTCAGGTTTGTATCCTAAATGTGAATCTCTGCTCCAGCTTTGTGCCAGCATCACACCAATGCAGGGCATGCAATTAGCCAGCAGCACCATAACGAGAGGTAATGTTAGATCCAGTTTTGTCACTGAATAGCAAATCAGCTTGCTGTCAATTTGAGCTAACTGAGCTCAGCTGGGTTTCTGAGCAGCACATGCTGCATCCAGCATATCCTCCATCCTAAAGGCATCCTTTTTAATCAAAATCTGTACATTTTACACATAGCTGAAACTCCTCTGTAACAGCTGAAAACCAGTGAATTAAATATCACAAATTCCTACGTGTGAGTTGCCATTTTCAAGCATCCTTAGACACTAAGGAGAGCGAGGGTCTGTTCACATGAGGATACAAGGAAGTTCAAAAGGCACATTTGTAAAGCACTAGAAGCTGGTGTAGAACATGGTCACATGAGCTGTGAAATCAGCCTTATTAAAGCACAATTAAGGTTAAGGATGTCTTCCTCTTTGTGTATTCTACTGCACTTGTCACTGTGTTAAGCTAATTAATTTGCAAAGCTCCTCCCTCCTAGAAAAATTTCCCATTCCAGAAAATCAATATAGTAGAGCTATGGCCAGTTCCCCCTTTTTTCCTCTCCCCACAGCCTTACATTAATGTTTAGAAGGAAAAAATGAAAAACATCTGAACCTGCCTGTGTTCAAACACAGCAATCTCCAGTACTCAAATGTTTCCGACCAGATTTTACTTCCTAATAACCGACCCCAGGATGATGTAACGTTTCAGTTCAGCATCAGTTTTGAACTGCAATTTAAAATGAAATGGCAGCCCTTCAGAGCTGCTCTGTGGGTCAGCCAAGGTTTCTCCAGCCTGGGCTAGCTTAGAACAGTTCTGACTGTAATTTTCATTTTGTGGGCACAGAAGTGCACTATGTCTTCCCGTGGCATTCAGTGGCCCTGAACTTCTGGCACTCTCCTTCCCCTCAAAATTGTAGGGTTTTTATCTGATTAGCTGTAAGTGATCTTGATAACTACTCAGATCTAGTTATTTCTTGAATTCATCGCTTGGAGATCAAACATTACATCACAAGAACTTCATCCTGTTCCGAATGAAACCAAGGACAAAACTCTCATTGACTTCAGTGTGTACAGGATAAGGCCATAAATCCTTGAAAAGCCTAGCGTCCAATTTTCAAATTAAAACATAATGAACTTAATAGTCATGGATTTAGAGGCTGTTAGATTTCGCATCTTGCCTGAGATTCTACCGCTGGGTTCCAAACGCTTCTTAAACTTTGATGCTCTGAGGGAGGGTCATTTTCTGGGAGCTCCCATCATTATCTATCAGGCCAGTACACAAAACACACAATGGAAGTGATACTGCCCTGCCTGCACACAATGTCTTTGGAAAGCTTCAAACAATTTCTTTGTAAACAACTGATCAGGGTAATTACGTTTTCTAATCTGCAATGGTGCTGTGACATTGTTTCAGGTAACACATGAATCATGCTAAAGGGTTTTCCTCTGCTAAGGCTGGCTGCCTTATCTAAGCAAGCTCTACTCTAAGGATGGAGACCTAAGCCTGATGAAGTATTGTACTGGCACTGCAGGTAGTGGCTCCACCGCCTGCCCCCCGAGACTCCTCCAATCCACTGCTGCTGCTGGGCTCGCCGGCTAATTAAAACCTCTGAAGAAAGAGTGGAGCTGTGCCTAATGCCTCATGAGCCCAGCTCATTCTCTGGAGGAGATGAGGTGTCAGATGGGACAGCCTTGCTGCATATCTGAGTGGTGCTGAGCCCAGGTGAGAGAGCTACAGCCTCGCTTAGCAGGAGAAGGCAAACACGGCTTTGATGACTTTGCGCTTGCTAATGAACACAAATGACCTAAAACACAATGAGCGTGTCTCCCACCACCTTTAAGCCAAGCTGCAATGTAATAATGTGGCTGTCAAATCTTCGCCACTACGTGGGATTGTGTTAACAAACTATTTCGAGTTTATTACACAAATCATGAGCAAATACTTGCAGAAGCAGCAGCTCTAGCTTTCTGGTTTGTTTGGTTTTATTTTTAACAGCAGTTACAATAGAAAAACTTCAGTATGACCTGCCCCTGCTGTATTCTTTTATTCTTCAATCTCTTGTCATAGATGCAATCTGTACACTGCTTAATTTTTGTTATCATTGCCTTGGATATCTACCAGCTATGATTGTCATGATTAAATCAGAATTAACTTAATTACAAAGGGCTTTACTCAAGATAAACAGTAAAGAAGTGATCCAGAACAGTGAGAACTGCACTGCTGAGGACGTCTAGCAAAGGCCCTTCAGATACTTTGAGCTATCTTCTTTTTTCCTCACATAAGTTTCTTTTTTTAATCCAGATGTGTTGTTTTTGTCAAAGCCAAGAAATTAGATCAGTCTGTCACCTCTGAGTCTGATCCTAGAAGCCAGCCCCATCAATGGATTTGGCCAAGATTTCTCTTTACAGCCTTCAGCAACTACATTTTTCTCTCCACTGTAAAGTCAATGCCACTGGTGGCCTGCCACAAGTCAGACACTTAGGGTTTCCCTGATTTCCTCCTCACAGTGACACGAACAAAGGACATCAAGATTTGGCACACTTCCCATGTTCATCTCCTCCTCTAAGGTATTGCCATTCTTCAGGATGAACATACAACCATCAATATAATTACGATGGAGGGAACCATTTATCCCTGCTCATTTCCCTTATTTGACCCTGCAGGAGTTTAGTTGTGATTTAGACACTGTCCCAGATGAATTCAAGAGCAGAACTCCCATAGGCTTTAATAGGAACAACAGGCCTTTTCTAATTAGGATAGTGATCATATCTTGCTGACACAACAGTTGATCATCTAGCCTTTTAAAAATAATCTCCAACATTATTGCCATTACTGTACAGCAAATGTACATAAGTCACATGTAAACAGACAGCAAAGGACATTTCAAATGAAAAGGTAAGAGTTTTCCACAAATTATACAAGATGTGCTGAAAAGTTTAGGACCTAAACTAATTCAAAGACCATGGTCTAAGTATTCAGCTGTTTGATAGAAAACCTGTGGCCAATCACTCTGTTCTTCAGGGAGAAGCCTGGAAGAACTTCCATTAGGTGAAGTGTAGGTGTTCTGGTTTTCCTCAAAGTCCTGCCTTCTCAATAGACTCAGTCAGTCTTCTCCTGAATACTATCAACAGAAAAGGAGACATGGCATTCAGTACAAAATTCAGGCTTCTGTGGTTTTTTCTGCCACCTGGGCCTAAAAGAAAATACTTCCAGATAATGTATGTTTCCTAATGTCTCATGCACATATGTCCAGAAATTTTTCTTGTTTTCTAACAGGAGGAGAAGGAGCTACTGTCACACCCTTTCTCACTTTCAAGAGCTGAAATAGGTTTCTGTTTACGACACACTTCCATGGTATGGTACCAGAAAGGTTAGGATCAACTAACTCATCCATTACGGTGACAATTTCTTGTATGCCAGTTCCTGTATTACATTCCTTGGTTTTTTGCTTGTATTTCCTTTGTAAATTTTCCATAATTATTAAATACTTTCTCTAGAGGCCTGAAAATAATTTAACTTGAGTTATGTCCTTTTTACTCACTGGTGGTTTCTTCATTTTTTCTCAGGGAGACAATCACTTGCAATTCTCTCTAGTACTTTTTGGCCTAACACAGAATAGTTTGTTCTTCTTTAGACCTAACCTCATCTCTGAAGCACCAGCTAAATCCTACCTGAGACTAATCACATATGCACTATAAAACACAGAGATTCTGTTGAGCAGAGCTGTTACAGAGCCAAAGTTACAAGATGCAGGCTAGTTTCTTCTCCATGGGCTTCTGGAAAAAATTCAGAGAGGTAAAACTAAAAGACAGACACATAGAAAAGACCTTCCTCTGGAGGAAGGGATGATGGATTTGCTGATGTTGCACACGCTCTACCTTCTGGCTGACAGAAACTTCATAAAATTCAGAAGAAGCCCCTGCAACCCTGTAAACTAGAGACCAACTGGGGAGGGAGCAGTTCTGCAGAGCAGAACCTGCGATGGAGAAGTTGTTGAACATGAGTCAGCAGTGCGCCCTTGAGGCAATGAGAGCTAAGCACATGCCACGCTGCACTAGCAAGAGAGCAGCCAGAAGCTTGAGGGAAGTGGCTGTTCGCTTCAAGTTGGCTTTTGTGAGGCCACATTTGGAGCACTCTGTCATGTCTACTTTTGCGTTTCCCTGTAAAATGCACTAGCGTGTCAAGACCAAGATCAGTGGAGGGCCACCAAGACTGTGGACCGTGACACTCAAGGAGGGACGGAGAAAACCAGGTTTGCTCAGCCTGTAGAAGGAAAGACTAGAGGTGGAAGAGAACCCGATTGTGATCTTGAACTGCTTAAAGGGGTGCTACTGATAAGATGGAGCCAGGCTTCTCTCAGAGGAAAGGGCAAGAGGCAATGGCCACAAGCTGCATCCAGGGAAATTCTCTCAAGTATAAGGAAAAAAAATAAATTAGGTAAGAGTGGTTAAGCCCAGACAGAGAGGCTGGGGAATCTCCACCCTCAGATACTTTCAAAACTTGATTAGACAAGGCCAACGAACAACCTCATCTGGCTTTTAAGTTAGCCCTGTCTGGAGCATAGGGTTGGACTAGATGACCTCCAGGGGTTCTTTCCAATCTAAATTATTCTGTGATTCTATAAATAAAGTAAAGGTTGCAAGGAAAAGGACCTAAATCAGTCTCAGGAGTGGTGTGAGTCTTTCCTGTGTTGCGAGGAGAGAACAAGCCTGCAGGCTGTTGCTACTGCTGACCTCTCAAGGGCTGGATGATTGAAAGTCACTCCTGGATGCAGCAGAGCGTGTGTTCCTGGCACGGAGCTTGCATTGAGCCATTCCCAAGTTTCTCTAAGCAGTGGCCTTATCTGGGTGGAGCCCTGTCAGTCAGGCATTTTTCCCTTCAATTTTGCCTCACCCCTTGCCACCGTTGTGTGTTAAACCCAGCCTGTTGAAAGGACTCACTGAACTGCTACACTCCTGAAACAGGAGCGTGATGTTTGCAATAATTTTTAATTTTTTTAAATACAATTTTCATTTCTTGGAAATTAATTAGTACCTTTGATGACTCAAGTGGTGCACAAGTAAAATGTACCAGTTACATACAAATTCCTGTTTCTAACCTGAGTTAGAAGGGCAGTCAGCAAGAAGAAACAAATAGATTTGGACTAGAAATACTCCCCCCTCTTTCTTTTGCCTAAACAATTACTCCATTGAAGAAAAATGAAGATCCATGCATTTAATTATTCAGATGACTTCAGAAAGTAATAGGATAGAGTGACAACATTTTTCATGTTAGCTAAACTGGTGGAATGTATACTCTAATAACTACTAAAAAAAAAGTTCTGATATGTTCTTTAGGGAAGTTTTACTCCACTGTCAGCCACTCACCTGACACACACAACCCCACTTACCTGTATTGAGCTAAAATATTTTACATAGATTTAAAAAACTAAATATTGAGTTTGATTTTCAGACTAGTCAATTGGAGACAAAATACACTTTCAATAGTCCAATAAATCTGTCTTTGCTCAGCAAAAAGTATTAGAGTTCGGATTTTCTTGCTGTACCAGCATGTAAATCCTGAGTAACCTTGTATATGAAAGTAGTTCTAGAGATGTGGCTTCTCTTGGGTTGAAGTTTCTTCCCTGCTCATGTTTCATAGGGCTGGGATAGAATCATAGAATCATAGAATCAGAGAATCATTTAGGTTGGAAGAGACCCCTGG
Organism: Jacana jacana; assembly: GCA_013400555.1. Lineage (NCBI taxonomy): Eukaryota > Metazoa > Chordata > Aves > Charadriiformes > Jacanidae > Jacana > Jacana jacana. Next base: position 77,156 of record VZTM01036011.1, read on the forward strand.
GATCATCAAGTCCAACCATCAGCCCTACTCCACAAGTTCTCCCCTACACTAGATCCCTCAACACCACATCTAATCTGCTCTTAAACACAGTCAGGGAGGGCGACTCCACCACCTCCCTGGGCAGTGGGATGAATGAGAAGAGTAAGAACCTATGACAACAGTGACAAGAAACATGTACCCATTCAAGTCCCCAGATCTTCACATTTTGAAGCTCCTAATTTTTATCACTCCATTGTAGAAATGTCATTTTGTGTTAAAGTCTTGCATTTCCTTATATTCAGAATTTAACATTGACATGCTGCAGCTAGTCATTTTTGCTTGTTGGAAAAAAAATCAAGAGAAACATCTACACTATAAAATTATCAGTAAGCCTGAGTACTGGCTTATGATGGGAAACTCCACCATCCTGGTCCTCATTAAGCCTGAACCACTGCCTTTTAGTTCAGGTGGAGCTCAAAGTCTGAACACCCATATTGTGCTGATGATGAGCCATTCTCAAGATATCTTATGGAGACTGTAATGTCACACTTGATCTGTCCATCCTGTGGGAAAGGAAGCTCAGATCACACCGCAGTGCAAGTGTGACCCACCTTTCACCTTAGCATACCAGAGCTGAAACCAAGCCTACATCCAGTATGAACCTGGGCAGGCATCGTGTGGATGGCTGACAAGCTGAGTCTCAGGTAGGCCCATGGAAACAACTTTACCTGGTAGTGGAAGTAGCCTCAAGCTGGTCAAAATCTCAAACAGGATGAGGAAATTTGTCCTCTGTTCAGCAGACAACCATTTTATGAACTTCATTAAAATCTTTTATACTAAATCGCTTTTGTTTTTGGTTTGGTTTGGTTTTGATTTTGGGTTCAGTTCCTCACTAGACCTTACACTATTTTCTTATAGTCCCCACTCTCTGAAATACATTAAGGTGGGTGATTTCAGACAGAAAATCGTCTTCTTCATTTTCAAGGGGACCCAACTCTAAGCATTTTCTTACCCTTTAAAACTGGGAACTCAAACAGACATGCAAATGCTACAAGCGATAAGACGTGGCAAGAAAAGACTGCTAAAGTTAGCTCTCCTGTCCCTGGACTCCAGTGCCCAGCAGATCACACAGATTGCAGTGGATGCTGCCATATCCCAGGGCTTTTGCAAAGCATGGCAAAATTCCCAGTGATTTCAATAGGAGTCGTTCATAACGCAGAGTTGGCAACCTTGGAAAAAAATAAAATAAAGCAAAAGTATTTTTAAGTCTTCAGGTTGGAATAAAAAGCATCTTAGAGGCTCTATATCAAAAGTGAAAACTGAGGCTGGAACTGAACTCTGGCTTCATGCGTACTTCTAACCTTTACGCCAGTATACTGACCAGTTTCTTTAAATACAATAGAAACTCTGCCACTTTGAAGATAAGCTCTCACAGTTAGCTTAAAACAATAATTCTGTACTTTCTTTCCTGTCTCTAGATTTATTTTAAGTATTAGTATAAAATGTCAGAGTCTGATAGCAGCCAGATCAGTTTGTATAAAAATCGACTGCCTGTTTGTAGTATATTACAGGCTATATTTGACACAGGAAAGCACTTAATCGTGAATGCTATCAGCGCACCACACCCATCTTTGTAAGTGCCTTATACGCTAGATTTATCACCGTGAACTTGGACTGGATAGAGACAAGTAATAATGAATAATGCAAACCCCCTCTGCGGAGGTAGGGTTAAAGGTGTATTATCCACAATACAACGGCCAGACTCCAGTTCAGAAGACATGCTCGTATCTAGCAGCAGCACAGAGGCATCAGGACCAACTCTCTTTCACCTTGGATTGATGTCCAGAGGACTATTTCCACTGGAGCCATCAGGCTCAGATAAACAGAGTTCAGATAAAAGAGAGAAGAATCTGTCTCAAATATATGAGCCCACAGGTTCTGCCATTTATATCTATCAGCTTATTGCATTTGCACAGCAGATGACAGCCTTTCAAAGACTTAAATGAAACCCACAAACACCTTTGCCTCACAGTAAGTTTGATTTTATGTCACATATCTATTTTTTTATCTTTATTCTAGCTTTTGACCATGAATATACCCCTTTTTGCATGTGTGCACACTAGAAACATCCTGAAAAACACACACATTACATAGGGGACAGGACTTTCCTGCTTTTCTCTGTAGACTCATGCAGAGTCCAGCGCCCTCCTATAGAACCCACCCCTGTAGCCAGCCCTTCCATGTTTCTGTGCTTACAAGTGTGCAGGAGCTTTTCAAGCTCATGTATGGAGCTTGTATGGAGTCAGCAAAGGAAAAGGAGAAGAACCAGGATAGCCAAACAGCTTAAGGTCTTCCCTCAGCTGTCCTCTCCTGACGCCCTTGTCTCCTCAGCTCCTGCTAGCAGTGCTGCCTGGAGAACTGAAGGCCAGGCTGGACAGGGCTTTGAGTAACCAGGTCTACTGGGAAGTGTCCCTGCCCATGGCAGGGGTGTTGGAACTCCATGATCTTTAAGGTCCCTTCCAACCTGAACCATTCCATGATTATGAATCTTAGCATGAAGAAAAAGTAAAAAAAGCTACCAAAAATGATGCCTTTTGCAAAAGCTAACTGGAGAGTGAGCTGTGACAGTCACTTTGAGAGATGCTCTTCACCTTTCAGCACATGCTCACTGCTGAATACACACAGAAAGGAGCCCTGTTAGCTATTAATGACATTTGTTCACAGCAGCCCAATTAGGAACCACATCTTCAAATCTGAGCCCGATAGTGTTGCCTTTATTAAAAGAGAGGAATTTTGTTTGGGCTTTATTAGTATATTAGTCAAGCTTAACTGAAAGACATAGCTTTTTACCCTGTATAACCTCACAACTTAACCAGTACTTATTGGAATGGTGCTAAACCCTCAAAAGCTTTGCAAGTAAATGCACCAGCAGGAGTCCTACATGTTTGTGAATCACTTCACCCTTCAAAAATGCCTTTAACTCAGGCTTAGAAGAGGAAAGCTACTGAACACCACACGGGAATATATTTCAGCAGTTCAAAAGAAATGTTGAAATAGAGAAATACACCTTAGGGAGAACATTTGTCACCCTCAGGGAAAACACACTGGCATTTCCAAGGATCACTTTTATGCCTCCTCAGAAAGATGCCTCCTTCAGTGGAGGGTGCCCATCATGTGGTGGTGAAGGACTTCTCCACAGTGACTCAGAGGGCAGTGTGCCACTTACCTAACTGTATCACCAACGCTTCCGGGAGCGCCTACGAATTCCCACGTGGCTCAACCTTGCCAGCTCGGGATGAGATAATACAGCTGCAAGCTAAATAAAGACAGAAACCACTGAACCAACTTTAAAAGGACATGGCAAAGCGATATGTGTTGGGTTTCAATAAATTAAGGTCATTCTCATTTGGGGAAATCGTTCTTTCCCCACCATGCAGAGCAGACAGGCATCCATTCAATAATTTCTTTCTGGATGTTGCTAACAAATCAGTGTTATTAAGTTAGTCCTCTCTTCAACTGCATAATGCTGTATACCTGAAAGAAATAATGGGTTTGGTACCCTTAATGATGTTTGAGCACTGAAAAACAACATGACACTAAGAAGTATAACCTTTACTTCCTGGCTCCAGCCCTAATCTTTTAATCACAAATGTCATTAGTAACCATTAAACTGGTTAACATCTTAAAAAAAATACAGATACATTGTCAGTTGTATCTGGCAACCAGTGCTATGGACTGCTAATTCATTCATTACAAGTAGTTGTCCACATTTACCAGATCTAAGCTCAAATCAAGGTAGAGAAAGGAAAAAAACGTATTAATGAGACATCATTGGTACTCATATTACATCAGGCATTAAATTAGAAAGAGAAAAATCAGAATAAGGCAGATGTAGAGAGCAATAAAGATTGTAAATCAGCTCACTCCAGGTAGAGGAGACTAAAAAGTAGCTTCAGAAGGAGTAAAGCTAAAACTCCAAACAGTCTCATGGGCAATGCACTGAAAGCTCAAACAGTGGTTAAATACAAGGATTTTGAAAGTTTGGGGATTCTACAATAGTCCTCACTGTCTAGGTGATCTGAAAGTTTCCCCAAAGCATTAAGAAATTATTCAGATATGATGTATTGTATGTTGAGGCACACAAAACAACGAAACCCACAGACAGCTAACAGGAAACAAAGGCAGTACTTGTGAACTGGGAGAGCTTAAATTTGCTATTAGACCAATATCAAGTGAATGGCCATCAAATTCAATGGTAAAGGCCTATTTGTTTCCTACAGGTAGCATTAGAAAGAAGTATTAATCAATCCCGGCTCATGGAATTGCTGAGCCAGTTCAACCACTGCTCACCCACGGGTTCCTAAACCTGCTATCCCTGCTGTGAGACGCTTTTCAGGGTTTTGGGAACTTTAAGGGAACTACGGTGACCTGCAATTAGTGACAAAGAAACAGAAAATAAATTATTATGTCTAAGAATCACCTCTAAGGCTAGAGAGATTGACTAGCCCTCTTGAGGTTTTTTTTTTCTTTAAAGTGAGCTTGCATTATCTTTTTTTCTATCCATAGAAAATGGATCACCAAAAATGCCTGTTTCCATTATGGCTTAATATTCCCCTAGAGAAACCAAAGATCAGCTGCAAAGAGGTTTTACAACACAAATAGCTGGTAGATCAGGGGCCTGAAATGAAGGCCAAAGAAGACTCTTCCAAACCTGTTTGTATATTGCTGCTCTCACCTTCCATTGCCTTGCCAGACAACACTGCACAGAACAAAGGCTTCATCCCTGTCCTCAGCAGGAGTATAATTCAAGGGGTGAAGCAGTAGTGACAGCCCTAAACTGTCAGAAGACAGAGAGCTGTCAGAAGACATTCCCACTGTGGCAGGCACCAAGTCTGTCTCCAAAATCCACATAAGACCCAAATCTATGTCATTACCACAATGCTGATGCTCTGCTAACCTGTTTGGAGCTACAGGCTCTGCTGTCTGCCCCAGGCTGTAATACACCACCACCAGCTGCTCCAGGACCTCCCCAAGGAATTTGTTCTTAGCTTGAAGGTGTCCACCACCCCCAACAGGGCCACTCGCTCCTGCTGCCCTGGCACACACACTTTCATCCAGCTAACCATCTAAATCTCTCCTGGCAGCACATCTCACTGACCTGCAGAAGCCTATGACCACTAACCTGATGGCACTCACAAACCCACAGCTGCAGGAAGGAAAATGCTGGGAGAGGTCACTTTTCAGGTCACTTTTCAGTGTCACCTGTCCAGGCTTTCTTCCCCTGGTAAACCGGAGCTTGTGGCTGCCACTCCCCAGACCACTCACATCCACACCTTCTCATGGAGACAACCTGGGTCCAGGGAACAGACACACCCATTGGCATCTCCACAAAGAGCCAACAAGAAGAGCACGTGGCTGGATGCCTACAGATGCATGGTCCACTTGTGGTCCATCTGGGCTGGGAGGCAGATGTTATGGGGTGAGACTGTACTGCCCCTTTCAACCAGCTGTCCCCAGAGCCCTTGTGATGGCCACTCACGCAGCCCCATGCTTAGCACAGCAGGGGGTAGCAGGGTCACCATGGATGCCATCACTCCCTTCTGCTTCTATTTCTCCAGTGAGGACCTGCAGGTGGACGTCATGTTTGGGGCCATCCTCTTTCTAGGGCTGGATAAATACAGAGGGAACGGGAGATGGTGTCTAACCCTCACAAAGTGGTGGTGTGCCTCACAAAAAAGTCAAGCGCTGCCATGGCAGGCTCAGCACGGAAGTTCTACTCTGCATATAGCGGTCTCTGCACCTTCCCTAAATGCAATATAGCTTTTCTAGTGCAGGACAAGCAGCAGAGAGGGAAAAATCAAGTACATCTGACTGTAAGAATTTTGGAGGTGGAAGTAGATCCTTATTAAGCTACTCAAAGAACTCATCTCTTTTGTCCGGCACCAGGATGCATGAATGAAAAAGGCCGTACAGATCCAGCACAGGGCACTTAATTGCCATCAGTATGCAGAACTGGCCACCCCACACCCTACAGCTGCGTGGCCATGAAATTTAGAGTTCAGCTGTCAGTGTGATATTACTGGTGGCAGAGATGGCTGGATTACGTGCTGTACCTTTTGATGAAGGATCACACTGTGCCAGCTGCAGAAATTATGGAATCATTTAGGTTGGAAAAGACCTTTAAGATCATTGAGCCCAACCATTAACCCAACAATACCAAATCCATCACTAAATTTTTTTCATTTGATTTCTCAGCTTTTGCTCATGTATTATTATTATTTCAGCTTAGTCACAGTCTTCCAGGAACAAGCAAACCCCGAATTCCTGATGTTAAAAACCAAACAAACAAATTAAGAAACACAGAGATGAAAAAAAAAAAATCAAGAGGAAAACTAGCTCTCCTTTGTGTACAACCACACAGTCAAAGCAAAACACACACCCACGCTCCCTCCTACTTTGTAGTTCACTTTAAAGTCCTGCTGTGTCCAGCAGCTGGAAGCTGTCTTGTGTTGGACTCTGTGTAGGGATGTGCCAGAGATTCCCTCTCACTCCCTCGGGTGGGATGTAAAGAATTCCTCCCCTCATAGCCGGCATTCCTCTTGCACTGAGTCACTTTATGACCAAGACAATAACATGCAGGTCTTGTTCAAACACACATAAATAAATACTGCATTTTTTTTCTAATGATATAAATATGAGAGTGTTCATTGGATGTGAAGCTTACTGACCAAAACCTGTGTTAAAAACAAAGTAGCCCATGCTCACCACCTGCAGTTAAGAGACATACTTGGGTGTTCTTATCCCACCTTCCCAAGATTAATTATTCAAGACCAAGGAAGAGGATTCAAATTCACAGCACAACTATTAAAATAAATTTTACTCCCAGAAGATGGAGGAGTTGGTAACCTGGTTATTCCTCCTAATAGCAGCCAGCATGAGTCACACCTGACTACGGGTCACAAGCTGCCAAAGTTGTGTTTCTACTCTGAAGACATTATTAGAGATAGCTGAAAGCAAATATCACTGTTTTCACTGTTAGGCAAGATTCTGTGCAGTGCAGACAAGAGTGTTAGGCAAGATTCTGTGCAGTGCAGACAAGAAGAGAAGGGGAAGAAGGTGGCTCTGATCTTGAGTTCAGGTTCTGGAGCTAACTGAAATGAACGAGAAATCTTAACCGCTAACATTAAGGTTTGGGGTTTGAACCAAAGTCCCCCTGCCCTGCCAGGCTGAGGTTGTTAATATTGGTGATTATTGTGCACCTGGGTTATGAGAGTGTATCTGACCATGGAGAGCATCAGAGCTCTGCATGTGCCAGAGAAACACTGGGGTGTCAGACCAATTTCAGGGTGTGAAGTAGTCACCCATGGTTGGGTTATACTTTATTACATTCCAAAGATCTCAGCAAACTTCGCTTTGTACCTTTGCTCCCATGAAGTTTCCTCTTTCCATGCATATCACCTCAATAGAAAACCCTTTCTCCCCTCAAAATTAATTAAATGCGTCAGCTTTTCATTATGTGGGTTTCAGAAATTTTATTCAGTTTTTTATAGCTTTTTACTTCCTCCCCCCCACCCCCAAATTTGATGGAGGAAATTTGGAATGACAGGATAGCAGATCCACTTTAGTTTGTACTCCATGCAGAGTAAGGCTATCTTGCCATTCAAAAGAAGGTCTATGGAAAATAACAGGATTAATTGCTCAACAAAGTACATTTTTGCTTAAAGGAGTTTACTGGTATTGTAGCCCATGTGTGAGAGGTACAGCTCCTCTACAGAGGAGCCAGAACTCTGTTGATCAGGCCGGAGTTTTGGAATACTCCCTAAATTCCTGGCCTCATGTCTCAGGGCTACTTTGCGGTGGTTCAGTCTTTTGGGGCTTTACATACACAAAAACTAACAACTTCAGTCCCCTCACAAGGTCTTGGTTTCATCAGCACAGAACAGGAATCATTTTGAACTGCAGAAAAGTTTAGTGGTAAACAAACATCATTTTTTGTTCAGTCTCTCCAACCCCCATGCAAGAGCCAAGGCCCTTGGAAAACTGCTTCTGCATCTGACCACTCATCCACGCAGGGGTTTGGATGCTGGATGACTGGAAATATATTGACACATTTCACACACAGATAAGAGTTCTATCTCCTCTGAGAAAACTATGTGCAGAGTATCCATGGAATAAGCTTTGGCAGCTATTTTACTGTAAAAAAGATAGATTTATAAGTGTATGTCTATAGATGCTAGAACATGCTAAAAGGGTATAGGCCAACTTTCACACAGCAGGCACCGTTTCTGTTCAGTGTCTTTCTAGGCAAACCACTGGCTTTTAGCCAAGTCAGTATTTTTATACAGAAGAAAAATGAAATCACTTACTGGAACTAGCCTACTGATTCACTTTTGGTCACTTTTACCACTCAGCCCAATGTCCAGGCAACAAATGACTCCTTTTCCTGAGCTGGCCAGGATTAGGAGGTACCAGCCAAGGCCAGGGTCTGCAGAGCTGTGTGGGAACGGGACACAAGCAGTAGATGAGGAGCTCGCTAGGGAGCTGGGCTGGACCCTGCTGAAGGAGGAACTATTTATTTAACCAATTTCTCATTAAAACACAAATCTTTGGTTGCAATGCACAAACACACACAAAAGATAAACTAATTATTTAAATGACGTTTGCTTACCTAAGACAATATAATTTTTATATGTACCTTTCAAAAACCCTAAATATCTTCTTACTGTAAAAGCCACCACTACACACAGCTAAAATAGTCCTTGCTTTGCTCCTCTTGTTTTGTTCCTTTTGGTAGAAAAGCAAAATAAAAACCTAGCGTGCAATGTAAGGAGTAGTGATAGAAAATATTATATAGTAAGTGCTTGTCCTTTATAGAAAACTTTACTGTAGCTTTAAGTAGCAGAGCAATTGCAGCTCTTCAACCCACAGAACATGCAGGTCTATGCCACTAGTGCCGATGGGGCTGGGCCATCTAGGTCCACTGATCACAATTTCAAGAGCTGTTACACAAAATCTCTGCCTTGCCTCACTGTATAATGAAAAACAAAGACTTCTCTGGTATCTTTATTGTTCTTCTTCCTCCTTCCTAGTGAATTTACCAGTAACATTACACCAAGTATGGTTTTGATGTGATAACCAAGCCTCTATTAAGGGAGAAATTTCTATTACTGTTTTTTTTTTATTCAGTGTTAGGCAGCTAAGATGTCACAAATGATCCTATTTATCCATTATAATTACAATATTCTGAGAGCAACTGTCCATCAACATGCAACTGTAACAAAAAAGTGCCAACTATATTTTTTCTTAAACACGGAAGTAATGTGTAGTAAGTTACTCCAGCCACCACATTCCATAGGGAGAAGTGATTCATGGATCCTGCTTAAATTTCCTGCAATTTCTCCGTTCTGCCTTTGTATGTTCATATTTTATCTTGATGCTCCAGTTAACACTGTTGTGACTAAAAATCTAGGGTTTTTTTATCTACGTATGAAGCCTTTTACATTAAAAGCATGGTCCTTTAAATAAAGGAAATATGTAAAAATTATCTTCCTCTTTTTATTTAAGGTGTTTTGCTTTTATTCCCGTTCAAAAACACAGAACACATTCTTGCTGCAAACCTCTCAAGGCTACATGGGGTTTTTTTACACATTTTATAAGGTCATTTATGGGTAACTTGTCATGAGCCTGCAAACTGGAGCAGGTCACACAAGGCTCCAGGTGCTTCACCCACAACACTCTTTCTTATGTAAATGTCGAGCAATGCATCGGCAAGAGGGTTGAAGAAAACTTAGATTTCTTTGATCAGGGTCTGATGCACTCATTCAGTGCTGGCAGTAGCCTCAATGCTAGGTGTTTCTCCAAATACTTTGCACCACTTCATCAGAATAGCGGATTTAGTCCTGTCCCCGAAATGATCTCTTTTTAACCAGAGGAGGTGGTGGGTCTCTGGGGAGCAAGAAGGTCCTACACACACTCTTTGCAGCCAAAAGAGGGGGAAATAAGGAATAGCCATGATACACTTCTAATCACTGCAATTGCTGTTTGCTGTCGTTACAGCCGCTGCATGACTCAGTGCTGGCTCCAGGTTGCTCCATAGATAGTATCACAGGAGCATCAGTGGACATTGCACCGAGGACAGATGCATAGCACCAAACAACTCCTCTGTTGATAACCCAGAGCTGGCCACCACGTTAAACACAACAGAGAAAATCAGATAAATCCTGCTCTGAAATGGAAATCAGGTTCTTGTGATCATCTGAAGATTTCTTCAGCCCTCTCCACTTTCTCCTTTCTGAGGATGATTTTGTTTCCATGTGTCTCCTTTAATAGGGATTTTACAGACAGCTTTACCTGCTTTTTTGTTGTACAACCCTGTCATGCTTGCTGCTCCCCCCTTTCTTGTGCATGTGTGCACACTTTTGTTGCTTGTATTGTATAAGGTGCCTTGGGATATTCGCATCCTGTGCATTGTGTGGCATTGTGTTGAATAGGAGGTGCAGAAATTAAAAGCAGGTCTCCTCCTACCCACATATGCCTTTTCTTTGCAGGTTTTCCTGGAAGTTTTGTGCGGGGAGGGAAGGGAAGAGGTAAAATATGACTTGGCTGAGACTGCCGGATGCTGAATCAGCTGCGATTGCCTCACGTTTTCCTTTCTTTTAAAATAAGGGGTACAGCTTTCAAAATGCCCATCTGACTTCTCTCCAGGCCCTACCCAGCCCATCACTTCTCAGTAAGTTAGTTTTAAAAAATGGGGCTTATGCTTCTAAGTCATACGGGCACCTTTGGAGAACATCTTTCTGATGACCTCCTAGGTTTAAAGACTACGTGCTCTGGGATTGCAAGAACTCGGTGCAGCTGATGCAGGCTACCACAGTGCTTGTGATCAGCCACCACTGTTTTCCCTTCCCCAAAATATTCTTTGCAAAAAAAAATAAAAAAGGAAGAGATATAGAGATAGCCACACTCACACACTCATTAACTCAAAGCCACCACCACAAAGCCCCCAAACACAGAAGCTCTTAAAGAGTAAATTTCTCCTGCTGCACTACTCTGGTTAAAGGAGCTGATGCCTCTGCTCTGGCTCCTTGCTGCTCACATCTGCACACACCAGCACAGACTGCTCTGATAAGGCTCCTCAGTGATGCTGTGGTTATGCAAAAATCAATGAGCAGAGGAGCACTTCAGGAGCAGAGAACAAGTGGCATCAAAATCCTACAAGCCCCAGAGAGCACCCTTTTCACAAGGCTTACACATCCTGAGGCTGCAGACAGATGAAATCAGCCACTGGTTAGGTAGGAGGTGATAGCAGCCCGCTGGAGGCATGGCATCTGCCTTTAGCAGGGGTCAGTGCTTTGCTGCCACTGCATCCCTGTCTTTAAGAGAAAGGGAGAGTTTGCTGTCTTTTAAAGGACACACGGCCCTGTACATCCAAGCATGTACATGGTGCTCACCTTCCCAAGACTGTTTCCCTGTTGTGCACTAACTCAGGTGGATAAAGGCTCACCCAGTCTTGCTCACTTACTGAGGCAGCTACTGTGATTGAATACCTGAAGCTCCAGCAGGACAGCAGAGGAAAATGGAGCATTAATGAGGGTTGTGCCCTCTGAGGTGCACAAGGAAAAGAACTGGCTTCTGATAAGCAAGGCCTTTGAATCCAAAAGTGAGAAAAGTAATTGCCAACTGCTGTCTTTCTTCTTTTTCTTTTTCAGAAATATGTATATATTCACCTGATCCAGCTAGCTTTTAAGGTCTTGATAGCTGGTTTTATACGCTCTCCTAAAGGTTATTAATTCTTCCTACACTGTTCCCAGTTAGATGGAGTACCTTATAATATAACTTCCTCATTAACATCGAGAGCTGTGATTATACAGTTGTGTTACCAAGGGCTTCAAAGACATGAAGCCTAAATATAATCTTACAGTACCTTGTTACAATACAAAGCACATCCTCTAATACATTTTTTTTTTGTTTGCATAAAATGCAGCACAATAACGGTTCACTTGACCTTTGCCCCCCTGTACAGTTCATTTCGACATTGTTCCAGGAGCAGGGAGTTTGCATTTTGCAGGGCACAGGTGCTCTGCCCCACGCTGGAGGCTGAGGCTCAACCCCGGTGGTGCTCAGCGCTGCTTCTCCCCACCACACCACACCACCCCCCCCCAGCAGCTGGACTCAGGGGACTGCTTTTGTGGTCCACCAGGAATTTCCTGTGATAGAATATCAGAAACCTACTGGTGACTAGTAGGAGGTGACTTCACAGGGCAAAAGTTCTCTCCCTACAATAAACATTCTCAGTGCCGCTGTGGAGATTTCCTACACAGACCTGACAGCCGCCAGCTCCTTGTCATCTCGGCGGAGAAAGGCCCAGGGAAGGGACCGCTGTCATTTGCAAGAGCTGATCAACGGCAAAGTGAGGCTGTGCCCCTCTTGCCATGCTGTTATTAATGCCTCCACCCATGCTCATTAAAAATACCCAACCATTTTGACTGAAAGGACTTTAAAAAGAATGTACAAATCCATAGTGAGAGTATACCGGTATCTATAGGTAGCACAGTACGCATGCAGGTGGTATATACCAAATATCCTGGCATCCATAGGTACCAGGGTACACCTACAGTCAGAGAACTAAGAGACCAATTAGGAAAACACCGTACTCTCTCTGTAAGGCTGTTTCCTTGGGAATAACCACGGGGATATTCAGCCTCCAGATCTCTTGCAGGGGACTGTCATTTGGAGCATACATGCAGTAAATATGAGGCTGGCACAATTCCCTTGGCTAAAACCACCGCAAGGACTGCTGAGAGCACTGGATTCATTTGGCTGGCTGAAGTAACGTGCAACTGGGCAGACTGCAGTGAAGTTTGCAGACCGAAATAGCTTTAGGGAAACAATACATTAATTTCCTGTGGAAAATACATCTATTAAAATGGAGACTAGCTTTGGTTGAATCCAACATGGTAAAAAAGAAAATACAGCTCAGTGTTGCCTTGAAAATACAAAAATGCTGCAAAGTAGTATTACCCTCAGAATCAGGGCTGTGCCAGGGTCTTCTGTGGCAGAGCCAGTGAGAGAGAGCAAAGATTTCCAGAAGCTGTCTTTAAGTTGTCTCACCAACTCCTCCACATACTCGAGCACTTATGCACGAAGCCCGCAGCCATAACCTTCACCATGTGTTTTCTGAGCAGCTTTCCCATCCACTGGACAAAATTTGACTGAAAGCAATGCTGATTTATTCTGCTTCTGAAAACTTGTCATCAGCTAAAGGCCATTTCCACAGGTGAGACTCCACCAGGGCTGCTCAGAACAGATCCGTCTCACATCTCGCCTTGCCCTGCAACTAATAGCACCGCATCAGGAAGAGAGGAGAAAAAGGCAGTTAAGGAACCTGCAGAAATACTCAGCAGCACTGGAGATGTTTGATGCTGCACTACTTGTTTGCTGTTCCTGAGGTGCTCCTATACTTAGTGACATTTGCACCACCACAGAAATGACTAATTAGCCTGGTCAGAGCAGCCTGTGCCTGTGCACATACATGTGAGGAGCAAGAGGTCAGCACTTCAGCTCCTGTAAGCATAGCAGTGGGGAGGAACAAAGCCCTGCTTTTAAGAGCTTTTTCTCCTTATATTCTCTGCTAAATTCTTCTTTTCCCCCAGCCGTGAACAACATTGAAACCAGAATGAGAGCCATGAAACCATGAGAGCTCTGACCATTCGCTCTTGGAGGTCTTAATTCAAACAAGTCACATCCGCCTTACCCCACAGGCTGTTAATGATGCACTGGGAGACGAGACCACATTATTTGGCCTCGGTGTATTCACCAAACTTTTAGTGGCAAATAGATGTTCGTGCTGAGGGACGACTAAATCCGTCTGTCAAGTACCTTTTTTTTTTTTTTTTGCAATCAAGGTTGGTATTTTTAGTCGCAGTGACTGAACTTCCAGTCAGCCACTATGTACTCAGGAGGAAGAAACCAGTTTGGTTAGCTTTTTTTCTGTTTCTCAGCAAGCAGAACACTGTATTCCACTTCTCTGGACCGTGACATCCCATGGCACATTAAAAGCTTTATTCAAACTGTGAGACAGCCATATTTTACACTCAGCAGGAGACTCTAGGAAGAAGTATGAGGCCAGGGTTATTCTGACTCTGGACAGCTTGTCAAACTGGGTGCTAGGAACAAAGCTTAGGACTTTCTCTGCCAGTTTGCCTGATCCTGAAATAAATAAGTAGAAGATTGCCACAGCAGGGATTTTCTTTATGTTACAAGAGACTCTGCATAGAGAAGGATTTAAATTTAGATGTAGCTAAACCTGCCCTTGTGCTTCTGTTCTGAGTCTTCATCCAGTGTGTACTGTCACAAAACCTGGGGAAATGGTGAGGAAAGCTCTGAAATAAGCAGGATTTTATTTTCCTGCCTGCACTCGAAGGGAGCAATTGAACAGTAAGATCTCAGCTTAGTCCATGGGCTGGGTTTGCTGCAGTCTGGGAACTCCTCTTCAAACCTGGGCCACGTCTCACATGCTGATCCATAGTTTCACCTAAAAATTATAAAAAGTTCATCAGGTAGTAAGAGAGCTTGAGAAGTCCTTTATTAGTCTGCTCAGCACTTTATCCTGATTCATCTTTTCAAAGAGATGATGACAGAAACTGCAAAATTTTGGTTTTGCCTTGCAAAACAATAAATAGCATTAATTGAACTCCCCTGAAGAAATCTCATACATCGCTCATCACACAAAGGTAGAGTACATGGTATTTCCTATGGCTTCTACCATGTTGGAGAGAGGGTTTCTACATGCCAGGAAACCTTTCTTCTCTTCTGTTCCACAAATATTTAAGATAAATTGGAATGGAAAAGGTTCTGCAAGGTGAATGCCCTCCTTGCTCTTTGACTTCAGCATACAAGGCTAAATTTAAGCTGGGCAGAATATCATCTTAGCGTGCTGAAAGACATCAGTTTCTAGCTGATATTGCTCATGCCCATGTTGTGTAAATTAGAGCTATCACTCATGAGAAATAAAATCATCCAACCTTAATTGTGAAACTCAAGCACACAACTAAGAGGCACAGAGGTTGAAGAAGCTTCTTGAGCAATTCAGTTCATGTCATTCTAGAACACTCTGAGGTGGCTTCTTGTCTCCTGAAGCTCAATGCAACTCAAAAGGTGCAAGCAGTCAACAAACTTTTCAGTTATTTTTGCATTTGTACACGACACAATGTTTAAGGAGTCTGGTCTTCCTGCCATACAGGAGAGGAAACCCACTGATATTGACTCCCTGCTTGTACTAACAAAATGTAATGACAAAACTACCACTGAGAATTCAGGATAAACTTAGGGAAAAAGCTTTCCTTCAGTGAATGTGTAGAGAAGAAGTTGGAGCTGGGCTCATCAATCCATGGGTACATCATGGAAGAAAATCCATTGACTTCAGCAATGGGGCAAACCAAACTATGATCTTGTTGATCACTACGTGTACTATACTCGGGGCACATACGGGGCAAGACTGAAGGCAAACACAATGGCTCTTGCTTCTAAGCATTTTTGAAGTCAGTGAACTCAGCCTAGTTTTGCTGTGGGTGGAAGATCTCTTTGTGAGAGGTCTTTAACATGTCACAGGAGATGTTCCATTGCATCAGGGCATGAGAGGAAGACAACGGCGATTGTCTGGTCTTACATAGACTGCTTTTCTTCTTTGTGTTTGTCCTATTTTCTCAGGGCTGTAACCAGAGGAGTTGAGAACAACTGGTTTTGAAGATCTTACTGTGCTTCCTGAAAGAAAACTGAAAGCTTCCCACAGTCAACAGTGTATTTCCCATCAAGCAAGGCATCTGAGAGTAGAGGACTTCAGGAAAATAGCAGAGTGTATGGAGCCACTAAGTTGCCAAAATCCAAAACACAAAATGTGACCCTTAACAGAGCTAAAAACAAGTCATTCTCCAACACATTTATGTTGCAATACTGTGCTAAAAATTTCCCAAGCTTGAGGAAATCTGAAGATCCTACTTGACTATACATTCACATCTTTCCTCAATACAAGGATGACTCACCAATGGTAAAAGCGTGATAGCTTGCTTTAAGTCGTAGCTTAACATTGCCTATTGACAGCCAGAAGGTGACAGATATAATGCAGAAATATAGTGCTCTAAGTTTTTGTGATACAGAGGATTCTGGAGTGGGCCACTCTGTGCTTGGTTCCACAGAAGGGTATATTGCTTGATTTTATGGAGAGAAGGAGAATAGATGTCCTTTTCCTCTTCAATAAGGCATTTACATCACCTCCTTGCCATAGTAGGAACATGGACTGCACATCACAAAACTGGTTTCCCCTAATGCTTTGGTTATAGAAATGTACATGGAAGTGCTGTGTATGTTTATTGTATCTGATTTCCCAAGGCTACTCATTCCAGTATTTGACTGCCAGGAGCTGCTTTCCCTCCTGGTGCATGCTAAATCTCAGCATGCCTTTAGCTCCTTAATTTGCAAATAGAGTGCTAGAGAAATCAGTTTAATCCCACTAAACTGTAACTTCAGCAGCAGCTCAGTAGGGCTGTTTGTAGAGTGACACAGCACAATGTAATTCTAAACCCCCTGAGAACTGATCCAAACATGTCATCAATCGTAGAACGGCTTAGGTTGGAAGAGACCTTAAAGATCATCAAGTTCCAACCCCCCTGCCATGGGCAGGGACACCTCCCACCAGACCTGGTAGCTCAAAGCTCCATCCAGCCTGGACTTGAACACCTCCAGGGATGGGGCAGCCACAGCTTCTCTGGGCAACCTGTGTCTCACCACTCGCAGTGAAAAATTTCTTATCATGCTTAATGAATAGTTTCCATCACCATTTAAATCTATTTAGTAAAAGTGCCTTTACAGCAGACCTTTGTTTATTGTCTTGTCAGAGCTTCTCTTCCTGACAATCTTAAAGGGTTCACCACCACTTCATTATTCCAGCATAGTAAGAGTACACATCTTACCATTTCTGATTTGCAGACATCCTCAAAGATTGCAGATTTAACACCAGGAAATGTAAAGGTAATAGAGTAGTTGCTTTTTCATTTACTAACCACTATCTTTCAAAACTTTCCTTCCCCCCAGAGTTGTTGCCTCATTAATCTCCATGCATGACTGAAAGTGTTAAAAGCTTTCAGGACCAATTAATTACAAAAAGACTTCTGGGGGACACTTCCCATCATTTTAAGCAGCCGTCTGTGTTTTAGCACAAAGCACATTTTGAAGAATTCCTGCTTCAGAACATCCCAGAGACTTCTCCTCCTGAATTAGTGCCTTTTAAACTCAATGCCTGACCCAGAAACGCCGCTGGGGAGCTGTGCGCTCCCCGAGGCCGGGGTGGCCGGGGTAAGATCTCCCCCCAGCGGTCACTGTGCTGCTGGCGGCAAATTTTGGTACGTTAATTTAGGAGAAAAACCCTCCCACACACGCTTCAGCCTTAATCCTAGTTTCTTGTAAAGCGGTGGAGGTGATGGGTTTACCCTTCAGTGTCTCACTCCGTATGCATCTTCCTGCTGATTAGCGACAGCACCGCTGTACTCGCAGCGCTCTGCAGATTTACCCTGCAACTGGCAGAACTGCTCCAAGTGGATTAAATGCAAATTCAGTCCTGTAAATTGCATTTTTTGCACTCTGCTTTGTTCTACCTTTGTACTTGTTTCCACTTACACACTGCTTTTTTTCTTTTTCCACTTGTGGCTCCTAAACAAGAGAGACAGATTTTGTTCACTGCTGTCAGAAACACACACCAAACGCCTTTATTCACCAATGGTACAAAAATCACACAGCTGGAATCCATGGCCACAAACTGGAGATCCCCTCCTTATCCCTGGCCTCAGCCCCCAGCCCTTGCTGGGTGGCTGGCTGCCCCACCTCACTGGTGCTGGAGGTTTAGCAATAAGGATGTTTTGGTGGGTAAATCCCCTTGGGAGATGCTGGGAAGTACAAGCCAGCTTCTTTCTTGAGCAGTGGAAACACAGAGTGGCTCTGCTGGCCCCTTGCATAGCTGAGTTACCTCTTCACTTCCCACCGAGTCGCACGGGCGGGTGCCTTCTCCCAGCTCCAGCCAGGGCAGAAAAGGAGCTGGTTCCTCTCCCATGGAAAACTAGCAGCAAAGAAAGAAAAGAAATTATTTAGGCAGGTTGGAAATTTGCATCTGCAAAATAAGTTTACACAAAACATTCTTCTTTACAGTTGTCAGAGTGACCACCAAGTCACCACCAAGTCACAGATGGCATGAGGGTGAATGTTCTCACAGAAAAGTAAGCCGTTATTTAGTTAATAAAAGTCTTCTCCTAGGCTAGGAGCAGCTCCCAATTCTTCTTACTCTCTGTATTGTCTGTGCTCTACAGCTGTCAGTTTCTGCCACTGATCAACACAATCTGTCTCCCTTGTTTAGGAGTGGCAAACCAATAAAAACCAAAAAAAAAGCAGAGTGTAAATGGAGACAACTGACCAAGGCAGTGTGTAAAAATTTGAATTTTGAACGTTTTAAACCTGTTGATGTGAAAGTAGAAGGTTCTCATTATAACTTTTTCTAGCCTTAAAGTCTGTCAACTTTGTGTAAGTTACATCACAATTAAAAGTGTTGTTCTTACTGCTGTAACCGGCAAAATTAACACTGCTCTGACTGAAAAATAGTTGGGGAAAAGAATGTTTGTATTATACTTTGGACAGGAAGTTTTGTGGGTCAGTTTCATCGCTTCCCTTTCCAGTCAGTACATTTGTGTGTACCTTTCAAACGGCACCAGGAGCAGGAGACCAGGGCTCAGCATGCCTGCTGAAGCCTGGCTTCTCCAGCTGCGCTCTGGGAGTGACGTTTGCCAGTGTCTGATAAGAATAATTCACATTTAAGCCTGTCTATCAGCAGGGACATCTGAGCTTCCTCCCCCAGTCCACCTGCTCATCTTCATAGGGCTTCTGGGACCTTTCTCTCTGACACTTCTACTCCTCCATCAAGCAGAGCTGAAGCTGTTCAAAAAGTTTCAGAAGAAATGGCAAGGGAGCCAGGTGAATACACAGATGGACGAGCATGTGCTGTTACACACCACTTCTTTCCTTAGGAAATCAGACAAAACACAGGAAAACTTGACTGTAGCATTCCCTGAATCCAATTAAGGGAATCAGCTTCTGACTGTATGAGGTTATGGTAAGAAGCCATCATATCCTAGGAATGTCAGCTGGCACTACTGTTGGCTACAGAAGCATATTCCTGTTCCTCTCTGGGCAGACCTGCAGCTGAGAGCTCTGCTCCCTATTGCAGGAGTGGCTCTGCCACCGTCACCAGCCCTTGCTCTGTCTGTGCCTCCCAAACTTTGTGACGAGGGACTACTACTACCAGTCTTCCAGAAATGCTGCAGACCACCATCATGCATCCAGGTCAAAGTTTGACTTGAACACTCCTTAAAGACTATGTACAGGGATGGTGCATTTTTGGCCTGCAGGCTGTGGTTTGACACAAGGAGTGGTTCTTGTGCACCATGCTTTTAACAAAAGAAAAGAAAAAAGGAGCCAGGGAGTATCTTGCTGAGTGGCCTTTGATCATCAAAGTCCAGACTCTTGGACTCAATGATCTGAAAGGTCCCTTCCAACCTAGACAATTCTATGGTCAGCCAAGGGATAACAAATTATGCTATTTTCATAGTAAATAAGGGAGCTTGGTACAGATTTCATGGGATGAAAACAAATTGGATTGGATGTGAAAAAAAATAAAGAATTGTATTCTAACTGATCCAAACAAATTAGTACAGAGGGGTTAATCAGAACAGAACGGTGTCAAAAGTCAGGATGACCTGTACCTGTGACCAAGCCTGCCATTATTTGAAGACAGGACATATAAATCTTCCCACATTACCAGGTGGCAGCTGATAGCAGGGACCTTGCAGGTGAGCTCTGTCAGTGGAGAAAAAACTCCTCCCATACCCCTTGCTAGACCAGGGAACAGGACACCCCTTCAGCTCCCAACTCAGTGATCCAGGGTGGAGGGTGGTACACAAGCTCCTCTTCCAAATCACAGTACTAGAGAGGATGTGGCAGAACCTGCCTGGGTCACAGGGGTCTTCATGTGCTCTCTGGTACCCAGATGCATCTCATCTGGGGCTTTGCAAGGTGCAGGATGTCTCTCCTGGTATGAGGGACAGCCTACTCCCCAGCACCATTGCCCAGAGAAGCTATGGACGCTTCATCCCTGGAGGTGTTCAAGGCCAGGCTGGATGGGGCTTTGAGCAACCTGGTCAAGTGGGAGGTGTCCCTGCCCATGGCACGGGGGTTGGAACTTGATGATCTTCAAGGTCCCTCCCAACCCAAACCATTCTGTGATTCTGTGATCATCTCCAGGCTGGGATATTACTGGAGGCATGTAGCCACCACAAGAGGGAGGTTTCAGGGGATTTTGAGCAGAGAGGACTGATTTCTCCTGGCTCTGCCTGCAGGCACTCTCATGTCTGCACTGCTGGGGCTCCATACCACGCGTTATTTTGGAGGAGATGTACAGACTATACCTGGGGGCACCTGCTGCTTGGGTACTACAGCTGCTGGTGTAAGTAGAGCAGCACAGGACTGACAAAGACTAAACAAAGCCCCTGAGACTCCAAGTAGGTTGTTCCAGAAGTTAAGTCTACCTGTCCATGGAGACGGAGCCATAACAGAAGCCTTGGGTTATTCCCTGTAGGCACAAGTTGTTACTTTGATACTGGAGAGCATTATTTTTCTCAATGACGCTGCTTTGAACAAAGGCAGGAATCCCACACTTATGGCCTGAAATAACGAAAACAATTGGCTTAGTCTGACCAATTGACAGAACTCCCACACCTCAAAAACAAAACCAAACCCCACAAACAAACAAACAACACCCACCCACCCCACCCCCCCAAAAAAAAAGAAAGAAAGAAAATAAAAAGGGGAATCGTTATATAATTATATGCTGCATTCCCTGTGACTCACAGACCATATCCAAGGCCTTCAGGGTCCCCAATATTTAGCTTTCAAAATGAAGCATTGCAAGTCTTTTTATCACTTATACCTGGCTAAAGTCACATTTACCCGTTCTGTGACTTGTTCATGACCATTCCGTGTGAATTAAAATATCTTTCAGTTTTTAAGACAATTTTTGTGAATTTTAAAAATTATTATTGATAGACTATGCGATCTAACTAACCTTTAACCTTGCTTGTGAGCTCCTTCTGGAAAGACACCAAGGATGATTGCAAAGACAGAACAACAGAGTCACAGAATGATATAGGGTTGGAAGGGATCTCTGGAAACCATCTAGTCCAGCCCCACTGCCAGAGCAGGTCCACCAAGAGCAGGTTGCACAGGGACATGTCCAGGTGGGTTTTGAATGTCTCCAGAGATGGAGACTCCACCACCTCTCTGGGCAGCCTCTTCCAGTGCTCTGTCACCCTCAAAGTGAAGAGGTTCCTCCTCATGTTTAGGTGGAGCTTCTTATTTTGAAGTTCATGCCCATTACCTCTTGTTCTGTTACTGGGCACCACTGAAAAACGGGAACTGGCCCCATTCTCCGAACACCCACCCTTTATGTATTTATAGCATTGATAAGATCCCCTCTCAGTCTTCTTTTCTCCAGACTAAAAAGACACAAGTCCCTCAGTCTCACACCAATGAGAAAACACAGCTTGACCTTCAGCCACAGGTTACCAGGGGATGGTTTTGAAACACTTGTCACGTTGCACCATCAGTTTTTCAGATGTGAAAAAAAAAACAGAATGGCGCTGTGTGCGTGTGTTTGAACCATTCTGCTATTCTCATTCCTATTCTCTGATGGCACCCTCAGAGGAGGCTGACAGCCTCTCCCATCCATTCCCACCTCCCCAGGAAGGAGCAGGGCAGCTGGGGGGAGCAGGGGAGCTGTGGGGAGCAGGGCAGCTGGGGGGAGCAGGGCAGCCCCAGCCCTGGGCATTGGTCACCTCCCTCAGGAGGTGCCTGATCCTCCCAGGCAATGATGGTCACTCAGACCTGGTGGTGCCCTTGTAGCCCTGGAACAAAACTGCGAAAGCTGTGATGATGGAAAAGAACAGGCTATGATGATGTGGATTACTCTGCATTAAAAACCAACCAAACAAAAAACCAAAAAAGTTTCCTGTACACAATGTCAGAGGATCCGAATCCCAGAAAGATGATGACTATTTGGAGGGTTATATCGCTCAGAGACTGGAATCTGCTGCTGCTGGAGATTTTTGCCTGGGGAGTTTGTTAGCACCGTCTCCAGAGGCACATCATATTGGAGACGATTGGCAGATGAACAAACCAGTGGATTTCAAAATACAGAACCTTTATTTTTTCAGGAGCTAATTAGAAACATGCCACAAATCCAGAACCTGAGCCACACGTAAAGTTCCGAGTCAGATATAAAAGATTATCTGAAGGGAAAAAAAAAGCCTGCCTTTTCCGTTCAACAACACGGGGCTTGTGCAAGTTCCCACTCATTTCATTCAGGAAGAATCAAAGTTTCCTTTCAAGCACAGAAAAACAGTGAGCTCCCACTCCTTGTGTAGCCAAGCACAGCACTTGTAGCAAAGAGTCAACGCTGAAGCAACCAAAATGTTCGTTTCCACTAAAATGTTTCTTAACAAAGACATAAAAAAATTCTTCCAGTCCCAAGGACTGCTCCAAGGAGGCCTCTTTAGGGCTTTATTATTAGGGTTTCATGTGAAACCTATCAATGTAAGGAACCACTGAGAACCTCTGCAGTCTACTGTTGGAGTCAAGGACTACTCTTACAAAGAGAAGACTGCTTTGGTTCACGCTGGGCGGGGGCTGCTTCCCCAAATGTGTATGGTTACTCCTTTTAGTAAAGGTGACACACAAGTCTAATTTGGGGTATGTGATACCCTTGAAACGTTAATCAAGATAACCAAAGAAAAATCAGAAGCATTCTGGGAGAGTCTTTCACTCAGGTTTTACTCTTGCTCTTCAATATGCAATTGACTAAGGCAGAGAACTCAAAGCATTTCCAGCAGGATCTGCAATGAAGATGGAGCAGGTAGTGCCTTCCAGGTGGCAGCACCATTGTAGGATTCTACCCCTGGTCAGCAGACACCCTTAGACAGAAAATTCTGCAACTCAGATAATAATACCCCATTATGTTTGATTATGGATTCTTTAAAATAGGATGAGCAAAGAGAATCCAAACAAGCTCCGCCATGGTTTTATTAAGGAAACCCCACAAAAAGGCCATACTCCGGACTTACCACCCATTGCTATAAGCCACCTCCCAGTTGGCTCAGCACAGCTGCGAGGCGCAGCTCCCAGGAGACCACATGCAAAACCCTCGTGGCTCCAATAAGCTTGAAGAAGTTTGCAAGCTACCTTAACTTCATCTTCAGAAGAGTACACTAGAAACACTGAAACCGGGCCCAAAGCAATGATGAAATAAATGAACTCTTCATTTTGAAGTTTAAACCTTCCAGACTTCAAAAGCCTGGAATAGTCTCTAACCCAGCCTTCAGCGAATTCCCACAGGAATAACTGCGTCTGGTCACTAGGTGTCAGCCTTGCCTGTACCAGGACACTGGATCTTCTCCCTGTCCCGGTGAGAAGATGCACTTCCGAGCAGCTCTACAAACGATGGCAGCGATCCTGTATTTTGGGGAAAGGAGCAGGAGGGTGTTGTTGGTGTGGAATGTTTATGTAATACCTGCTGCCCTCAGGTTTGGATGCTGGGAAGCACAGCAGCGGTTTTTTACACGCCAAGGAGACGTGACTGGAGGTCACCTGCAGAGACAGCAGCGGAGTTATGCTCTCAAACAATGAAGAAATCAGCAGGCTATAAGCAATGAATCAGGAGCTGTTTTTGCAAGCCTCACAACATTTACTGTTTATCCTAAAGCACCAGTTCTTGGAATAATGCCATCACATGAAAATGCTGGCTCCCACTCCTTAAACCTGCTCCTAAACTCGCTGGATGCAGGAACAATGCTTGGAAACAAGATCCCCGCAGGGCTGAAAACTCTAAGGACAACAAAGAAAGCCTAAAATGTATTCTTTAAATGATTTCTTGAATACTTACAGTTCATAACAGTACAGTCAGCAAAAACAACCAGTAATTAAACATGCAGCAGAGTCTCAGTGGTGGTTGCAGAATGTTTGCCCATTTCTGATTTTGGGATCTCTTCAGATGGAGACTTTCATACCTTAATCCTCACATTCCCAAACCTGCAGACTATCTTTGCTTTTGCTAGGGCCAACTACAGCACCACAGCTGCATGTCATTGCCCACACTACAGCACCACAGCTACCTGTCATTGCCCACACTGGTCTCCTGCCCTTGCGGCTTCCTAATATGCTGCAAGCAAAGTTATCCAGCTCAGCTGAGGGCAACAGTTCAAACTGGGAAAACATGGGCTTCTCGTAAAATGCAGCAGAAAGAGGACTTGACAGCTTTTTACCCAACATTTTCTTCTTAGGCTCTCTTAATGGGCAGATAAGCTTTTCCACAGTAACTAAAGACAAAACCATAGCACCCCAGTGCTTTGATTCCCTCAAAGGTACACAAACGTGAGTGCATAAAAACCAGCCCAGGTAGAATTTCACAGCACACTCACATTCTCCTTTCAGTAATTCATTTCCTGATCATTCCTCAGTAAACACCTGTCTTTAATAACGAACCTAGAAGGACTGGAGCTTTCCAATAACAATAACAACAAAACCCAACAACAAAGTCACAATTAGCCCAGACATTTCTCAAGTCCTAGACGTCAGGGCAGCAGCAATGGCGAGCCAGCCAAACCCAACAGAAAACAAGTAGAATAATATTTTGACTGGAACAGTCTCAAACCCAGTACACAGCCCATACCCAGACTGCCTGCTGTGGCGATTAGTGCCAAAACAAAACAAAAAAATAGCAGAAAAATCCCTAATAATAATAAATGATTGCCTATGCACTAAGGGACACACTGGACTGCACAGTCTCAGAGAGCTGTGAGCTGCTCAGTCCCCTTCTCTGACCATTACAAGCACCACTTGCTGAAGGAAACACCTCCTCCCCAATCCTTCTCCTCATTTGCAAGTCCAGGTGACTTTCATTTCCGTGCTTTGCCTGTAGAGGAAATGCACAGAGGCAGCACAAACATCAGCAATGTATTACACAGAAGGCAGGTAGACAAATTTTGAATGGCAATATGAGCACAGAGCTGTGACCTAGGAGGTGTCCACCTCGAAAGAGTCAGAGGCTTCTAGGTGAGGATGCCACCAATTTCTGCATCCTGGAAGAGCTGTGCTCTCCAGGAGCTGTAAAATAATATAGGTCACCTAATTGCCACCACTTCACCTCTTGTGACACCAGGATGCCTCCCTGACTTGTTTTTTATTAAATCAGCATGCTTATTTTCAAAGACAAACACAACCTAGCACATCAAACTCCCACACTGGTGACTCATGACCCAGGAGATCTTCCCACCGTTACCTTCAAGCATCTTGGGGCACTGAAAATAGAGTGGGACTCAGTTCCAGATAGTTACGTTTTAGGTATATGCACGTCAGAGTCAGTGGAGCTATGGTCAGAGTCAGTGGAGCTTAAGTGCAACTTAAGCTGCTCAGCTGTTCTGCTCAGGCTAAAAGCACTGATTCCCCAGGCTCCACTGACAGTATCGATACGGCTTCTAGTGACTACAAAATGAGCTTTAACAACTACCTACGTGTGAATAATGTCAATTAAGACTTGCATTAATTGGGAAACTGAGACAATAGCTCGCTATATCAAATTTATATGGAACTGGGATTCCAACTTTTGAAGCCCTGAACCACAGCTACATTCAAGAAAGTAACAAAAGCATCTCCCTTGTCAGCTGTTAAGAATTAAAATATTTAAGATCTGTTAAAATATTATTATCTTCTTAAGTTCGGGTAGCTGGGGAGCAAGGCAAACTACGCTAGCAGCACACAAAAAATCCATAGAGAACTAGTTTACTGTAAATCTACACATCAACTTATTTTTCACGGATTGCTTTATGTACATAAACCTCTGGTGGTCATTACCTGCCCAAGGAATAATAATAAAAATATAAACATCAAGAAATGGCACTTGGGCTAACTTGCCTTTATTGAGAGCAGACAAGACAATCCTACCATTGAAACTAGAACAAACTGACAGAGGCTGGGTTTCCAAAGGTGCAAGGAGAGACTGATTTGGGCACTGATGCACTGAGCACAAAATCACCTATCCGTTAAGACTTGTATTTAGTGTGTGCAATTCTGAATTAAGTGCACAGACACCCTTCTGGGAGCCTTCCTTGACTCTGAATAAACTCCAAATGCATTGCTCAAAGGCCCCTCAACTCCCTCAGCACGTGCCTTGGAATCTAGGAGGTTAACAAGTAAACAACATTGCTGTTGACATTTTTAACAACAAAAGCAACACCAGTCCAGGAAACTCAAGCCATGAAAAACCCCCTCGTATAAACAGATGCAGGAATGATCAACACTTTTCCTGCTCCAGAGGCACATAAAACAACCAGATTTTCAAACCCAGAGTGGGCCAGACAGGATGACACTGTGAGAATGATTGAGCCCTGTAGTTCCCACCACTACAACAGGAGAAGTGAGAAGAGACCTTGGGACGATGCAGATGCAACAGAGGCAGTATTAACCGAAGGAGACAGAATAGATCTGAGGATAGTTTACTTCCATTGAGAAACCACAGTAACTCTCTAGACAATGCCACACATTTCTGTTACAAAAGACCAAGATGGGACATCTGGGTTAAGAGATGAAGCAGCTTAAGAAATTCAGAATTTTCCTACTGGATAAGAATTCCGTCACACCAGGACTTAAAAAGACTACCTCTTTTCACAGATTAAATTGTAACACAACCTGAAGTACAGACTGTGAGTTATGTGAAACTACTGCCATCTGATCGCCAAACAAGAAGTTTTTGAGAAATAAATCTGCATCTGAAATATTAAACTGTCCATTTTGGACAGACACAGCATCTTTCTGACTTTAGATATATGTAAATGTAACACTAAAGTATTTCAAACACAAAGCTCATAGAACAATTTCAAATTAGAGACAAACGTTTACAGAACTTGTGAGTGTTCAACAGCGCAAAATCAGCTTTGCCTCTGCATTTTAAATTTTAGCTATGGAATAATAAGATAGCAGTGGGAAGCTGTCTTCATACCTGAGCACTTATATTATATGACTTCCTGGAGCACTAGAATCAATAATGCTGGTGTGCTTGTATTGCTTGTATGTCAAAACCACGCTGGCACACTGCCAGGGAAGATTCAGGGAGGGGCCACTGGTTTATTCATTTATTCCCTTTTGGAAATCCATGAACGGTACAGTCAACTTTGGGTTGTTTAACACGAATACTACACTGTGAAGTATAGTGGGTTTGAGGCCAGCATGTCTTTTTTGTGTGTACAAATAAAAGGGAAAATGCATTTATTTTAACCTGCTTCATTTTGAGTCTGCAGCCACCTGTAACTATCGTTCAGACTACCAACAGCAGCCACTATTTCATAAGAAATGGTGATTTCTAATTACCAGTGTAGGATATGACAAGATATGAACACAGTCAGGGGCCTTCGTTTTGATTTCAGTCTCACATGAGTAATCAGTTTTACCAAGGAACCATTCAAAAGTCTGAGGCTGTTGGTAAAAATGGACACTGGCTTTGGGTATTTTATGGCACAAATAGCATTTCTTTTCCTCAACCACTTAATAATGCTTTTCCGGTTACAGCAGATTGGGTGCTCCTTGCTGTGTAATACATTGTTGCATATGAAAAAAAAACCTCTATCAAAACAGGATATCCAAGGCAATCATTTATCTTATGAACATGAAAACATGGTACGTGTTCCTGGAGTAAAGAGGACGGCCTTAGTGCCAGCGCTGCCTTAAAAGTCTTGCATCAGTGAGGCGGACCCTCATATAAACAACAGTCCATTGGGAGGTTGTTTATTACAGATTTATTAGAAACCTTGTCAATAACTTACTTGTGCTTTTGATAATTCTGCATTCAGCTGCCAGGAGACTTGTGTTCCTGACGAGATAAAACGAACAGGAAATCCTCTATAGCCTTGTCACTTTTTTTCACTAGTAAATAAAAATCAGAGCCACCATTATAGAATAGCAGCTACTGTAAACAGAAGAGAGAAAAAAAGACAAGCATTGCGTACTTTAAATAAAGCAACATACAGCCCTTTCTGCCCTCTGCAATTATAAGATGATAAAAGATCACCTTTATAAAGTAGAATGACCGGATTCTGCGGAACGTGGCTGTTTTGGCTCCGAGGTATTTGTAGCGTTAGAGTATCAGAGCCAGGATACAGCTGCCTTGTGACTAAGACATCGTCCACTCAATAAGTGCTGTCCAGCCCCTCGACGTCACCAGACATCTGTTTCCTGTTTTCATTCTTTCTCTCGCTGTTATCATTTTATCCAAGTTACCCTTTCACCTGAAAATCATTTAGCAACCAGCGAGTGCATGGACAGCCTGTATCAAAGAAGCTGATTTAGAAAAGAAAAAAAAAAAAAGTTGCTGAGAGCAGTTTGTTCATTTTAATACAAAGAGTAAGACTGGAAACGAAGTTGCCTTCCCCCCTTTTCTCCTCCCCAAAATACACAATGATACATAAACACTTTTGTCTCCTGGTCTTCACTAATATGACTAACTTCCTTCTTCGCTTCCAGTTCAGTAGCTTTCCTGTTGAGTGCCACCACCTCCACAAAATACAATTGTGAATCGATTCATAAAAACAGAAACATTATGGCACAAATAAGGGAAGGCAATAAATACTCTTCCCCCCCTCCAACTCCTTCCCAAATGGAGGCAGTAGTATTGTAATAACAAAAAGAAAAAAAATAACCAACACTTAAAAATAAAAAAAAAAAAAAAGAAGTATTGCATGTCATTTAAGTTTCCAAACCAACAATCATCAGGATGCAGAACAGGATACATCTAAAGTGAGAAAGTTATTTACTTCACATTCAAGTTAACACAACTATACTTTTTTTGGCACGTGGTTTTATTCTTAATGTGCCAAAAAAAGTGTTGTGCACCTTCTAAAACATGAATGTTAACGCCACCAAGAGCGAATTCCTGCTATTCACAATGCCATTTTACAGTGGTGGTGTTTTGCCTATACTTAAACCGCGGGTCAGGAGAAGGACCCCTTACTGATAGCATCTAACACTCATTAACAACAGACAATAGGAGCCGGAGAGTAAGCTGTCAGAAATTAGTGACTTTCCATTCTTATTCTCTGTATTTTAGATCATTTAACCACCATGAGACTAGAAGACATGGTTTATTTTGTCTTGTGATTACAGATGCTCCTATTAATTGACAAGGCAGCTTGTTGAGTGAAGCAAAAATCTGGCCTGGATGACAAACACCAACAAAAAATCCATCCATCTTTTGTTATTCCCTGAATGAAAAAGAAGATTTTTTTAATATTTTTTGTTTATTCCCCGCCCTCTTCCCCCCGCTCCTCCGAGACATAAAAGTGAAATACAGGTGTTATACAACAGAAGCAGGAGATTCTGGCAGTCAGAGGGCGTCCCCTGGGAGGGAGGATTGGTGGCTACAGGAAACTGGAAGTAGCACTTCCAAAGGTACATGAAATTTGGAAAGCAAGACTTATTCTTGTGTTCTGTTCTTCCCCAGTGTTTCCTGCATCCTAACAGCCAAATTATCCCTATTTTAAAGCCAAATTCAGCTTCCATTAAAGTTCACATGATTATGAATCATCCCATTAACTTTTGGGGATTCAGATCACGTTCTGAGAGATTAAACAAGTCTCTTCTCTCATCTTTCAATTTACTGCTTGGTTCATCACCCCAAAAGCCCAACCCTAAGCTTCCACATAAAACCTAGAGCACTATTGCATAGTGGTAATATAGTTATTCTGGAGAGATTGGGGAAAGAAACATTTGCTGGAAAATACTTTTCAAGATCGTGTCAAGTTGGTGTGACTAAATTACTGTTTCCCATAGAGATTATTTGTTCAACACTTTTCAACATCTAAATTCACTTGTCCACTGTCACATATGCAATCTGTGATCAAGCTTGGGGGAGTGGGGGGACTGGATGCTCTTTCAAGGTCCCTTCCAATCCCTGATATTCTGTGAAGCTGAAAACTGAACCTTAATTGTGTACTTTGTTCATCACATCCCCATCCCTCACAACCTACTGTCACTGTCTACTATTCACTGACTCTGGATTCTGCTGTGCGTTTTCTCAATGCCATTATATTCGTGTCTGGACAAGATTTCGATTCTGTCTGAATAATAAAAGCCATTGATTTGAGATAACTAGCTTTCTGCAAGAAATAACATTTAGCTAGAAAGTTCTTTTAAACTGCACATCCTGTTTTTCCCTCTCTGAAGGAATAACATAAAGACTTTTCAAGTAGCTCTAGTGCTACTGATGACAGCGGTGAAATCCAAAACATTGCTACGGAACTGAAGAAGTTAATGAACTCTTTTGTACATAGTTATTTCTGGTTGCTTTTAATTCTCCCCCCTCCAAAAATAGATGGGCTATCTCTTAGAGGTATTCAAGATAACCATTTTCTAAAACATGAAATATAACCCTATGTAATATGATTGTAAAGCTAATATTAGTTCTGTACAGCCAGATTTGCAATTTAAAATTGGGAGGGGGACAGGGAACAGAAATTATTAAGTCAAGTTACTCTTTGGAATCATCTTCTGACATAAATGCAACATCAAACATTTTGTCTGAAAAAGTAACTGGCAAAAAAATCACTGCAAGTGTTAAGTGTCCAAACATACACTTTATGTTGCTCTACACTGTTTCCAAATGTTAAGACTTCTCATACAGGGTATTATGACAATAAAAAAAAGTTGAGAGCTACCCAGAAGATTACACAAACAAAAAATTCATGTTTTGTCTAGTATAACAGGAGCCTTAAAAAAAACAAACACCACTTTGTATCCATTATTTCATACCCAGATGTTTCCTGTGCACCTGCAGTTGTCTCCAGTACTGAATTCATGAACTGTAGTATTTTAATAGGCTCTCATCAGTTGGTTTTAGAATTTTCTTGTCTGCCATGTTTACGATCCATCCTGGAGCGAGACCAAAAAATATCTGTCTAGGATCCTTGCGCATGCTTAACATTTTGAAGAGCTCATCCTTGGTGATGTCTGGTAAGGTATAACCGTATTTCTTGGCAAGTTCAAGCCTGGCTTCTGCAACCTTGGACGGATCTGCCAGGTACCCACGATTCCTGCCATCAGTGTAGTACCGGACTAGATCTTCGGGTGGAAGCATTCGCTTTGGAATAGGCTGGCCACGCAGAAAAAACACTACTGGCTTACATAAAATTTCTGTGGGCAAACAGGAGAGAAAGTTAGATACTACCTGTATGTAACACATATTTGAAGACGTTAAATGACACCCTCTTATTTAGCATTTTGTACTAAATAAATTATTAAAAAGCATCAAGCAAAATAAACAAATCTTAAGAATATTCTTGTTCAGAGTGACATAGCGTTTTAGAAGTTTCACTTAAACGAGAACTAATTCTTTGGTTAACTGATATTTATAGTAACAGCCTGAATGAATCATTACTTCTAACACATTTTAAATGCCTACTTTGGAAAGATACAGTAAGTATGTTAGACACCACCATTTATTTAAAGGGCTGACTTCCAGGTTAGAAGCAATGCATTTACATGGATACTTACACAGTGTGCCAACAAATATAAAATGTACTGTTTCTAGAAGTGTTTTAAATATATAATCAATGACACAAGCAATTATTTAGTCATGTGTGAGACTGCTGTTTCCTCCTCAAGTTTTACTGAGTCTGGCAAATTACATTCCATCTGTTTAACATTAATATCTCGATTATTTTCTGGATCAGAAAAAAAATAAACTGGATCACTCCAGGGTAACATATTTTAGACACACAAAAAAAAAAGTCTATTCCTCTTGTTCTCAGAGTCATTCACACATGAGAGCTCCATTATTGTCAATAAAAACTGCATGAATGGATATTAGGCAGGATGCAGCCTCAAGCAAAGCAAAGCCTCATTCTCCAGTGAAAGTGTTCTGAAAACAATAGCCACTTTAACAATTCTGAGCTTCTGTAACTTACTTATTTCCTCGCCTTCACTGGAAAAATATTTTAAATTAAAGATATAAAAATCCATAAGTTTAAAACTTAATCTAGGGTTTTTTCCTGTATTTTCTTAGTGTTATTAAATACACAAGAAAGTTAGAAGAGAAAAAATCTAAGAAACAATCTTTAAATAATTCCTCTATTTACAAAGCTACTTGGATTTGTACTTTAACTGGCTGACTGGTAAAGACTACTACCACTGGTAGGGCTAAACAAAGCAAAGCTGAGGAGGCATCACAGTTCAACATCTGTATAACAATGTGCTGTTGAAGCTTTCAGAATAGAAGTCCTAGACGATTTTCCAGTGAGAATCAGGTTTGAAACTTCGAGCTGGATCATTTCATCTTTGCACATTAAAAAAAAAAAAGAGTCAGAAATGAAATTCTTACCCAAACTCCTTGGATCATAGAATGATGTTGTTACAACTCCACCGTTCTTTTCTATGGCTGCAATTGCTAACTCAGATGCCCTCTGCACTTCAATATTTACTTTTGCTGAAAAGATATCAGCACCCTGTAAATTTCAACACATATCAAAGGAACGTTAAAATGAGTATTTTTGGATATAAATGTATTTTTCTCTGCAAAGTTGTAAGAAACGTTAAATCCCGCAATATTTTATGATTTGTCTGTTCCCTGCACAAAGATGGGTAACTAAATTGCTCTCCCTCAGTCACCTTGGTTGAATGAAATTTTTTTGCCTAAAACATTCACACATTTGTTTCAGTACCTTCTAGTCGCCTGTTGTAAAATACCCATTCGACCTCTTGTTATGTGCTCCTTAGCTATTATTTTGGTAGTCACCCATGTCTAAAAACACCATCCTGGTTGCTGGTTTGAGTTTGGTTTGGTTTTTTTTTTTGCTAACACACAGTGCCCTCTAGTGGAATTCCTACCACAAAATTCCCACAGCAAATTTAGAAAAGCTGAGCTGCTTCCAAGGCAGCCTGGTATGGAAAACTTGAAAACCCAAGGCTTTATACTGCCTTGTACCAAGTGTCTTGTATGCATACCTCCTCCACCAGCTGCACACCGTAGTCCCTTTTGAGAGGCTGCACTGTCACACCTCTGGCATTGGTGAGCTGCGTTAAGTCAATGGGCTGCGTGGGGTCAACTCTACCCAAATCAATCAGGTACTGCAGCCTCTGAAGACTGAGCGGTTGATACTGTCGTCTAAGGCTGGGGAGAGGAAAACAAAAAATAAAACCCAAACAAAACAATGAGAAATTTATAGAATTGAAGCTTTCATACAAACTAGTTAACTGATACACAACATATTGTATTCCATTTTCTAAGGAAGCAAAAATTGATGGAGAAATTGAAGTGTCATCATTTCTTGGTAAACCAAGAAGATTCTAAATAACCACCACTTTCAAAGTGAACCCAGGTTGGTAGCTTCACTTACACATTCAGAACAATCTAACAAAAACTACAGTCAAAATCAAATATACCCTCCCCTCCTATATGAATTTAGTCAAAGACTATCAGCCAAACCCTGTATGTGCTCCTGCACAGCTTGCCTATATCCACTAAGATTTTTCAGTACATTACCACTGTACCCAAAACCTCAGAAGTACTGAATAGCATCTTCTTCAAAATAGCACCAAGGGAAATAGTGAGAAAAAAAATGCATTAACTCATATCCCCATAGGAAACTGGAATATTTTGTCAATAGCCATCAGCTTCAGCAGAATCCACTTTGGTATTTTATGAAGTTCTAACTTTACTATACATTAGAATAGCTTTCCCCTATCCCAGTGTCTATGCCTATTGCATACCATTTATGTGGATGCTAAAAACTTCCTCAAACAATCAATTTAACTGCTTCTATTAGAAATCTGTGAGTGGTAGCAGAAAAAAAATGAGCTTATCTTTGTTACTGGCAAGCAAGACAACAGAATTTGCACTATCAGGCAGTTCCTAACAGACTAAGAGTTCAAAAGTAGAGGAACACCACAGCAGAAAGAAAAGGGGAGACAGAAGGAAATTAGAAGTGGAGACAAAGAAATGAGGTGGAGATGAACAGGCAAAGATATTGTTGAGCATGCTTCCGTCCTGCCATGACAATCTCTTTCTCAAGTGCACTTATAGTGTTCACTAGAAAAACATTTACAATCCTCTGGCATTGAAATTTTGCCAACAGAACAGCAAGACCCTATTAACTTTTTTGATTTTTACTGTTGATTATTGACGAATTTGTGGCCACTGTTAACATAAGAATCTCAGTGCCTGCATTCTGCAGCAGTTCCTTTGTGGGACTGCAGACCTACCCCATGTCTTCAGCAATCAAAAGTGCTTCTCATTTACTCTTATAAGTTAGTTAAACACACAGGAGGAAGCGACAATACTTGGAAATATAGTTTGAATCACACTTCAAAGCTAGCAAGACTGACAGAGAAGACCTTTGATAGTCAGGACAGGTCTGTAGGTTACACTGTATGCATAAAGAATGGAAATATAAAAACTGCACAGCCTTTTGATGAAGTTATAACAGCAAATGAATCATAAAATCAAAATGTAAGTTTAACAATTCACAAATAAATTCACATAAGTCCTTTCATTCTTGGAACTGTCTGCCAGGTGTGCCACGTTTCTGTCACTACCGCCTGTAACAACTTCTGTATCCATA
Source organism: Jacana jacana (assembly GCA_013400555.1). Taxonomy (NCBI): domain Eukaryota; kingdom Metazoa; phylum Chordata; class Aves; order Charadriiformes; family Jacanidae; genus Jacana; species Jacana jacana. The sequence continues at coordinate 111,880 of VZTM01036011.1, forward strand.
CAATGCTTTCATGACCACATCTAAAAGCAACCAAATGGTCAGCGACCAAGTTAACACACATGCCATCTTAGCAAACAAAACCAGCTTTAGACAACAACAAAAGAATTGTAATTATTGATATAGCAAAGAAAACGAGTAAAATGCTGGCTTACAGGCCTCCAGCTAAGAGCTGGTATAAGAATGTATACCACTGGTATAAGAATCATTATAAACACTAAGAAGCTGAAAGAAGGACATAGCACAAACAAGCACAACATGGAAAGGGCACAGTCGTGTCAGCTAAGACAGGATGTCTGACAAGAACAATTGTGAAAGGTGACTTAATGGCTTCATCCAAGAGATTTGATGTTAAAGACCTTCTTGAAACTCCAGGTGGAACAGATGGAGTGCAGACAAAGACTGCAGTGTTGCAGGGCTAAAAAAAAAGTAGTGTCATCAAGAGAAGCAGAATTGTTTGGGGTTAGCAGATGAGAGCTTCACGTGACTAAAGCAGAGACAAACAGCAAAGCAAGGCTTTGGATTACACTTCCATGCTTAATACCCTCACTCAGGCCAATTTAGTCCAACAGGTTATCTGCTGTGCAGACAGGCAAAGGGCAAAACAAGCATGTATGGAGGGGTGGTCCAAGAGGAGAAGTACATTCGGCTGTAGGAGCAAATGGTAACCTGCTACGTATGAGGGGCCAAGCAAAGAAAAGGGCAAATAAGCAGAGCTGCAAACCAACAGAAAATAAAAGAATTCATTAAAAAAATAATCTCACAAGAAATGGGAGATTCTGCTGGTAAGGAAGTTAATCCGAGAGGAATGTCTCATTTCAGTTGGGCCTATTTTGGCATATTAGATTCTGGCTTCAGGAGAAAGATGAAGAAAAGCAGCCAACAATTTATCTCTGAGTAAACACGAAGAAACTTACCTGTGTCCATCGTTAAACCCATACTTCGGTATGGCCAAGTAAAACGGAGTTTGACCCCCCTCAAAGCCTAATCGGGGCCGATTTCCTCTTTGTCTTTCTCCTTTGTGACCTCGACCACACTTCCTACCTCCGTATCTTCCACGGCCTCGTCTTCTCTCCTTGAAAACAACCAATGATACGTTTAGTCAACTGCTTTGGAGATAAGTATCTACAAAACGTAAGAATTCAGAGAATCAAACAACTGGGCAAAATGCTGATTCTTGAGGAAAAATTAAGAAATACCTCTTTTCTAAGGGAAAAATAGACAGAAAAAAAAAGCAGTTAATGTGATTTTTTGCAGATCACAGCCCTAGGCAGGCACCACAAACAGCCTGAAAATTTACATGAACACATATTGCAATAAAAGAAATACCAGTGTTTACTCCTTTAATGCTACCTCTTAAATTGCACTCTCAAAGTTAGAGAATTTTCCTAAATTAAACATTGCTATTTTCTCCTTTTTCTTAAGAAAGTTGCTCAGTGCTCAGAAGTTTCCAAACACTGACAATATTAATATTAATGATAAAAGATCAGTTCTATGTGAAGGGGCAGGGGAACAGCCTATATATGGTAGGTACACATATAATTCCTTTCATGGACTCAGACCTTCTAAAGAGTCTGCAACTGTTGCAATTTCTACTGACTACAAATCAAAAGAGAAGACTGTATTTTAAACCTGGCCTATTTTTTTAAATTAAGACTGTGATCCTAAGCTATTAGTTTCCTGAGCACTCTGAATTAGCATTTCAGCCAGAAGTAGCACATCAGTAGTTTTCTTGCACTCACCTCCTATTTGTGCCAGCAGAAGCACTTGCACAACTGAACAGTGAACAAGATTAAAGAGATAAAGCAAAGGTAAAATCTTTTTTTAATTTTAAAATCTAGGTCAGTTGCACCATTCAGTACAACTCATGGGTGTGCAAATATCTATAGGATTACCAAACAGGCAGTAAGCAAGGCTGGAAATGAACAGATGGGGGTGACTGCTATTAAATGAATTGGTGCCAACTCACTCTGACCTAACAAATAAAGCTTTCTGTGTAAGGTGACATCATTTAATTCGTATATTGAAGAATGTGCAGCACTAAGGCTTACTTAGTTTTTCAAACTTTGTCAGGGATAAGAGAGTCACAAGCTTCCAAAACCTCACTGCTGTGCTGTATGGGCTTAAATTCAGTATTCAGCTCCAAGAGGCACAATCACAGACTCACAGAATGGTCCAGGCCAGAAAGGACCTCTAGGGTCATCTAGTCTGACCTCCCCACAGTCAGCAGGGACACCCCCCAAAAAGACCAGGTTGTCCAGGGCCTCATCAAGCTTCCCCTTGAATATCTCCAGGGAAGGGGCCTCAACCACCTCCCTGGGCAACTTCTTCCAGTGGTCCACCACCCTCATGGTAAAGAACCTATTCCTAATACCCAATCTAAATCTGCTCTTCTCCAGCTTGAAGCAATTTCCCCTCGTCCTGTCACTGAGGGTCTTTGTAAACAGACCCTCCACAGCCTTCCTGTAGGGCCCCTTCAGGTACTGGAAGGCTGCTATTAGGTCTCCCCAGAGCCTCCTCTTCTCCAGGCTGAACAACCCCAGCTCCCTCAGCCTGTCCTCGTAGTAAAGGTGCTCCAACCCCCTGATCATTTTCTTGGCCCTGTGCCATGAAATCACATCTGTGCATCCTTTGATAGATCCATGTGGTCTTACAAAGTTTTTCCCATTTAAGCTAACGTTCACTGGAGTGTGAATGCATGTGGAAGGAGCAATGTCATGTCACTGACATGTCACAACTAGTGCACAACACACAATTCACAAGTTTGTGATTCTCCTTTGCGTTCCTCAACACCAATCAGTCAGGCTGGGAGACATGTAAAGCAACACATTCTAAACGGTATTTGTACTGCTTATAATATACTGCTTGTTGTACTGCTTAAAGTTAGCTTATATCAAAGCTACCTTTGATCAAGTCACAGCACAGTCACTGTTGGATCAATAATGACATAAATCTCACAAGAGATTTACGACTTAATAAGACTTATTATTAAAGAGACTACAATAAACCTCTTCAATTTATCATTTTTTTGTACTCAATACTCAGTCAAACTTCGAGCATCCCTAGTGCTACAAATCACTCTATTCAGTGAGAGTGTAGCACAGAATATTGAGTAAAACTCAGGTCTGAAAACTGCTCACTACGTCATGGTACTTGATTATTAGCCTAACACTACAGACATAAAATGTGATGGTTTATGCTCTTTATTGTGACTGTGGAACACTTAATATGCACTGAAATATTCGTATAAAGCCAGTATGGACAGACACTTAAAAAAATGCATTAATATGTTTGAAACATTGTCTGACCTGATACACAACTTACCTGTATTAATACTAAGTAGCAAAGAGTTCAAATGCAGTTTTATTCTGGACCAGACTATCTAGTCTAGTCTACTCTAACAAGCTGTTACCCCAGCCCACATGCTATGCTTCTCTACTCACAGCGCCTCTTGGGCTGACACAAGCAGTTGTGTAGCTCTGAGCTGGACAGGTCAGGGAATTAAACTCTATGAAAACTAATTTTTGTCTAACTAGTTTTCAGCTGTTTTAGTTCCCTGCTCTGGCTCCCTGCACAACCTCTAGTAGCAGTAGAAAATAAAGAGCGGGTGAGAGAAGCTGGAGGCAGAGGGAGGGGACAGCTGGCCCACCCTTTCTGGCCATTGCCTTTACACACACCAAACTACAGTGACTTTAGTTCGTACAAATACACTGACAGTATCTAGTCACAAATGGAATATAATCAGTACATTGACCAGATTTTAGATTGTCAGAGGAGCCAATCAAATATTTATCTCCTTTTACTGCAACTTCTGTTTGTGAAGTCAAATGCTCTTATATGTTTGGGTTTTTTTGAGAACTTCACTAATCACAGAATAAGGTTGTCAGACACCAAAAGAAAAATACCACAGAAACAGACCTGAGGTAATTTGTACAAACTCTAACTGAAAGGCAAAGAGTTAGTAGTAACACAGGGGGGAAAAGTATTCATTTCCTAGGTGGAACTGCAAGTTATCGGCTAAAGACCCAGTGAGTGTACCAAAAATCTCTACTTTGAAGATTAAAAAAACAAGTGTTTTCCAAAACCCAACAGCTACCTCCGTGGAAAAAAATAGTCCTGAGATCAAACACTGATGGGAAAGCATCAGTTCTAGGAAAACTCAAGTTCAGAGTATGTCAAAACTTCTGGATACTAAGCCTGAAAATACCATTTTGGAGACTGGATTACTGTGAAAGACCTTAAGAATCACCACTCAGTCCTGCACAGGGTTGCTTCTTCCAGCAGGGGAGAATCCAAGAGTTGCAGGGGTGGAAAATTTCCATTCCGGTCTTGTCACAGGTGTAAAGGGTTACAACTATGCTGCACTCACTAGCTCTACAGTCATCTGTAGGGAACCTTGAGCATTAACAGGGAAGTACTGCTTGGCACTCCCTGCCAGTTCTCTATTCCTACGACTTTAGCTCTTGAAATTCATCCCCCTGCTCACTGATATCTCCCCCAAACCAGGTGGGTTTCTTCCTAGTTTCTTTTCTTTACTCCTTTGTCACTTGACAAGGAGACAGCAAGCAGCAGTAACAAGAAGCACTGACTGGCATCACATTCCTTTTCTTTTATGCTTTTCAGCCTTCCCTTTTCAAATGTATTATCCCATCCCATAAACACTTGGTATTCCACACCTTTTTACTGTTTCTGCCCATCCCCCAACGATGGCCCTGTAGGGATGCTCTGTGGGAATAGCCACATGCACCGACGACAAGACATACAAAGGACAACACTGCCACCCACTCCTATTCTGGAGAGGCCGCTCTCCCGGGCGTGCTGCAGCCTCACCAAAGGCCTTCCAGCAGCCCCCCAGGCAACGCCACCAGTGTCAGCCGTAACCGCTGGCGAGGCAGAGTCCTGTCGCAGGAGGGAAAGCACGCACGCGATTCACCTAACAAGCTAGAGGCACTCACCCGCTTTTTAGAGCCTGGGCTGGGCCTTAGGTTGGCCAGACTGACCCTGGGAAGCGACCGCAGCAGCTCCAGGGCCTTGGTCCCGCCATTCCCGCTCATGTCCGCTCACTTCCCAAGGGCGGCAGGAGCGCTCGTCTGGCAGCTTTACGGCAGAACCGTAAACCGCGCTTTCCCAACAGTGTCGCGCAGCCTACCCCGCCAGCGGGGCGGAGCGGGAAGGCGCGCTGTTATTTGGGAACTGCCTTGTAGCGCCGCAGTATTTGATCACTTTTCATATTATAATTTAAAAGGGGCACCTACTGGGAAATCGTGCAGCCGTTTCAATCGGTATGAGGGTCTGGCACAGGGGGTGCTGCCGCGGAGACGTCACAGAGCGGAAAGAACGGTTCCCGTTGGGAAAGTCTCCCGGTGTAATACACCGCTTCCAGCCCCGAAACGACTGTTTGACCAAAACCTCCTTCCATGCTGGACATCTGCTTCAGATTGCATCTTGGAGAAAAGGTCACACACCGGCTCTGCCTATTCTGAGAGCAAAGAGAAGTGAAATGGAAGTGAGAGATTTGCGACTTTGGGTAGGAGGTCTGTACACCTTAGAATTACAGAATGTTTAGGGCGGGACCTCAAAGATGGTGGAGTTCCAACCCCCCTGCCTTGGGCAGGGACACCTCCCACCAGGGCAGGTTGCTCCAAGCCCCATCCAGCCTGGCCTTGAACACCTCCAGGGATGGGGCAGCCACAGCTTCTCTGGGCAACCTGGGCCAGTGTCTCACCACCGGTGAAGAATTTCTTCCATATATTTAACTTCAATCTCTCTGCCAGTTTGAAGGCATCGCCCCTCGTCCTACCACTACATGCCTTTGAAAAAGTCCCTCTCCAGCTTACTTGTAGTAAGCAAGTAGTACTTGTAGTACCTGAAGGGGGCCTCTATAAAGTCACCCCAGATCCTTCTCTTCTCCAGGCTGAACAACCCCAACTCTCTCAGCCTGTTTTCAAAGTAGAAGTGCTCCAGCCCTCTGATCATCCTTGTGGCCCTCTGTTGGACCTGCCACCATGTCCTTCCTGTTCCAAGGACTCCAGAGCTGGACACAGCATTCCAGGTGGGGTCTCACCAGAGCAGAGCACTGGAACAGGATCATCTCACACAACCTGCTGGCCACGGTTCTCTCGAGGCAGCCCAGGATGCTGTTGGCTTTGTGGGCTGCCAGTGCACACTGCTGGCTCACGTCCAGCTTCTCATCCACCAACACCCCCGAGTCCTTCTCCTCAGGGCTCCTCCCAATCCATTCTCTGCCCAGCCCGTATCTGTGCGTGGGACTGTCACAGCCCAAGCAGAGGACCTTGCACTTGGCCATGTTGAACTTCATGAGGTTGGCATGGTCCCACCTCTGAAGCTTCTTACCCCATCGAAAAAAAAAAACAATAAAAAAATCACACTTTAACCATACACTTGAAATACTGGAATGGACAACCATCTCACCTAAGTCCAGCTCAGCCACTAGGATATGGAAAATTACATAGTTTAGAGCATGCTTTGCCCTGTAAAGCTCTCACTATTTTAAGCAGAACCTTGAATTTAATTAAAAAAAAATATCACTCCCGTGATAGATACCAAAACACAAAAACCTACCTGTGACAATAACCCAGTTTCATCAGTACCAGGGATCCCCCCCCTAAATACTATGTATCAAAGCAGCCTAACAATCATGGCTGTTAATGTTCCACAGACGGCGCAAAGGCTTCTCCCTTACATTTTATGCAGCCACGCTGATGAAAATATGGACATTGTTGAGCAAAAGCTTCGTGAAGAAAACCCTATCCCTGCCTGCTAGGGAACATGCCCGGGGCAAGGATGTGAGAGAAGTATAGCATGCATTCAGCTCCCCTTTGAGCTGCCAAAAAGGCATCCCTGTTAGCCAGCTGCCACCCGGCAAATACAATGAGTAGATTGACTTTCTGGGAGGAAATATCTGACAAAAGATGTATGGAATAGAAGACAAAGAACAAAGTGTTTCATTTTGATAGAAATGTGCGTGCCATATTCACTCAGAGTTGGCCTAAGTATTCGGGATGGACTGGAACGATCCAGTAATTTCAATACGGAGTCCCTGAATAGCCCCATACATTTCAGGATGAATGAGAAGCATTGACTCTCGGGGTGTAAGCCAGGAGGTTTAATTTGGTGATGAAGGCATCTGATCTGATGAAGACAAATGAGTTTTGTTCAACAACGCTGCTTGCTGGTTTTCCTGCTTCCCATGATTACTATTTTAATATTTACCTATTTAAGAATACTGTAACTTCCCTCTTCCCCTAAGCCTCAGCATAGAAAGCTATTTAAAAATGTAAATAATGTTTTTTTGCAGGAAACACTCGAAGTCATAGCCATGTACAAATTAAACTAGAAAAGCACAGTATCATCTGGCAGATGTATCTGGCTATTTGAAAGGTAGCTTTAAAGGTGAAAAAAGTTAAAGAAAGTTCTGTCTTTCCTGGCGTAAAGACAGAAGCAGCTTTATAGAGCCTGCCCGTTAACCAGCCTATGCAGACTTGCCACTCTGCCATATACCAGGCTTCTACCGGGCCTCCCGAGCTAGGCCTCAGCTACCGCCAAACATACCCCGCAGAGCCCACAGGCCTGCCCAGGTCACGGCTCGCACCACCTCCACCTCTCGTAGGCGGCAAGCCGGCCCGGGAGGGCACGTACAAGGCCGAAGGAGGAGCCAAGGGCAGCTGATCCGGCTCACCGGAGGCCGCGTTACCCTTTTACCTCCAGGGGCGGGCGGGGCGGCCGCCCGGCGCCAACAGCTCCCCTCAGCCGCGCGGACCCCTCGGGCTCCGCCCC
>VZTM01036011.1:119905-140179 GCA_013400555.1 Jacana jacana
GAAGGTCACGGGTGTCGGCGGGGGCCAGCGGCGTCGTGTGGCGGCCGAGGGCGGGGTACGCCCGCTGATGGCGGCGGGGAGGCCCCGGGCGGGAAGGGAACGGAGCTGAGCTTTCTTTTTGAGAAAGTCGTGGTCCGGACTGGGCTGTGGTCTGGCCTGGGAGGCTGCGGTGCGCGGGGTGGGTGCGCTTGAAGTTTAGTGATATTTGGGTTTGTTTTTTTTTTCCTTCCTTTAGGTCATTTTTCTTCACGGACTGGGAGACACCGGGTGCGTACTGGGATCTGTTCCGGACTTAGCAGTTACTCTAGCTTCAAATACAAGCCTGCGTGTTTTAAAGATGTGAAGAGTTGAAAGTTACTTAAGCCTCTTATTTTGCCCTTAGTTGAGTGCAGCCCCTAACAACAGATGGAGCTTCACAAACGCTGGAATGAGGGTGATGGCTAATTATTTAACCTTTCCCAGCACGATTCCTTAAAAGCCTTTTCTTCTCTCTTTTCAATCACTTACCTAATTTGCTCTGACCGTGATCCCTCTTTTGTTTTTGAGTCAAACTTGGTGGAAAACGAAGTCTTTGGGTTTCTGATCTTTCCCTTTCCCAAGAGTGGGTTCCTGGTTAGACCTGTGCTTTAGAGATCTCTTTTTTTTCCAGACTTGTGGATTGCTGGTTTGCTTGTAGGTGTAGTTAGACCCTGTCACGTTTCACACTCAAGTATGTCACGCTTACATTAAAATCCAAGCTTATTTATCTAAGCAAGTGCTTAAGTAGTCGCCTAATGTCTACAGTTTTCTCTCTGAAATATGGCCTTCAGAATCAAAAAACCAAAAAAAACCCAACTCAAACAAACCAAAACAACCTGCTTGCCTTCTTCCTGTTATTTCCACTTTTCAGTAGAAATGGAAAGGTGGTGAAAATCTGGAAGATGTTGTAGGTGTGGTGTAATGTTTCCGTTTGAAGCTTCTGAGTGCTGAGATAAAAGCATACGTTCAATAAAGGCATTGAATTAACAAGTCAGGGGTATGTTGAAACTTCTTTTTGGTAGGCAGCTTCATGGGAATTGGCACTTAGAGGCTGAAAATAAGTAGCATGAATTCTTCATCTATTGTGCTCCCTTTTGGGAAAAATTACATAACTTTTTTTTTGTAAGAGCTCTGTTTATGTTGCCTGGAATTTGAATGTTGCTTCTAGCTTGAAACTGGCAATGTTTAATATATTAACTTTTTCTGAAGAACTTAAAAAAGTTCACCGTCAGAACTGAAACTTGTGTAACCTGGATAGTTATTGAGTTCAAAAGAGTCAAGTCCATGCACTTGGCAGTATTCTACAAGCAGAGATGTTTGCTCTGAGGTGTTGTGCTGACACACCACCTTGTTTGCATTTTCCTTCTCCCTTCCCGCTGGTAGGAGGCAGCTGAGGCAGCTGAGGCAGCTGAGGCAGCAGTGCTTCCTGCCTCTTGGCACCAAATGTTCAGCAAGTGATGGCAGAGTCTTTTGAGTCCTCAGAATTTGAGTCCTTGCAAAAGAGGGTCGATGTTGGTTTTGGCAAGTGGGACAAAACCCAAAATACTTGCTCTTTAAAACACACTGTATTCCTTATACAAATGTGGTGTTTCCGTGTTGGTGTCAAAGCTAACCCGTAGCCCTCAAGCTTGCAAATGCACTGAGCGTACTGGAATGCCTGCATTACCAAGTCAGAACACTTCCATGGAAATACAGAGATTTAACTGGATTTGTTTCTCTGGTCCATTGCAGATCAGATTAGCTAAAACTGCCTTTGACGTACTGACATTTCCCCCCAGAAAAACTGTAGTAATGACCCAAAGAAGAGAACTAATTAACAGTCTTAAAGTTTCCCAGTTTAAACTGACCTGTTCTACTTAACATGAATTTTTAAATTGCTCTCTTCAGTTTACCAACTGTATCTTTCTTACTCTGAGAAGTTCTTTTTTCTCTCTTAGCTCCTATATAAATGGCACTTAAGATTGGTACATACTTGTCAAAATCTGAACCAAAGGTACAACACAGAGGATTGTTCTAAAGAGTCTGCAAAAATGTGTGTACACTGTTGCTTTCCAAATTTGTCAAATTATTCTTTATAATTGGCTAAAAAAGCATCCCTAAATTCTTATTGAACTAGTTTTTTTCTCAGTCATATTTCTCCTTTAGATTCATATTTGGCTTTCTGTGGCAAATACTACATGAATAATATCACCCATAATTTGTTGATTGCATAGATTAGAAGCATTGGTAAGAATTAGGCTGGGATACAGTGTTTCAAATGTCTGTGCTATGTGTTTGAAATGCCTTTAACTTTAGGCAGCATACCTAACTTTTCAGGATGATGCTGAAACTAAACCAAACATTTTTTTTATAGCTTGTCTGCTCTCGATCTGATTAGTTCAGCTGTGTCGCTGATGGATTTGTTCATCAGTGTTTTCTGCTTAGAATGAATTACCCGGTATCTAGTTTGGTGAGCGAGTTAGGAGTATTGAATAATGAGAAAGATCAGAAAATACAGGTACCGTTGAGTGTTCTGGAAAGCAGGGTGGGCTTAGGTAGTGGTTCTGCACAGCTTCAGCTTTGGGTCCAGCTCGGTTTATGTCTAGATGGAGAGGGTGAGTATTTCAGAACTTAAATTATGCTTTCCCTTTTCCTGCTTTGTAGGAAGTTTGAGAACTCATCTGCTGTGGAGATCTCACATTGTTCTGTGCATCTCTACAGCACGAGCCAGAGGTTAAAAAGCTACCTGCCATGTGGAGTATTGTTCAGGACTGTCTCAGTCTGAGAGTATTCAAGCTGAGCTGAAGTTAGATGACTTAGACGTCAGTTCACTGCTCTCCCCATCAAGAAATTTGGTTCAGGAAAGGGGAAGTTGGCTGGGAAAGAAGCTTCCTTAACTCTGCTGGAGCAGCAGAGCAGCCTCTGGGCCAGGGCTGCCTGGAAGCAGGATACCCGTGTTCAGGTTTTGTAGCACCCAAGGTGAATCATAGAATCATAGAATCATTTAGGTTGGAAGAGACCCCTGGGATCATCAAGTCCAACCATCAGCCCTACTCTACAAGTTCTCCCGTACACTAGATCCCTCAACACCACATCTAATCTACTCTGAAACACAGAAAACCCCAGCCGGGTACAGAGCAGGCTTTGCCTAGAAGAAAACCAGTGTTTCTGCAGCCATACCCCAACTATGGTACTCAAATTAGATGGAGTGTCCTTAATGGTATGTATGCAGTAAATATTCAGAGGCAGGACAAACCTTTTAAGTTTAGTATTCTGTTCATAGCGTACTGCAGTTGATGTGAAAACTATCTGGAAATGTGTTTATATTGATCTAATTCAGCATATTTCATACTTGCTCTGTGCTGTTGCACCAACACAGAAATAAGAGCTAAGCCAAAACATAAATGCCATTTAAAATGTTGTTTGTTTTTTTGTTGTTAACAGGCATGGATGGTCAGAAATGCTTGCAGGTATCAAAAGCCCTCATGTAAAATATATTTGCCCCCATGCGTAAGTTTGTAACCTTTCTTGTTTTACGTTTTTGTGTGGAGTTACTTATTAAGACACTTGCACAGATGGTGAAGTCAAGTGGGATTTACCGGTCTCTGCACCATGCTAAACCAATGTTGATGCTGTTAAATATTTTATCTTTTTTTTTAGGAACTGCTCTGTGATTTACTTATGGCAAAACCGCATTTTTATTTGTATTTTGCCTTTGTTACTAATTCAGACTGAAAACATAATTGGAAAGTTTTATGTGCAAACTTAGATTGTTTTGACTTTATATTTTCATTGGGTTGAGTTTGTTTTTTTTCCTTCAATAATCATTTGTTCAAAGCTGCTCTTAACAAGGAGTTTTTTGGTTTTTTTTTAATTTTACTGACCATTAAATATACATTGTATTAGGTACATGTGCTTCTTAAACTCAGGTGCACGTATAGTAGATGAAATTTCCCTGGTACCTACAGCAAGGTTCAAAGGTTCATGGATATTCACATTTTCAGCAAATAATGCAATTTTTGCTGCTCTTGTGCAATTTGAGAAGTGAAATACTTCTGAGCGAGGTGAGGTGTCAGTAAATAGAGCATTAAGATCTAGCTAGCATTCTGCTTAATGATAGAAAAACTAATAAAATAGAATTTTAGTTTATTTTACTACAAAAGTCAGATTGTCTTTTGTTCCAGCAGTCTTCAGGGGTGTGGAGCAGGGATGAGAGGGAGATAAGTAAGCAGTGCTTTGGTGCATTACTGATTACTGGGCTGTGATTTATTTATTTATTTTACCACATGGCCACGCTTTGCTGAGCCATTCAAAAAGAACTCAGCGGTATCTCCTGTGCTTTTTGCTTGTCCTTTGTCCTCTTTCAGCCTTTCACCACAGAATTTGTCTTCCTCAGTGTTAGTAGATTAAATGTATTGCCAAATTTAATCCCTGGCGTGGTCCACTGAAGCTGGCTTGGTATATATATAAGATGCCATACGTGCAGCGGCGTGCGGGTGGGAGTGAGTTCTGCAGTGAAGGCAGGCGCTGCTTAAGCAGATTCTGCTGTTGAGAGAAGCACGTGTGGTCAGGCTGGTATCCACCACTAGGCTCCATTGGCTGCTTCCTTAGGTTTGTGGGTGCTGCTGTGTAAGGTGCCTTCATCCACCGAGCATGTGTACAGAACTGTGCTAAATGACTGTTAGAAATAACTAAATGAGGTACATGAGTGTGTGATACATGTATTTCTCACACGTATATGCTATAGATACACACATATTCACATCTATTTTTGTGTAAAGCAGCCCGTTAATCTCTTGCTCACTCTCCATAGAGAGTGTTAATCCAGCTCTGAACGTTAAATGTCTTTGGGCTGGCAGGTTTCAAGAAAGATTTCTTGAAGAAATGCAACAAAATAGCTAATGTTAATTATGGTTTAAAAATAAGACAGAATTAAGGGTATGCAATTTCATGACATAATTGCATCTGCACTATGAAATTTCAGTATACATCTTATGTCAGCGTTGTTCATTCTCATTTCTAGGCCAGTTATGCCTGTTTCTTTGAACATGAACATGGCTATGCCATCCTGGTAAGTATTTGTTCAGTTACAGATGAGTCTAACAAAAAGATATCTGGGGGTTTGAACTCCTTGTTCTTAATTAAAAATCGTGAACAACCTGAATGGCTAGTTTTAGTTGCATGTAAGTATAAAACCCTTTTTGCTTTAGTTGAGGTCTTCTAAAAGAGCTCTCACGGGTATGTTCTAATTCCTTTTGTACTAAGGTAGTGGTTATTCCTCAGAACTAATCTGTATGTCTTAAAACACAGCCCCCACTTTATTTTACAAGTATAGTCTGTAGTCTCTATTGTGTGTGAATTCATGGTCAGCAGCAGTAGAGACTGGGAGTGGAGCAATTATTTGTAGTAATTGCTATAATGAGTAATATTTGGTGGATCAGTAGGATATCTAGAAACTGTTCATTAGAATACCTGTTCTGAATAAAAAGCAAGAAAAATCAGGGTAAACCAGCCCTCTTCATGTTTTGGGTTTTTTTCCCTCAAGTGACTTGTGTTTGGTTTTCCTGTATTAATTCTGTACATGCAGCTGATAAGCTGAAGTTCCTGCTGATATTTTTGGAGCAAATATCAAAACTGAGCTGCTTAAGCTGCAGTAAATTACAGAAGCTAGCAAAAACTCAGAAAAGCTTTTTTGACTAGATCTGGCCTTTTAGCCACATTCATGGATTGTCCACTATTTCTTGTAAGCTACAGATGATTGGTACTAACTGCTATCCCAGCTACTGTTGTTCTCTGGGAAATATCCCAATTTTATTGATTGTGTTTTAAGGAAGTGGGATGGAGGCTCTAATGAGTAATGCTCTTGTTGATATTTTTGTAAGGTTTGATATCATTGGACTTTCTCCAGATTCACAAGAAGATGAAGCTGGGATCAAGCAGGCAGCAGAGAACGGTATGTCTTAAAAGTGCTTCTGTGTATGCTAAAAAATGAATTATCAGTCTGAAACTTATTCTCCAAAGACAAAATTGTTAGGAAAAGCAATATGTATATATTGTATTGTTGCTGAACAAATTTTACATGAGTGCATAGTTTGTTTTGTGTTTTGGTTGGGGTTTTTTTAAACTTCCTGACTTAAGTGTAGTTATTCATAGAATCATAGAATCATTTAGGTTGGAAGAGACCCTTGGGATCATCAAGTCCAACCATCAGCCCTACTCTANAGTACAAACACTCAAACACATTCACTAGTACAAACACTTCATACTCTCAAATATGAAATGTACATGGGAGCCAGTGTACTTGGGGCTTTTTTGAAGACCATCTGGGTAGCACATCAGGTTAGAGCTGCAGAAGCGTCCACTCCTGATGCTGGGTAGCTAGATAATATGTAGCAGATTAGTTTTCTCCTTTCACTAGCTTTCTGCTGACATTGTGGAGAAGGTCTCTTTCCTCTTCTAAACTTTCTACAGAGTTAAGTTGGTTTTAACTACTGGCTTTTATTTATATTGCAGTTAAAGCATTGATAGATCAAGAAGTAAAAAATGGAATTCCTTCTAATCGAATTATTCTGGGAGGCTTTTCTCAGGTAAGGTATCATTGGGGAAAACGGTCTTTTTCTAGGGAAGCAATCAGCTTTCCTATGGTGGGAAATCCAGACAATTGACTGGAAAAGGGATTATGTTAGATGCTTCTAAAATTTTAAGGCATCAGCTTTACTTTGCCTTAACAATTTAAGTCTTCCATTTGTATGCAAATAATTACCGTTCACTGGAAAATGAACGTGCACGTAGAAAAAAGGTACTCTTGTTAATAGTCTATTTAAAGTCTTTATGGACATAACTTTCCTTGAAAATCTTGCTAGTATTTTTAATTTACCTTTAATTTGGTAGATATTTGATGGTCTGGATTTAATTGGGAAATTCTTCCCTTCATACTTGTAAGACATCTGTGTAGTCCATATGCCAATTCACCAGTCTACATGCAAGTAAATTAAAGTAGTGATAATACTGTCATGAGTGATGGGGCTTTAGTTCATGTTAGGTACTGGTTTTTTACTTTCTCCCAGCTGTTATGGTACATACCATGTTTTTACTTCTGAATTGATCACATGGACTTGGAGTGGGAGGGAAAGCAAAATAAATGTTTTTCAGGAATACTGTTTTCAGTGTTGGTTCTAAGGAAGAAGAGGCTGAAATAGAAAAAGACCTTTAAAGGAGAAACCAGAGGTCTTGAACTAAGCACTAGGAGGAGCACTACTATCACCATTCTAATACTTACTTCTCTTTATCTCAGGGAGGTGCTTTATCATTGTATACAGCTCTTACGACACACCAAAAATTAGCAGGCGTTGTAGCCCTCAGCTGTTGGCTTCCCCTACGGGCTTCTTTTCCTCAGGTATTTACCTTTCCTCCCTCACCTAATTTGCACTTGGGGAACGAGTAGATCTGGCATTGTATCTTGTGCAGGAGTTAGGGGCCATCGTTGTTGCTGCACGTGGACTGTCGTTTGGTAACTCAAAAGTTTTTAAAATAGGGCCCTGGAGTTTCAGAGTTTGGCAGGTAGGGAAAATGAGGGAATATTCAGTAGCTGTCTCTGCTTAAAATGACACTCCTAGGAAACGTAAAGGATACAGCAAATTTTCTTTGAAAATTAATTTTCTGTTTGCTACTTGTTCCATTTGCAAGGCACTATCTTGTTAGAGTCTAGATATTTAAACAAAGTTTGGGTTTTAGTTTTGTTTTGTTTTTTTTAACTTGGTCAAAAATCATGTTATTCTGTTCTAAAATAAGTGCCAGAATTTTATTTGCAGGTTTCTGAACTTAATGTGTCATCAAGCTTACTTCATAAGGAGCTCGCAGATTGTGGGGTTTTTTTCTTCAGAATTCCACTTATTTGTCATGCCACGGGGTTATTTTATCTCAAAGGTGTTAGCCTTACCTCCACTTACTGTCTCTTTCCTCTCCTCTCCCCTCCAATTCCACCCCCATAACAGGGCCCTATCAGTGGTGTCAACAAGGAGATTGCTGTTCTTCAGTGCCACGGGGACTGTGACCCATTGGTTCCTTTAATGTTTGGTTCTCTCACAGTTGAGAAGCTAAAGAGTATGATAAATCCAGCCAACATAACCTTCAGGACTTACTCTGGCATGATGCATAGCTCATGTATTGAGGTATGTTTCTTACTAGACAATGTTTTAACTGGGTATGGTTAATTTTTTCCCCTCAAAACAAGTATGTATTGAGTGGGGAGAGGTGTGGGGTTTGTTTTGTTGTTTAGATTTTTGTTTTTTGTTTTTTTTTTAACAAGTGCTTGATGCTACTGGCTTATTTTAATGAGTAATTGAATGCCTGGCTGAAAAAGCATTTGAGGCAAAAGTTTATATGACTAGTGGGAACTTCCTCATAACATTGTATTTTTGGGACTAGGCTAGTTAGTCTGTAAAATACATAATTTTGTAAAATTCCTAATTTTTATTATTTGCATACTACAGAAAGAAAAAAGCCAAACTGTAACTGAATTGGAAGGCAGATTCTGACAGTGTAAATCCAGATTGGTATTTTGGAGAGAAGAAAGAATCCTGTTAATTCTATCCTTGGAGGCATTGAAGCAGTAGGGAGGGAGGCAGCCTCAGAACCTGTATTTATGGTTCTGGCTCAGCTGAGCTGATGTCATGGCTTGCTGCTGCCAGAAGGGGGTGGACTAATTCTCTCTCCTTGTGACCTTGCGGCCCTCTTTTCCTTGCACCAACTCTGGAGCTGATCAGGAACTTCTTTGGACTATTTGAATTCACTAACCTGGCAAAAGCTGCTGAGTTCAGTTTTTGCAGCTACAGTGAGCTGCATCAGAACTCACACAGGGTGTGTGGTAGGAGCAAGGAACAGAAGAGGAGGCAAGGAGCAGATATGCACTTTGTCAGCAGCAGTAACTTTGTTCCTTTGGATTGCTGCATCTTGTCAGAGCTGTACCTTTGGACACCTTCTTTGGGACATTTACACAGTTGTATTGCATTTAGGCAGTAATAGCATTGAAATTCATTATTAATGTGCTTTTCTTCCAAGAAGAAATATTTAAAATTAGATTATTTTTTACATGGATTGGTTTCCCAGTCTGGTTTGCTGCATTGCTTTTTCTTAGGGAAGGAAGCATCATGACTTTGAAACGGGTTGGGAGGACGAGCTGTTGGCTTTGCACACTGCTGCTAACTTGCAGAAGTTTAAAGTATATAGGAAGCTGCAGCCTTAGCTACATTCAAATCTTCTCCATGCTCAGCCTGGTGCTCGTCACATAATCTGATGAATAGGATGTGGCTTGCCTGTTCAACTTCAGAGAGAGAGGAAATAAAGTAGTCTTTGCTGGTTTTCTGGTGTTTTAGCTTCTTAGTGCATAGTGCCTTGAAGAGTTATCAGCCTTGACTTGTGTGCATACTTGTATGATTTTATCAAGTAACTCTTAGTCAATATTTGTAGCCCAGCTGCTCATTATAACTGAGATACTGAAGCATGACTTAGTGTAGCCAAATGTGTATCACTAAGGAACTTCAACTAATATATACTTTTATCTTCAAACAGGAGATGATGGATGTGAAACAGTTCATAGACAAACATCTACCTCCTGTAGACTGAAACAATATGTGAGAAGCCTTCTACATAAATGCACCAGCATCAACTGTGGTAGTTAATCTTTTCATATGCCTGATAGGAAGCATTATTTCTATACCTGCAGTGTTACTACTGTGTTGCAAATTTATACTTAGGATGAGGATTAAATGATACACATGTATGGGAAACGGTAATCTTTTTAGTATTAATCATCCACTGGTGGAACTGTATGAATGAGGCAGCTAGGCAACAATGACAGAATACCCTAAGCATACTGGTTTAAGACATCTGATTTTTTCTTTTTTGATTGCAGAATTTTGAACTATTTGTACAAACTAAACACACTAAATTTAAGCGAGCAACGGAAATGCGACCAGTTTAGTTATACCTGAGACACAGTTTGTTCTTCATGTTCATTGAAAACATATCAAAACATTTCCTTTATATAATGGATGCATAAGGTACACAACGTGTAACATAGTGGGCATATGATGGTAGAATAAACATTACCAACCTTTAAATATTAAATGTTTATTGTTACTCTAGATGGGAGCGTTGTTCTGCTAGAATGGCTGGAAGGCACTGAAGGTGTTTCTTATATTGAAACCACCTCAATTTTTAACTTTTCATATAAGTAAATATTGTGGAAATTCTAAAGGGACACATTCCTTGTTAGACTGTCATTTTTTTGTTCATTGTCTTCTTATTATTTTTATTTTTATTGCTGTAAGCTCACATTAAATGCTGACTTGGAACAGAATTCTGAAGAAATGCATAGTGTTAATTTGAGTTTCATTTAAAAATGCCTCCGTTTGTACTGAATATTCATCTTGTGCTTTAGTCTTTGTAACTTTCATTTGTGCAGACATGTTGATATATTTCATGTGAGCAATTCCAGCATATAGTTTTGATTATTTTATTTTTTTTGTCTGTCTGCTTTGGAGTCACTAACTGAAAACAACACAGCTGCGTAGTTTTGTGTATTGTTGGGGTTTCATCTGCAACACAGACACAGACTAATTTGAATATTTTTTTTAAGATAGAAATATTACCTTTAAATTGATGCCATCTAATATTTTGTTTATTGCCTGTTGAAACTTGAGTTTTTCCAGAAATAGAACAAATAATTTTATTTTCAAAGAAATCATTCTCCATTTCTCTAGATCAGTATAGCCTAGGAACACAAAGACTGGCTATGGGAAAAACATGTATCTGCAAGATACAGAATGTCTCTTCTTTCAGAAGCTTAAAATTCTAGAATGTACTTGGTTACAGAAATTGATGCACACTTGAAAGCTTTTTGTAGTTAAGAGCCATAATTTACTTCTGGGAGCAGCTGTTCTGTAGAGCTCAGAGGCTGTCACCGCAATAGGAATGTTTAAAAGACACACTACAGTTTCCAGTACATGATACGCTGCATAACAATGTTATAAACTGTAATATGTTTGAAAGCAAGGAATATTCCTAGTTTGGATGCATCTGTCATGTCAGCATTACACTTCATACCTGCGTTCAAGGTACTTTCTCCTCCTCCAGTTTAATCCAGTGGTGGTCCTCCTTCAGTATATATATTAATGTCTGATGCATCTGTCAGCATAAATGCATAAATGGGAATTACACCTTCTTCAGCACAGCTGCTGCCAGAAATCTGACGTGTTCACCTAGTGTGAATTCTCAGTTTTTAGTGCTTTTTCTCATATTCATATAAATATTCATATTTACTCATTTTCTCACAGTCTCACTGAACTCTTAATACATAAAATTGAAAAGGAATTTTTTTCTAAACAGTATTGAAACTCATTTAGATATTCCATCTGTGTGGTTTAGAGGGCATGTCTATTAGAGGTTTAATTTAGTCTTTTCCCTCAGTCACTCTGTTCTATAGATCTGCCAATTTGTCTTTCAGTTAATTCAGTTCACAGAAGAAACCATAATATTCTTACTGTAGTTGTGCCAAAGTTCTATCCAGAAAACAGTATGTCCTGACTTGGAGTCATTCCCAAATTGCATTAGCTAATTTTGCAGTCCTGTGGAATTGCACACTTGGTAAGCAAACTGTAGGTTATTTTTGTTTCTAGTTTTTTGATTTATCCGTGTTCCCCTCTTGTCAAAGTGATTCCTGGAATATTGGCATGTTTCCAAAGTTCTGCACAAACTTCCATTTTTTCCTTCTTTATTTTCTCATTCTGTTTGTAAATTGTTTGATAACTCTCTGTACCTGTCTTGTTCAACTTCTGATTGACTCTGTCCTCATTTCATATATTCTTTCCTCTGTTACAGTTTAAAAAATATTTCTAAACTACTAAAATGAGTTCAGTCCTACCTTTATTCTGTTAGCTTCGTAGCACTTTCTTGAGTGTGGTGAACTGTGTTCACAATTTGTCATCAGTTTCTAGGACTTAGGTGGTTTAATCCAAGTCAGCTCCATGCTTTCAGATGTTGTTATAGAAATAGATAATGTGCTAACTTTGTTCAAATACCACAGAATCACAGAATCTCGGGGATTGGAAGGGATCTTGAAAGATCATCCAATCCCCCTGCTGGAGCAGGAACACCTAGATCAGATCACAGAGGAATATTCAGCTATCATAACAAGATTTTTTTCATGCTATTGTTTTTCCACTGGCTTTTTCTATAAAGAGCTGTGTTACCAAAGTAAATGTAAGAAAATGTGACTTACTCTGAATTTCTGTATCCTAGGAAGAATTCTTCCCCTCAAGTTTGTGGGTTGGTTTTTTGGGGGGGGTTGTTTGTTTGGGCAAGGATATATGTGTATATTGTAGTTGGGGGTTGTTAAAGAGCCTGGAAGCTAGAGGAAACTTCAAGAATGTATTTGAAGCCCCTCCTGTCTCCTCCCATATTACAGTATGTACCTCAAGTTCCTGTCTTCTATAATTTCCCAGCTGGTGGGAAAGCTGTGTGAATGATCTTACAGCTGAAACTTCTTCACTACCTGAAGTGATGTGATGCTGAGATTGTTGTACTAATTGCATGTATTTTTAGGCTGAATGAGGGTGTGGGGGTTTTCATAGTCTTCTGTGAAAATGAAGAAGTTGGACTGTCAGTGTTCTAAATGTGAATGTCTTATTCTCATAAACTACAGTTTGAAACTGTCCGCTAACAAAGTTGATTTTTTGGTAAGGTTAGACTTTCCCCAAAAGGGGATGATGATGTCTGTCACACCTGCAGTAGCATTAACATTAAAATAACTGCAGGTTTTGATCAGCTTGTTCCCATGGGTATCTAACTCCCTTGTGTGTTTTTAATTTCAAAATGGTACTTAAATTTGACTGCAGTTTTGTGCAGTCAGGAGTCTGACTTCTTGTTGGAATGTGTTGCCCGCTTTTTAATAAACACGTTGAATGACGTATTATAAGCCAAATCTTCCAGCCATTCTTGAAGTAAACCTGTACTGGCATCTGTGCTGTGCTGAGGGCTGTATGATTTGGTCTAGACCTACTATCTTGTATAATTACAACACAGTAGATTGGGAAAAGCACTGTATCCTGTAGCTGGTATTAGAACTGTTAATTAAAACGTGTTCTCGCTAATGGGGTATACTGCACTTCACTGAAATCACTAGGATGCATCTTCCATGTAGAGGTGCTCTTTGTGTTGATGGATATGACTGAGAACAAACTGTGTAAGATGTTAATGAAGCCATATGTATAAGGCCTGTGTATCTTAAATTTTATAAAGAAATACTGAACACTTAGTCTTTGTGTTATGAAGTATAAACAATTTATATTTAATATAAACATCTAAGATGTTATTTTCTTAGTTTTTCTCATTTTATTTATAAGAAATCCTGACTTTGGAAATTATTTCTGTAGGAGGGAAAATGTAAAATCTTTCCATTTTTATCATGGTTAAATAAATTTCAATCAGCGTTTGGGAAAGCCCTGAAGACTTTTTCCATACTTACCTGAAAGAGGTCGCGTTTTCATGCGCTGTGAAATACCCAGTTTAGAGGCTTCTTGCAATTCTGTTGGATGGTGATGTGTGTGTGATGCTATAATACAACAGAACAGGAGTTTGTAGTTACTGAAAACAAACAAACAAAAATCACTTATCAGCTTATGTTTTGCTACCTTACTGAGAGAATGCTCAGTATTAATTTTTTATCATATTCTGGGTTAATTCTTTTATTAACTTGTTTTCTTGGAAATTGCAGTAATTTTGATGGGTAAAGGAAATTAAAATATTTTCTAGTAGCCTTATTTTAGGATACTGAAGAGGCAAAGTCTTCCTGTGTGCTGCAACTTCTTTCTCTGGGGGTTCTGCAGTGTCAGGAAGCCTTTGAAGGTCTGTTGGGTTTAGCATACATGCCATTTAACATATTTGTTGAAGAAGCAGTTTGCGGGTCAGGAGATAGACTTGCTCTTTCCGTTAATTAGTTCACCACTGATCAGCCCCAGATATAGCAGTGGGGCACTCTAGAGAATACTTAAGATTATCTGGGAAGAAATGCTGTAGAAACGTAGAATCATAGAATGGTTAGAGTTGGAAGGGTCATTAAAGATCACGGAGTTCCCTGCCTTGGGCAGGGACACCTCCCACTAGAGCAGGTTGCTCAAAGCCCCATCCAGCCTGGCCGTGAACACCTCCAGGGATGGAGCATCCACAGCTTCTCTGGGCAACCTGTTCCAGGGTCTCACCACCTGCACAGGAAAGAATTTCTTTCTAGTATCTAATCTTAATCTATCCTGTTTTAGTTTAAAACAGTTAACTTTCATCTTTCTGCTCCACTCCATGATCAAGAGTCCCTCTCCATCTCTCCAGTAGCCCCCTTTAGATACTGGAAGGCTGCTGTAAGGTCTCCTAAGAGCCTTCTCTTCTCTAGGCTGAACAACCCCAACTCTCAGCCTGTGCTCACAGCAGAGGTGCTCCAGCCCTCTGGTTGTTTTTGTGAACGTCCTCTGGACCCTTTCCAACAGGTCCATCTCCTTGTGCTGAGTCCTCCACAGATGGACACAGTGCTGTACGTGAATATATTGTGGCAACTTCAGAGTAGCTAGTAACAGTAAAGCTGTGATACTACACAAAGTAATTTGTCAGTTTATATTTTATGAAAAAACTTTTGAGTCATCTTCAGTTTCTATTTACTTTCAACCCTGGCATCCCTGAGGAGATAACCGTGAGGAGAAACGTTGCCTAGAATTAGCATAGTAAAAAATTATAGTGTACTATTGTATTAAACTTTATCAAATACAGTATGAAACCACTGGTGTAAGTGAAGAAGGTGACTGTCAAGAAGTTTTCAGAGTGTCTGTTGGTTAACTTGGAAATGGGATTCTTTGAAGAGTAATAGCTGTAGGACAGATTATTTTATTCCTTTTTTAATTTTATTCTTTCTTTTCATTGCTTGCTGCTCTCATGTTACCACTGTTTGCCTTGGGGATAACAGCTTTTATTAATTCTCTCTGAGTGAAACAAGTGCCTTTGATGTAGCTGATTAAAGCTGATTTAAATGAAGTGCTTGCATAATTTAATGGGCACTCACAAAGTGAATTGGTAGATAGTGGTTTTCTCTGAGTTCCAATTGCTAGAAAAGAGCAACCTCTTGCCTCCTTTTTCTTTGCACGACTTGTAAAACTTAGAACTACTAGCCAGTTTGCCGAGGTGTAGTCAACTTCACTTCGGGCATCTGAGTGGGAGGTTTGGCTTCTCCATGTGGAGAAGGGAGACTTCCCTCAGAGCTTGTTCAAGGTTCTTTCTTTAAAAGTCTACTTGTCTGCGTTAACAGATGGAGCAGTTGGAGTCTAAAAGTTGGAGTTCGAATGATCCCTGGTTGTGAATATGGGCAAATCCTTAAAGTAGCTTCTCCTTGAATCATGTCATATTATTTACAATTATTTGGGGGAGATCTTTAAAAGGCTTAAATATTTTCAGTCTGTGTACAAAAAATCAGGAGGTTGCCCCAGAGTAGAGAACATGGGTTATCCAGCTGAAAGTCCATGACTCGCCAAAATGACCCAAAAAACCCCAAAACATTTGCTTGAATATTTGTTATTTTTTGTGTTTACCCACCTCCAGTAACTGCTGCTGAGTTGGGGGAAAAAAAAAAAAGTGAAGACATGTTGAAAATGAACTTAATAACATACTGCAAGTGCCAGAATTCAAACAGTTTGGTCTAACTTCAGGTTGTACCATTATGATCTACAGCTAATCCGAGGAAATTGGGAAAAAAACCAACAAAACCAAAGCCAACCCCCCTTACCTGTTGAAGAGCATTAGAAACCACAAATCAAGGTGCATGCTACTGTTTCAGAAATTCTTAAGGAAAATCTTGCCATTAAGAGGAATCAGATAATGAGTTTCCCTCATTATCTATGGTTGGACTCCTCTCTTCTGCAAAGGTTGGGGATCAGGTGGCCGATTCAGAGCAATTGATGTTGTGTTTTGGTAGACCTATAGTCATTCTTACACTGAGGGCTCAAATAAAGAGGGGAGACCTAATGGGCATGACACATGGCTACGTCAGACCCTTCGGAATGCTGTGAGTTTTATATTTTGCATAGTTGTGTTCACACTTGGCGAGAGGGGCTTTTTCCATAGAGAATGTTAGTTCTGATAACGGAATATGTTAAGTGCCTTGGGAGGAGCTCAGAGATCTTTCACTACAAATTTGGTATGTGTTTCTGTTTGCCCCCCCTCCTGAAGATGCTGTCTCAAATCAAATGAAACTAGGTAGTAAACCATCTACAACATTTTGTATGTTCACCCAATTAGGAGAGCCATCTCTGCCTGTTAAGCTGGAGTATTGTGGAAGGCCCCGCAGTCCAGCAACTGACAGGCACTAGTGAGCTTGATGCAGGCTGTTTGCAGCAGCAGGTGTACCATACCTTCTAGAGGGTGTTGCAAAAGAGTGGTGAGAATGTGCTGTAACAGGTAAATGTAGTGCCACAAATAATGTGTGTCATGATTTAACCCCAGCTGGCAACTAGAACCTCACAGCCACTAGCTCATTCCCTCTACCCCTCATCAGTAGGGCAGGGAGAAAAGAAGGTAAGGAAAAAAAAAAACCAACCCAAATTCCTGGGTTGAGGTAAGGTCAGTTTAATAGAATCATAACTGAAAAGGTGAAAAAGAAATTAAATAAAATATACAAAATAATAAAGCACAAGTTGCTCTCTCCACCAGCCCATCCTGAGCAGTGATCCTGGATCCCTGCCCTGTGGCCAACCCCTATTCATGTACTGAGCATGATGTCTGTGGTATGGAATATTCCTTTGGCCAGTTTGTCCTGTCTGTTCTCACTCTCAGCTTCTGTGGGAAGCTGAAAAAGTCCTTGACTAACTTAAACATCAAGTAGCAACTCCTCAAACAATGTGTTATCAACATTCTCTTACTAATCCAAAACACAACAACTACTAGGAAAAAAAACCAACTAATCCTGTCCCAGCTGTAAGCAGGACAGTGTGTTATTTCTTCTTTCTCATGGGTTTATGTAGGGAAAAAAAAAAAAAGAAGGTAAAAGTGAAAGGAAAAGATTGTAAAGCAAAAGGAAAAGGAAGGAAAAGGTTGTATAGTGTAACTTGTTTGGTCTCTTCCTTCTGTTTCTTGGATTTACAGGAGCGTGTTAGAGAAGAGATCGAATGCTGTGGAAAAGCTGCTTGGTTTTAAACCAGCTAAAAGACAACAGCCATGGAGAGTGCTGGGTATTTCTTTGTGATAAGGAATTGCTGTGCTGAGGACTGGGGAACTGCTGGTAGAAAGAATCTGGTTAGTACTAGTTCCGTCAACTGAGTATTGTTCTGGCACTGTACATACAGTACAAATACCGTGAGCTGGATTGGGTTTTAATGCATCCATTTGGGAAAAAGGATGTGCATTACTGCCTGGTTAGTCTTTGATTTCCCTCCTGAAATATTATTGCAGAACTGAAATATGGTCACACTAACCATACTGACTGATTTGAGATTTCTAGTTTTCTGATAATATTATCCCTGACCTCGCCTGTGCCCACTGTAGAGCGCGTACAAGCTTGTTTACCATATGGTGTAGCCATAGCTTTCCCCTGCTAACACACTGTGTACTCCTTTTATCAGCCATGTGGCTCTGGGAAGGCTGATGATAAATTTCATTTGAGATTAGCACTTTATTTAGCCCGAGTTGATTATTCCAGGTATTAGGTTACTGCATCTAGACAAAATGGAATTTAACCTGAACTGGCATGATCTCTTAAATGTTATGGTGAGCTCTGCTACTTCAGAGTTTTTTTCTCCACAAAATCTGTCACTGAAAGAAAAAGTATTATTTTCCTTAAAAAAATTATGCTTTTGGTTATTTTTCCCTTTGGCAGCACAAACAAAAAAGCTGCAGAGTTTCTGTATGTTTGTCCACAGCCCAGATCTAGCCTGTGGGAAGATCCTGTCTACCTCCCAAATAATCTTAACTCCTTCTACTCTGTCTGTGTACGTGCTGGCCTCTTGGCTTGCAGGTGCTGCGACCGTTGTGTGCACTGAGTGCTATGGAGAAATGCTTGAAAAGCACCTCTCTCCATATGGGGGTCAGAACAAGATAGTCTTCAAGGTCCCTTTCAACCCAAACCATTCTGTGGCTTCAGAACAGGAGGCAGCCTTGCTGCAAAGCACTCAACACCCAAGTGCAGTGGCAGCTCTTGCTCTAATCGTTTCCTTGAGTGTGGTTTCAATGAAAATGCCTATCTTACCTCTTCTCCAAAATTTATATATTTAGTAGTCAGTCTACAACTTGGGCATCCAAATGTCGTAGGTTTGGCCAAGTTTACCAAAACCAGACTGACAGATGGCCCTTTCACCCCCCCCACCNTGGAATACCCCATCTGATCAGGTTTGGGTCACCTGTCTTGTCCCTTCCTCCCCACAGGTGTGACCCCTCTAATGCTTTTCCCTTCCTGACCCTCCAATGGGGCAAACAACGAACTTGGCTGACCTTGGCTGTTACAGCAATAAGCTCCCTGCATCCTTGGCATGAAGTACAAACATTGGGCTTATCGCTCTGGGAACGGGCAGCTTCTTCCACAGTACACTGTTAAATTCACAGAGCTAGAAGAGGCCCAGCAAAGATGTAAAATTACAGACCAGAAAGTTGGTTCTGTTTTACTTCAAACCAGGGCACTGCAGCGTTCGACTGCTCACTAAGAATGGGTTTGAGCAGGGGGTGTAAGCACCCTCCTGGATCTTCCCAGGGGACAATCTTCGGGCAATCTTTCTGTAACCTTCATGTTAGGCTTAGCCTTTCCTTGAAGAAAACACTTCTGTTCTACAGCCCAAAGGGTTTAACGATGCTGTTCTCTTCAGCAGCAAATCACAGCAAGAAGGCACGTAACCCAACTCATGAGTAGGATTTCACAGAATATAAATCACAGAAGCACAGCATCTTTATGGTTGGAAAGGACCTCTGAGATCATCGAGTCCAACCATTACACACACAACCCCCCCCTGCATCTCGGCCACCAGAGCCTGCCCTGAAATGCCACATCTACATGATTCTTAAATACCTCCAGGGATGGTGATTTGAGAACCCTGGAGAAGCTGGTCGAGTGCCTGACCCCTCTTTCAGTAAAGTAATTGTTTAAAATATAGAACCATAGAATAGTTAGAGTTAGAATCATAGAATCATTTAGGTTGGAAGAGACCCTTGGGATCATCAAGTCCAACCATCAGCCCTACTCTACAAGTTCTCCCCTACACCAGATCCCTCAACACCACATCCAATCTACTCTGAAACACAGTCAGGGATGGGGACTCCACCACCTCCCTGGGCAGCTGATTCCACTGTCTGACCACTCTTTCTGTGAAAAACTTTTTCCTAATGTCCAGTCTAACCCTACCCTGCTGCAGCTTGCAGCCATTCCCTCTTGTCCTGTCGCTCATTGCCCGTGAGAAGAGACCAGCACCAATCTCTCTACAGTGCCCTTTCAAGCAGTTGTAGAGAGTAATGAGGTCTCCCCTCAGCCTCAAACTAAACAATCCCAACTCCCTCAACCATTCCTCATACGTTAGGAGGGATCATGGAGTTCCAACGCCCCTGCCATGGGCAGGGACACCTCCCACCAGAGCAGGTCAAACTTTATATAAACGGGGTATGTCCCACTGGGCCGTACAGCAGACTTAGATGAGTTTTAAACTCAGAAATGCTGTAGCACATTGCAGCTGGATACTTGGCCCCAACGCAAGAGTTTGACTCCATCTCTGTTGAGATGACTCTTGAACACGTAAAATTGCCATTGGAAATTCTTGCTCCGTTTTAGACAGAAGAAACACTTTAGGGATAGACTTGGGGGGGAGTGGAAGAAAAAAAAGTCAAATGAAAAAATCCAATAGAACAAAGCACAACCCAACTTTTCAGTTACAGGAAAGAGGGGATGCATTTTAAGCAAACAAACCCGAATGTCTGCTGCAATCCTGACCCTTTTGAGGAGCTGGGACACGGGGAGCGCTTCCCCGGTGCCGTGATTTGCCGGGCGGGCTGCCTCGGCCGGCTGGCAGGGCTCGCTGCCCGCAGCGATGCTGGGGAGGGGGTGAGACACGGTAAGGGGCTGGGAGTAACCCCCGGCGCCACTGTCGGGTTTTGGGGCGGGGCGAACGGCGCGATAAGACACTACCCATTTATACCGCCCCGTCCGCCGACGCTCTCGGCCTTCCGCAGCGCTGCCTGCCTCCTGCCGCCGGCGCTCGACGCGCGCTGCCT
>VZTM01036011.1:140233-152689 GCA_013400555.1 Jacana jacana
GCCGGCGCGGCCCGCCCGCCGCGGAGGGGGCCCGGTCCTGTCAGCCGGGTCTTCTCTCATCCCCGGCGGATTGTCCCCAGCCGCTCTCCGCAGCGCCGCCCGGACGGGCGGGGAGGGAGCGGGGTCTCCCCCCGTCCCAGCGCGGTGTCCGGCCTTGGGAGCTGGGGTGTGTGTGCTCCTGCCCTCGGGCGGCGGCCCTGGCTCCGACGGGCGTTCCCCTCCGCTGCCCATTCATTAAAGTCGCGATATTGACCTCGCTCGACAGCGGTGCGAGGAACCCGGCCAAGCGGAGGAGAACGGCCGGGAGGTGGATTGCTGTGCCTGTCGGGTGTGAAATGCGGGGTGTGCAAACCAAGTCCTGAAGGCAGAGCCCGAGTCCCCCTTCGGGAGGGCGGCTGAACTTCTGAAGCCGCTGAGGGATGCGAGCCCCTTTCCTTGGGTTTTAATCTTTTTTTGTTTGCCCTTCTCAAACCTGAAACAATGTGTGAATATCACGTTTAACTGTGTTTACGAATTCAGGGAATAACTTCTGCCTCAGAGTGGAGGTGGGTTGTTTAGTTTGAGGAAGAGGAGGCTGAGGGGAGACCTCATCACTCTCTACAACTGCTTGAAAGGGCATTGTAGGGAGGTTGGTGCTGGTCTCTTCTCACGGGCAATGAGCGACAGGACAAGAGGGAATGGCTGCAAGCTGCAGCAGGGTAGGGGTAGGCTGGACATTAGGAAAAAGTTTTTCACAGAGAGAGTGGTCAGACACTGGAATCAGCTGCCCAGGGAGGTGGTGGAGTCCCCATCCCTGACTGTGTTTCAGAGTAGATTAGATGTGGTGTTGAGGGATCTGGTGTAGGGGAGAACTTGTAGAGTAGGGCTGATGGTTGGACTTGATGATCCCAGGGGTCTCTTCCAACCTAAATGATTCTATGATTCTATGAAATAGAGTTTAGTAGAATTCAGTTAGTTACTTCAGGTGTTAATCTCCTGTATGCCTTGATGTAGAACTCTTCTTAGTTAACACACAACTTTCATACTATCCATAGAAAACCAGCAAAATAAGTAAAATCAGAGTGTTCGGCAACAGCCAAATACTTGGTTATGGCTGTACATAAACCAGCTTACAAGTAAACTGCAAACTCTGTTAACCACTTCTCTATCAGGTGTGCATATTGTTACGTTCCCGGAATTTGTAGGTTTGTGATTGCTGCTATTTTAATACCAGCAATGACAGTGCCTTAAGTGCACAGTATTGGTGATGGCTCAGAACTCAGCAATGTGGAATTTCAGTTTATACAAGTCTTATTTTTTTTCTGGTTTAAGATAATGGAAATTATAAATAAGATTTGCATGTTTATAGAAATGTTGATTGCATTAAACCAATGACATTTGTTTGGTTCAGAATCCAGATAAATTAACAGCAAGTGCACACAGGCCCTGCTTTGCTGTGTTTTGGGACCTTGGGTGTCGTAAAACAGTGCATGCTTTTGCTGTGATACGTTTTAACCCTCTAATGATACAGTGTGGAAACAGGGGCCCTTATCTAGTGGGAAGTATTTTTACAACGAACATTTGCTTGATTATTTTGTTTTTCCTTTTTGTCCTCTCCCTCTTTAGTTCTACTCCCCATGCTTTTCAGCACAAAACAACTCAGTGTCTCACTCTCCTGACTCTAAAATTGGAGCAGTGGTGTGGAAAGGGGGGAAACTTACTCCCTGTGAAAAGCGTGAGGGCCGTGGGAATGAGACTGATTATTGCAGCCAGTGATTATTCTGCAGCCGATGGAGTTTTATTTGGAAGACTCGTGACAATAGACAGAAAATAGCAACTCCCAGATAACATGGGAACGACTGTTGAGCTGAGTAGCGTGGCTGCAGTGATACCAGAGGTGCTCCCAGCGACCACAGTGTATTTCCCTGCGATGGTAGTTTGGATGTAATTCCGAGCAGGAGCAGAGGACATGTATTCATACTCTGGTGTGTGTGTAACCTCATCAACTTTCAGAGCTCTAGGGAGTGGTGAGGTGTTTCTGCTGGGGTCAGTGTGGGTCTGATGTGGTCATATGCAGCACACACGTCGTGCAGCACCAGAAACAGACTTGTTATGTACGTTGGAACACAGCTCCTTGGTTCCAGCTGGTTACTGCCCGCAAGTGGCTCTGTTGTTAGTTTGATGCTGTCTCAAAAACTTTGTAACTCTGAAGATCTGAGCTGCCTCTGTGGCTGATAGTTGAGATGTGAGAGTTCATCCAAAGCGTGTGTGTACTGTGATAAAACCCCTTAGCTGTATGCTAGGAGGGGAAGCACATCACTAACTTCAGATGCCTCTCTATTTTTCTTACTGCTCGCACAGGGTAGGGATTGCTCTGAGGTTATTCAAGAAACACCTCATAAGATGTTTCTTCTCATTGTACAGTGATTTCCTACCTAATCCTGCCCTGCAGTTAAAAGGCCAAGTTTAGTGAAATTATTAAGATCACTTCTATGAAAAGGTACTTCACTTTCTCAAAAGTTGAAGCTGAACTGAGAAATGCACTTAATTATTTGCTGGATAATGATGCTCCTGACAACCTCTTGTATTCATTTCTCCCTTTTCACTCCACAAGAGCAGGTGTGTACTGTATGTCTTCGCGAATTATTTGATGAAAATCATCAATAAAAAAAAGCAGGCTTTGATACCTTTTCACACTGAAGTTGTCGAGATTCAGGTGGAAAGAGATGCTTCATCTCTCCTACAAAAGGCGGCTCTGACTTGTGGTGAGGTGCTGTTGGGTGTTTCTTTTCATCAGCTGAAGAGGCAGGCAGTGCTGACACCCTTCCTGAGTCAGAGTCTCGGTGATTTGCCTTGACTAAGGATTTAATTGCAGCTGTGCAGACTTCATAACTATTTCAGGGAAGTTCATTTGTTTTGAGGACAAAATACTAATGCAATGTTGTATTTAATACGTTGTGAGTATGTATTTCTGCTGATATTGCAGATATTGCTGATGTATTTTTGCTGTTACTTCAAATATTGGTTGCATTTTTGAAATTAGCTATTACTCCTTCAGAATGGCTGTGATTGGATTAAAACACACGTAGTGCCTTGTACCTTTTATTGCGTGTAAGTACACTTTTCTTTAAGCTACTCTGAATAGGTATGAAAAAAAGTTGTACCCATAGATTAAAAAAATCAAGAGCAGTTGAGTAAGTTTAGAGGAGAAGATGTAAAATTGTCCATGTTATTAAATTCTTGTTCCCTTAAGTAGAACAGAATTGTAAGTGGATAATTCTGCTGTCTTCAGAAACTTACTTCCTTGCTATTGCCTGAAGCATAGTGATCCACAGAACATCATTCTGGGGTTATGAGCTGAGCAACTGAGAGAAGCCAAGAGGAGTAACCTACTAAATCTGTGTGAAATTGACTTCTGTTATTTCAAGTAACAAGGTAAACTGGAAGCTAACCAGCCGAGTGGAATGAGGCATTGCCTTTCATTTTCTATAAAATTACAAAAAAAAAATCCTTTAAAAGGAGATTTATAATACTGTTCTTAATGGCTGGGGTTTTAAACAGAGTTCTTACGCTAGAAAAATAGGAATTGCAGGTTTTACTGTACAACTTCCACTCTAGATTTGAGGAAAAAAGAGCATTTGGCTTTATGCTAAGAAAAATGGTTATGAAAAACTGTTTAGTTGGTGTGAGCTTAAACTCAGTTTAAATTTATAGCATCTGATTCTTGATACATTTAATAGAATTGATTAGAGTGAAGGTTTAGAAAGCATTAGTGCATGAGAAACTCTGGTCAGTTGGTACAGAAACCAGCATGTAATGTAGGTAATGCCTTCTGTCGAGTGAGTGCCTGCCTTCTTTGACATGTTGTATGGCTTGTTCACCTTCTGTGTGTCAAGTTACTAGTTTTAGGAAATATTCATACTAGGTATGCTGAAGTTATTTTGACACCTACAGTTAGAGAAAGATTTTATAGAAGCGAAGATGTTTTGATTAGACTGTATTTCTAAGATGAGGTGAAGAGGGTGCTATAATTCCGACTTTGCTTTGCAGTGTCACTGTTTTGCTGAAACTTCAGATTTAACTAACCTGTGTTGAAGTCATGCACCACGTACAGTTTGCTAATAAGTTAATTTGTTTGGAGGGAAGTGTTACTGGATTATAGTTTTGAAAACAGCATGTTGACTTTTGTCCTTCATTTTGGTTTTGGCTACAAAAATGTGCTTGAGTTAGATCTTGGTTTGTAGCAGTGAAGATAATTGGCTAGCTTTACTTCTGTACTGGTGCAGAAGAAACTATGCTTCTGGCTGTTGAGAAAAAGAAATGGTTTAGTGCTCAATTTAGCACCTGAAAACAGCATATTTCCCAGTCTTGCATCATTGCTGCTAAAATTCTATGGTTTAAAAATGAAGTTACATATCATGAATAAGACTTTTTGCTATGATGGCAAAATAGCAACCCTTTTATAAAAGAATGGGGTTTGTGTAAGGTGGGACATAGTGAGGCAAGACTTCTTTGCTGTCAGCTGTGTTTAAAAAAG
This sequence comes from Jacana jacana, assembly GCA_013400555.1. Classification (NCBI taxonomy): domain Eukaryota; kingdom Metazoa; phylum Chordata; class Aves; order Charadriiformes; family Jacanidae; genus Jacana; species Jacana jacana. Next base: position 144,750 of record VZTM01036011.1, read on the forward strand.
CAGAGGTTGTAGCAGACATTTGGTAGCATCCAAAGCTGTAGCTGCTTGGATACAACACAAGTTGCAGTTTCATCTTTCTAAGCCTTTTGGTGGTCATTTTATGTGCTATCTTTAGTGGTTAAATTGTAAGACCTGCAGATGCAACAGATTACACAGTTTCATTGCAACAGGTGTCAGAAGTTGATTAGGAAGAATTTAAAAATAAAGATAAGCAATAAGCATGTTAATCAAAATATGATGAGCTGAGGCAAAGGTAAGAGGAGAATCAAATTCCAAAGATCTGCAAGATGGAAATATGGTGGGATTTATTTCCAAACTTCGTGAATTTAAAAAAGGTAATGTCCTTAGCCTGGATAGAGTAATGTCTTGCATGTGAAGGCAGTTTCCTTCTTGGGGTTTACAGCTCACAGGTTCAGAACCATATAAGCTTGGTTAACAGCCAAACCTCTTCACTTTTAGGAGGTTGCTATAGTTTGGCAACCCCTTTGCAAGGCATGAAGTGGATGGTGCGGAACTTTGCTTAAGTATAGACAGGTAATCATCAAGGTTGTAGACATTAAAGAAATTATGGAGCTTACATTTATGGTTTGGTAATTTTTTGTGTTTTTTAATTAGGTAAGGCCGACATGACCAGGGAATTACTTGTTAGTCAAGAGTAGCTGTGAATAGAGTTGATTAATGCCTATCAGTTCAATCTCTAAAATCAACTTGTCTGTCTAGAAAGTTGCTGCTTACACAGCATTGGTTTGTACCTTTCTGTATGGTCTTAGTGAGGAAAAAGGGAAAAAGCAGCACCCATGACAGCTGAGTAATAAACAAGTGTCAGGTTAGGTGTTCTAACGTGTTAGGGTGGGCTCTGCCTTCTGGTTTGCAACATGTTGATGCTTGACCGGTCTCATAGGCTGAAGACCTAGTGTTGGACCTGATGGTTTAAATTCAATCTGAGACCTAGAAGGCAGGTAAGGGTACATTGTTGATATATTTAAAGAACCCAATTGATACTAATTTTCTTCCTTTTTTTTTTTTTTTTCAGGCTGGAGCTCTTGATTTATTGAAGGAGCTTAAGAATATTCCCATGACCCTTGAGTTGTTGCAGGTATGATTTTCGTACTGTTATGTTATTAATTCCTTAATGATGAGGGTGAAGCCAGCAGATTTGGAAGAGAGTTGCACTGTTAAAGTAGATTCCTAAATAGAAACTCCTTGGAAGAATCAGTGTTGCTATAGGGTACTCAGTGTTATTTCACTCTGATTTAAGGTACTTATCTGTAAGCACTTAAAGCTTATCTTTCTGTTTAAGTTGAAAATAGTGAATTTTGTCATGGACAAAGGGGAAAGAGCTGTTATAAGTTTACCTTACATAACATCTTAGGTTCTTACTGACACAAATGTGATGTGTTTCCTTCTTTCTGAAGGAGAATGCACCCAATTACAACCGATACCTTCTTATGGTAGTTAGTTCTGGTTTTGAATTGTGAGGAGAAGCATAGTTCATACCTTCAGGCAAGTTGTATTTGATGGTTTCCTCCCCCCCACCTCCGAGTACTGTATTTCTTAATGTAATTATACTGCTACTCCCCTTTTATTTCCCTGGGCAGGAGTGATGTACAATCTCTGTCACTCTAATTTTGCTTATATCTACATGTCTAACAGTACTTTATATATAGTCTATAAATTCTTTCAAAAAGTAACTCAGTGAACTTTACTTGCATGTCAAGTTTCAAATTTATGAAAATTTTGAAATGGCAGCAGTAAATGTAAGATGTGATGAGCTGTGGCTGCCACTTAGATTGGAAGAGACTTGAAAAGTCACTTTTTTCTAAGTGACAATCATCATAGATCTAGAATTAGCTATAAAGTTCAGACCGTCAGTGTCAGCAGCAGTGCTGCTCTTGATGTATGGATCCTGTACCTTTACAGAATGTACTGAGGATGTTATTACTAATGCTGTTTGTGACAGAAAATAGGAATTTGAAAGTGTCACTTTCATGCATGAATGGGCATGGCTGATACCACGCTACAGCCTTCTCCTGTGTCCAGCTGCTTTCCTTAAAAAAACCCCAGAACAAACCCCCACTCAAAACAACAACAAAACACAGAAAAAAAACCCTCTGCTAACTTCATTCTCTTGAGCTTCTTTGTGAAGGTCTTCATGCAAAGTATTTGTGTAATAATATTTTTTGCCTTTGGAATGAAAAATCTCTCAGCAAGTGCTCTGGAAATGGTGTAAATGCTGCTGTGCAAAGCTCTTCTGTTTAGTGTGAAGAATGAAACTAGAAGGAGAAGCTTAAGGCAGAATGATTTCGCCCTTGAACCACGAGGATCTGAAGAACATACATTCTTTTTCCAGATGCAATGAAAACCTTAGTAATGTTATCAACAGAAGAGGACTCTTAATCTTGCTAAGTACAAACAAGCTCAACTGTCTGCCTTTTGGGGCACTGACTTAATTTAGATAGGGTTGCATATTAATTCTGTCCACTTTTCTATTCTTCTTGAAGGAAGTTTATTTATTCCTCTCCATGTGACAGGTACTTGTTTTTAGAGTGAATGATTACTTGCAATAGAAGATTGCTTTAAACCTGTGTTGGTGTGGGCAACATAGGAGTTTGTACAGGTTTGTCTGTGTTACAGTAGGTCTAGGGGGATGAGGTGTTTTAGTGTACTCCTGGGTAGTAGGTTAACTGTAGCTTAGTTAAGTTTTTCTTAAGTATCAGCTGCTGTATTCAAACCAGTTCAGGTGTATAAGATTGCATTTAGCAACATGCCTAGACTCAAATTTACACTATTTATTTTTTTTTTGTTGGCAGCTTTACAAACATGTAAAGTCTGCCATGAATTTTCTATGTTAGTCTCCCAAATTTGCTTGAGCAATGGAGGACTCGGAGCAACAGGTGAAATGCAAAGTAATCATATGCACCACCCTGGTGGTGGAACGTGTCCGGAGAAGGGCAACAAAACTAGTGAGGGGTCTAGAGCACAAGTCTTATGAGCTAAGGGATCTGGAATGGCTTAGTCTGGAGAAGAGGAGGCTCAGGAGAGACCTCATCACACTCTACAACTTCCCAAAGGGAGGTTGTGAGGAGGAGGGGTTTGGCCTCTTCTCCTAGAGAACTAATGATAGGATTTGAGGGAATGGCCACAAGTTGCTCCAGGGAAGATTTAGATGAGATGTCAGGAAAACCTTTTTCTCCCCAAGAGTGGTCAGGCACTGGAATGGCCTGCCCAGGGAGGTGGTGGAGTCACTCTCTCTGGCAGTATTCCAGAACCATCTGGATGAGGTGCTATGAGACATGATTTAGTAGCTCAGTGAGTAGGATTGGTGACAGGAGGATGGTTGAACTAGATGAAATGCAGGACGCAAGTGAAAAGCGTATCTCCACACCAGTTTTTAGGCACTTTTGAAAGCAGGCTGTGTGAAGAAAAGCACTGATAACTGATATGATAGCTTTGTTAGTCCTGTGTGATAAGAGAAGTGACAATTTTTCCTGTAACATGGCTGTTGCTTCAGTCTGAGCGGGCGAGGTCGTCCCAACAATTCACAGGTGTGTGGAACAGGAAGGAACAGCACATCAGTAGTCTGTGCTTGTCTGATTTGCCTGCTTTTTGTTGGGGGGAAGCTGGAATAGTTGCAGACAATAGTAGGCCTGTGTCATATGGAGCGAGTTTTATGTAAGCCGGCTGATCCTTGCTCAGCGAGGCAGGGAGCCAGCAGCCTTCCTCACACGTGATTTATCCTGCAGGTCTGGTCAGCAGCCACATGGTATTAAAGGCATCGTGTGGCTGGCGCTAATTGTGGGTAACGCGCAGCTGAACGGCGAGAGAGACGGGCGGCCTTGATTTTTTTTGCAAACAGGTTTTACTGGAAACTGGTTACACACACGTATGCAGAACTGGGCTGTGCTCTACAGTCCTTACTAATGACCTCTTGCCAGTTCATTGGCGAGCTGGGGAGACCCAGGAACCTGGAGGTAGCTGTTCTTCAGGGGTTGGTTTGGCTCCGCTTTGGTCCGGGTGCTCACGGTTTCTCTTCTCTTTGTGCTCTCCTACAATTTAAAGTTGGTAGGAACTCTGCTTGATTTGGTTGCTTTTCTTCCCCAACCTGTTCCTTACGTTTGGCCTCATTTAGAGGAGGATAGCTGCCACCACAGGCTTTGTTTTGGATTTGGTCATAGGTAACTCATGCTATTGCTCACACCAACTGAAGGCAGCTTGAATGCTCCATAGGTAAAAACAGCCGTAAAAGCAGATAAAAAGGCCTCTAGAATGTAGAGTGGATGGAATGATCCATTAAAAATGCATTTTTTGGACAGGCTGAGGAAGGATTTTCCTGAACTCTGAAATTTTCACAGTTATTTTGAGAATATAACACTGATTACCTCTGTCAGTTTGCAGGGAAATAAATGGGTAGATCGTTCCTTCCCCTCTCTTTAGGCAAGGCCAGATCAGGTGCTCTGTAAAAGCAAACAAATGAACAGTGTTTATGTCCTACCTTAAGAAAGCTAGCGAACTTCAGAGTTACCATAGTCTATTCCCTTTTTGTAACCAGAGGAAGAGATTAATTTATCCAATCAATTTGGAGTTTTAGTTGAGTTTTGGGGTTTTACTTATTTAAATAAGTTATTTAAATAAGTTGTTGTCTTCCCCTTTAGCTGATGAGAGTTGGCCATGGTTGTACCCAGTTATCAGTGGAGGGCTATTTTTCTTCTGTAGATACATTTTTCTCAGGTGTGAATATGGTTTGTATCTCCAAGCACTTGTTTGTTTGCTTAATCTAAAGAGTTAAAAACATCCTTTTAGAGTTGTGTTAACATGTCAGGAGAGTTGGCTGGTACTGTTAGTCGGAGTGAGCAGAGTCCATCTTGAAACACTTTAGTTTCAGGTGAGTAACCATCTCTTCTCTTTAATCCAAAATACATGCTTAGAGCTGATGCTCGGGCCTGAGGTTATTTGAAGTGTTTCCTTTGCTGCAATAGCTACAGAATATTTCAGTACATTTCCAGTCATTTAGCACATCCATGGTGCCCCAAAAAGTGTTGTGTGGGTTGGAAGGAGCAATTTACAGGAACAAATCACTTCCATTTTTAGCGAGTCAAAAAGATTTAAGTTTTCTTTTAAAGGAGAAGGAAATTTATGATGAACTACTGAAAAAGCAAGTTGGAGAAGTTACATTTAGTGAGTCCTGGAAATAGTAAATGCAACAAAACCAAACATCTTACAAAAAAATATAAAAATTTGTCATCAAAATATGAAATTATAATAAAATACTTATTTGTATTGGTAAGCGCTTTTCTTCTCATGAAACTGAAAGTGTGCTCTTGTTAAAGCAACACAGCAGTCAGAGGTCTTCTAGAATGAAACTTAAGTTACTGTTACTTAAGTTACTGTTGAGCTAAATTGTCCTCATCTTCTGAGTCTTGAGTGGACTGTAAATGAATCTCCTCTCTGCTCTATAGGTGGCAGTAGTGCCAAAGGTTTAAAGCTGCCACTATCTCAGCCTCTTCAGAGAGGTAGGCTGGTCTGAAAGCAGAACCCTCTGTGCTTAAGATCTTAAGGAATCTCAGTATTACCAAAATTATTAGGAACCTAAAACGTGGTACTAAAAACTGATATTGCAGCTTCTTCCACAGCCACTAAGTGGGAATTCAGAGTATGAAGTCATCGAAGCCGTTGGCAAGCTCCTCATCGTGCCAAAATATAAATGCAGTCATGCTTCACAGAAAAATAAGGTTTTGAAGCTAGAACCTTTGATAAAAATTGTGTGTAACATTAAGATGTGTATATATGGTTTTCCTGTTGTTAGATGTTTTGAGTGTTGTACCTAGTTCAGGTAAGTAAGTAGTTCTGCAGAGCTTTTTGAAAAGGCTTGGGAGTAAAAATGTTCTGATTGACTCCCCTTAACCCTCATCCATAGTGTGTCACATGTCCCATCTCCCCCTCTCCCTCTGTCTTCTACTATTATTTCTTTTTGAAATGTCCATGTTAAAATAAGTTTTGTGAAGGCTTGTACTATTTTATCTTTACAAAGAAAATCCCACAGAAATGAAGAAAAAAGAGTTTAAAAAGATATGTCAAAGTACAACTATATATATAACTTTACCCCTTAAATTGTTTTCTTTTATGCTGTGTCTCTCTATTTCTGTTGCAGTCTACCAGGATTGGAATGTCAGTGAATGCCATACGCAAGCAAAGCACAGATGAAGAAGTCACATCTTTAGCAAAATCTCTGATCAAGTCTTGGAAGAAGCTGTTAGGTAGGGCACACAAACTCGCTTCCCTCTGCTCCCGTGTGCTTTAACTGTATTCAGCCTTGATGCAGATCCTTGACACTGCCTTGCTTTAAGATAGATTTGTCTTCCTGTGTAAGTCTTGAAACTTTCTGCACTGATGTAGTAGGTTTTTACTCTTTGACTAGCACCAGTGCCTAACTGTGAAAGTGTATTCAGAGAAAAAGTTGATGTACTGGGGCTGGTGGGGTGTAGGAAGCTGGCTTCTGTGACATGACTCATTTCTGAAGTCTCCCTGCCTGCTCTTGAGCTGGAGTGGCTGTTCCGCAATACTAACCCCTAACGAACCCCTTCTCAGCTATTTCCTTTGTCTAATGCAGCAGGTACTCTGAAGAACTTGGGCCAAATCACATAGGAGGGTGTGGAGGCTTTGAAGCTTGGTTATAAAGTGGTTTGTGAAGAGAGAAAAACAGTAAAAAATGGGTGTTAAAAGTACGTTAGAACTTGAAGGTAGTGAGAGACCTGCACTCTCTAAAACATTCATAGTTTTAAACAACTAGTTAGTGAGTTGATGCCTTTTGTTTAATTTCCCACAAAACAGTTAATGCAGTTAACGAAATCTTTCTGTTAGAGTTTTATTCAAGGTTATTTTACAGTACTTAATGCGTTTGAAACCACTCAAATCTCAACCTGTTTCAAAAGGTATTTTTGTTCATAGACTGTGCTGTACTCTTCTGTTTCTTTGTCTCACGTTAAGTAAACTAAGATTTAGGAAGCTTAAAATTTTGAACTAGAAAACAGTTTGTGTTACTCAATACTGATTTAAATATTTGCTATTCTATCTAGAATAATATTCTAACTGCCAGTAAGCGTTAGAGTCCCTTACCATTTGAAGTCAGACTCATTTTTATCAATTATGAAGTATTTAATCAGATACTTTATTACTCTCTCGTAAGTGCTGTAGAAATCTTTGTATCCATCTGGCAGTATATTTGTGTAAAATGGATGATTTGTCACAGTTTTCAACTTCCATATTCTAGTAAGAAGCAGCAATCTCTACAACACTTCTCTTAGCTTACCTTTAAAGAGTTAGATAATACCAATTAGGTTAGTTCAAGTAATTAAATTTAATACTAGATATGCTGATAAAATACTTTTAAATCATAGTAAGGACTTATAATAAATTTAATGCATACTTTGTAAAGGATCTGATCAGCATTCACTGGTAAACAGTGGAAATGATGTACTTTTATGCTTAGATTTACACATAGAACTTGAAGTCCAATTGTATTATATCCAATACACAAAAGTGGTAAGATACATCAGTTGAGAAATGGACTTACATATTAACTTGGGATACTCTAAAGACTTCTAAAAGCAGCAGCTGGATTCAGCCACGTAGCTCTCAAGTTATTAATCTACATTTTATTAAAAAAAAGCGCCCTATCAAAGTCTTGGGGTTTTTTGTTGTTTGGTTTTTATTTTCCCTCTTAAGTTCCCATTTTTGTGACTGCAACTCAGTTCAGGCAGCAAAGTAGAGAAAATACTCCTCCCCCTCCCCAAATTCTCACCTTTTAGGAGTGCCCTTGGGATACTGCTTTACTGGGCAGGGTGGGGACCAAACCTTTTGAGTATTGCTCTCCACTGAGCAAAAGAATTGCTATTTCTTTGTTGAGACAGTAAAAATACTCTCTTTTTTTTTTTTTTTTAACC
>VZTM01036011.1:152718-166804 GCA_013400555.1 Jacana jacana
AACCAGTCCAATTTGTCTTAAATGCTTGTTCCTTATAGCTGACCGATCCATTCAGCATTCAAACACTGTGAAACGTGGGGAGTAGTAGGAAATCGGGTATCTGGGTTGCATGAAGTATAGGTGAGAATCTTACAAAGTACTCTTATTCTCTTTTATCATTAGTTTTGGCTTTCTCAGAAGAATACGAAATACCCTATGTTGAGCTGCTTGAGCGATCATTTTCGATTATGCTGTTTATAGTGCATGTAAAATGGTATGGAGCAAAGATGGCAACAGAAGCGGACAGCTGTTAATCGTACCCAGCATTGTACTCAGGGATCTGAAGTCTTTGTGAGTTATTTTTATAAATGACACTTTGAATTTAGGCAAGAATTGTTGACTGTTCAGGCTGCATGTACTGTTTAAGCTCAACGCTATCGGAACTTAGGGTTTAAGAACGCGTGGGAAACATGAGGAGAAAACTAAGTAAGGTTGTGAATCACCAGGTGTTTATGGTTTTACTGGAGTCATGCTGGGTTACCAAGGGTTTTTCAGAGGGGTTGGAAGTTGCCCAGCAGAGGGCTTTGCAAGCCCTGTCTGAAGCGACTCGCTGAGTGAGCTACAGTGGAAGGTGGCTTTTAGATGTTGCTGTAAGAACCTTAAACCACGCAGTCGAGTTGGTCACAATTTACATCAGGAAGCAAATTCTGCTCTCAGAATAAAGTACTGTTCAGTTATAACATGAGATTTGAAAAGAATGATTTTTGTTTTTTGTTTTTTGCCAAGTATGTAGTGTGTGATGTGCAGGTAACCCTAATGGATATACACAGTGTTTCGTTATATTACAAAACAACAACAAATTCTGCGAGAATGTAATGTTCCCCATCACAAAGAATTATTTGCTGAACTCAGAGTAGACAGTGAAAAAGAATGTCCAGACCTCCAGTAAGTTTTATGTACTGAACTGGACTTGCAGAATGATTGGACAGTAATCTTGACATTATGTGCAAGTGTGATCATCTGGGGCCACAAGCATTTTGAAATCTTTGTTTCAAAAAAGTGCATGCCTGAGTCAGTTTTTTAAAGAATGTTTAAGTGCTTATTGCTGTCAGGAAAAGAAAACCCCAGCCAGACTTCACAGGAGTGTTTTACTCAGATTGCTTTGTTCATATAATTCTTTATTATTTTGAACCCAAGTTTGAATCTGCTGGAGCAAGCTGGTACAGTCTAGGACTATCTTACAGGTATGTTAATGCTGGCATTAGGTAAAGTCCTTCAAGGACATCAAGTCATCTACTGGCTTGGCTCAGAAAAGTTGTTACTGATCAAATCCCTAATCTGTTACAAAACAAATCCCTAAATTGCAGTCTGCATTTTAAGAGTGGTGTTTACTACTGGTAAGAAGAGTACGTGTCTTCATGAGATATCAAGTATAGAATCAAGTGCAAAAATAATTTCATCAGTTCATTTCTGTATCAAGTATGAGCTGTGGAAGTTGCCTCCTCTCCAATCTGAAGCAGGATTATCAGTGGAGAGATAATAACACATGATGAAAATTACATTGTACTGAATAGGAGAAGAAATGTATCTGGCAAAGTAGTTACTGTCATGTTCTCTTGTCACTTAAGATAAACATCTTTTCTAAATGGCAAACAGTTGATAATTTTGTTGTTTATAAATTCTAGATATCATTCTTCCCTATGCTACTACTAGGAAGAAGTTTCTCTGATCTTACCTTTGTGTCTTACTATGTCTGGCAGAGGAGTTGCTGACAAGTGTAGCTGCTTGTGCATCTCAAGATTATTTTGGTCAGAGTCTGGGAAATGGGGTCTGAAGAATTTATTAAATATGAGGGTCACTGAGAAATTAATGACTGCCGTTTGTTACTTGCCCTCATATCTCTTTCCTTTAACTTATTTAAACTGAATGCTCAGAAAACTTTCCAAGTTTTCTTGGTGATGCTGAATCAGTAAAATAAAATAACCCACTAAATTAAATTCTCCTGTGCTTCCAGGGAATAGCTGGATGATCGTGCATTACCATTTCTGAAAAATTCTTCCTTCAAAAAGATTTGTCATTTAAAGTTAAACTTGCAAATTTATAACATTATCTCTTTTTACTTTATTTTTTTTTTCTTGTTACTAGCAAATGTCTTGAGTTTGTGTAATGTGATTAGAGGAATCTACAATGAAGCTTCTAACATTCAGATTAATTATGTCATCTTTATATAATCTTAGATGAAAAATTTTTTGTTCTGGTAACAGAGGCCACTGTCATGTCCTGTTTTACCCTAGAGAGATTATTTCACTGGAAAAGGTAGAAGTATATTTCAAATTAATTGCAAGTTCTAGATGGAAGTTGCAATGCAGGTACTTGGAATTTGATAGTCTTACTCCAGAAGTGCTACCAGCTGCCTCTTTGTATTTTAAAGAAGCATTAATATAAATTAGCTTGTTTTATTGGAAAAAAACCCAAACAAACAACTTAAGGATTTTTTTTTTTTTATGGCCTTTTGAATCTGCAGTAACTAAAACTGAAGTTACAGTTTTCAGCCCTCAAATGGGTGACAATTTCAGTTTCTTTCTGGAAAAGGAAGTCTGGTTGAGTTTTAAGCTGTACAAAGTCGAAAAAGTAATTGTGCCTCTTTAAAGCAGCTTGTAATTTATATAATTATTTATGATGTTCTATAGATTTTCTGATGTGAATCACTAGCTCATTGGAATTTTTAAATGTCTTTTATAGAAGGGCCATTTTTTCTGTCTTTGTTAGAATTTCTGGGGTTGGTTGTAGATCCCATTAGCTGTCATTTTCCTTTTACCTTAAGAGTCTGGGTCTTGAATGTAGAATAAGTTAATTAGTAGGGAGTTTTACTTGAGGATAACTTTTCCTTTCCCCAGAGGATAGTCAAAATGCTGTCTAGCAGGCTTTTTGTCAATACAGTATTTTCATAAAATGAGAAATCCTTATTCATGTGTGAGTTTAAGAATAAATACTGCTTAATGTTAGATCTCCTCTCCTCCGTGCTTTCCAATTTATGATCCCTAAGAGTGAGCGACTTAAACACTTTGGATAATATTTTGAGCAAACAGAGAATACTGTTAACTTTATTTTCAGATCTCTGAAACTTGATTAAACAAAAACATCTAAGAACTCTCCTTTAAGTGATTAAAGAAATCGTAGTTTTGAAGATATATTTGCCTGAAGGGTGGTCCGGTTGTCTCCAGTTGCTGAAGTTCAAGATGTGCTTGTAATTGGGGTACTGGCAGATGCCTGCCTTCTCTGATGAAATGGTGCTGGGCTAACTGGAAGTGTCTGATTAACTAAAACTAGGTGCCAGCTACACCATAGCAGCTTATTTGCAAAATAAGCAGGAGATACCTACGTCAGCTCTCATTCTGACAACTTGTGTGCCAGAAAAAAATACGGATGTAAATGTGCTGAAGCAGAGCTCTAAGGCAGTTGTGCTGCTCTGTAAAACTTGAGCTATACCCCTACATAGCTTGATCTATCAGTCTGTCTTAAAGCCTCAGACAAAAACTATCTGTATTTTAAAAACAATGAAGGTAAATAAGATTACATGCATATTTAGAATATTTTTTAAATATATCATGTGTGTGTTGCCTCAGTAGTCACGTGAATGTGCACATTAATACATTTCATGCTACCAAGTTCCCCATAGAAATGTGAAGATGGGGCTTTTCTGGAAATGAAGGGGTTTTTTTGATGCTTAAACAAGGATTTAGACACCTAGTTCAGGGCATCTTCATGGGAAAGACTGAATGTTTTCAGATTTCCCTCCTTTTCTTGATCTGTCTTTAGCTCTTTTTAGAGTTTGCAATGCACGTCTATGGATCTAGAAGTGTAATGGCAGCTTTCTGAGGGCTTAGAGGAATTAACAAAACGTGTCAGTGAGCGATGCCAATCTCACTCTGCCTTCTCTGTAAGCAGCGGAGAGCCTGCCTTTCTGTAGAGCAAATGGAACCAGGAGCTCGTTTTAGCCACTCTGAATTCCCCTTTACAGTAGAAAGTTGTGTGTGTGCCCACTAGTTCTCACAAGTTAAAGATTGATTGACCTTTTTAATAAAGGCTTTCATTTTTATTCTTTATAAAATCATCATTAAACATGGCCTGTATGGGAAATGCGAGTTCAAATATTTATGGGCATCTAAGCGTAATCGTTTAAGAGCTGTTGCAGAAAATACTGTTGGTGTGTCTGAATTTTTGCCAACCATGGTAGCTTCCACACTACAGTTCCATTTGCTTCAGTCCTTTGGTAGAAATCCTGTGAATATAATTAAAAAGAACGGTGTGTATTTAGTAGGAACTTATATTTAGAACATAGAAGGCAGCTCCAGAGATTCGATGCAGTAGTTTGAAAAGTTGCTGTCTACCTCCTGCAGCAGAGCTGGCAAAAATAAATCATAAAAGTCTCCATTTTCCTCATGTCTTCACTGTCAGTTTAAGCAGATGCTGGATTTGACTCTATGGACCTGAAGTGTTGTCATATTTTTCCATTTGCTGGGTTGGGGAAGGTGTTGGGGAGTAGAAGGCTGTACTGCAAGAGAAGGTCAAAGCAGAGAGTGGGAGCTGCGAGCATTTCCAACTGGTGCAGGAGAAATCGTCAAAGAAATTTTACCACTGGTTAAAATTGGTTGCTATTTCTGGGTAAAAGCGAGTTTCTCATGTTTTGTATTTCCAGATGGACCTTCAACTGATAAAGATTCTGAGGAAAAGAAAAAGGAGCATGCATCGTCTTCGCAAAACAGCCCTGAAGCAAGAGAAGAAAGGTGCTTGGTTCTTCATGACTATACAAATAACCTCATTCAGTATAAATTAACATTAAACTATTTGGTCCAATTTCATCATAGTAGAGGCAGCTTCCACATTCTTTTCTGAAATACTTAGAATTGTACAAGAAATGCTGTGTTATTAGGGAGGTAAATCCTGCTGCTGCTGCCATTAAAAAGATGAAAGTGCAGGTCAGAAGAGTTAGTGTTTATTCCATCTGTCTTATCTGTCAAATACTTCTTCCTCTCTCAATACTGTCACTGAGCTTTGAGAACTCTAAAACAGCTTTCAGTCACAGCTTGGTGGTAACTGCATGTGTTAAGGATTTACAATACTACTTTGTCAGCTTTTGCATTTTATAAACAATCTCACTTTGACCTTTTTTTGGTAAACACAAACATACTGGGGAGGGTCTCTATCAGGGAGTATAGCAACAGCACAGGAGGTAATGGTTTTAAATTGAAAGAGGGGAGATTTAGGTAAGGTATCAGGAAGAAAGTCTTTCCTGTGAGGGTGGTGAGACACTGACCCAGGTTGTCCAGAGAAGCTGTGGGTGCCCCATCCCTGGAGGTGTTCAAGGCCAGGCTGGATGGGACTTTGAGCAACCTGGTCTAGTGGGAGGTGTCCCTGCCCATGGCAGGGGGGTTGGAACTCTGTGATATTTTAAGGTCCCTTCCAACCCAAAGCATTCTATGATTCTATGTGTTATCAGAAAAAATGAGTCCATGTTAATGATCCTACAGGAGCTGAGGAACATTTCCAAAATAGTATTTGCAAGCCCGTTTCTTCTATACATTTCTGGTTTTAGTGAATCTGTTTCCAGCATCTGTTTTCAGATGGAAATTTAGCCTCTAACCATTTGTCCCAGTGCAAACTGAAAACTCTTTTGGTTTACAGTTTGCAAAGCGACACTAATTGCCTGCCTGTGACCGTGGTACCACTTCACTGCAGTAAAAAGGCTGAGTGTCAGTGTGATGTACCTTCAGTCTTTTTAGGTAAGGTTCAGTGGCAGGGAGGATGGAGATGTAGAGAACTGAGATTTCAAGTTATATGCCACATAATGGAATGAAATACCTGCTGTGCCTGTATAGTGTGGAATACCCTGGTGAACATTCTAAGGACACTTCTAAAATTGTAGTGACTCTAGAGCTGTAAGCAGCTTTAAAAAAGTGGCTTGGGGGTGGGTTTTGTTTGTTTGGGTTTTTTTTTTATTTTTTTATTTTGGGTACCATCAGATGGATGTAGGGAAAGACCTGTGTTTTGCCCTGGAACAAAGTTAGTTGAAGAGGGGGGGAAAATATTAATATTAATTTTCTTTTTGCCTTTTTTTAGCAGTTCAAGTAGCAATTCCAGCAGCAGGAAGGAGGAGGGTAGCGCTACATCAAATTCTTTCATCCCTTCTTTTCCCCGGGCCCCAAGCACTTCGGACTCCATACGAATGAAGTGTAGAGAAATGCTCTCTACAGCTCTCAGAACAGGAGGTGAGCTTTGTAGACTAGATTTTCAAGTTTAACTGTTTCCCTCTTCTGTATTTCAGCCCTTCCCACTTTGTTTTTCTTCTGCCGCACAGGGTAGAGTGAACCCTGTTTATGTCCATCTGTGTGTATACACCCTCAGGCCACTTTACCCAAGTTGCAAGTAATGAGTAACCTTGATGCCTTGGGAATATATTGAAATACATTTTGTTTTGTTTTTGTTGTTCTTGCTGATGATACAGGACATTTTCTGGCTCCTGTTCATCTGATATTGCCTACAGTAGAACTCCTTTTCAGGGCAGTTATTGCCTCCTTTAATGCCTCATTTAAATCTTTTTTAGAAGCTGTTATTTTTTTGTCTTACCTCTGACTGAGAGGTGCCACCTTTCTTTTCTTACACCACAGCTCCTCTGGACCTTCAGATTTTGATCTTGAAGCCTGCTTCTCTGTTCTGATTTAATCTTTAAGTTTCATTGCAATAAGAGTTTCACCCACTGCAGAGTCTTGTGTTGTTCTATCTTCATGCTTCAGGCATCTGTAAATTCCTCAGGTGTTTGGGTGGGAGTTTTTTTTCCCCTTTTTTCCCCTCCTGTGCATTTGGGTGTCTTTTAAACTGACAAATTGAATGATATGCAAAATAAGGAGCAAACAAAGTTGGACTCCTCAAAATGACATAATTTTTTCCTTATGGATCCTTCTCTTCTGGTAGAACTTACAACCCACCTCTTGTTCCTCTGTTCTGAGCTTAGTGTCCAATGGCCCAGCATAACCAGACTTCTCAATCAGCCAGTTTTACACTCTTATTAATTCTTTTAATTCACACAAATTCAGATACAGACAGTAACCAGAACTGGCATGGATCTGTGGTCCTTGGGGTATGTAGTTCATAGACTTCTAAAATAATTAGTGACCCGGAAGTTGCACATAGCATCTTACTATTCATAATTCTACATAGTCTTAATTTTAGCTAGTTTTCCAAGAACTTTTTGTTATGTTACTTTCTACAACACCTATAAACTGCTCATCCATAGATTGAATGCCAGTCTCAAAAAAGTTCCATTTTCTGGTTTCCTGGCCTTCTTGCATGAAGGAGAAATGTTTGGGTAACTCACTGAAGTACACATGTTAAAATGAGAAGGAGGAAAACACATAATGGGTCTTATTTGACCTAAAGTGTCTCAAGATAATTGTTTCTGACCGAAACCCTTAGTCATAAAGACAGTTGCCCTTTCCAAGGTGGATTAGAACAAGGGACTTTGCATTGTATTCAAGATTGCTGTGGTTTATTTCTTCTAATTTGTGTGTAATATGACACATCTCTGCTTTGCATTTTTCAAAAATGTCAAATAATGTTGTTTGTTATTTAATGACTGTGTTCCTAATGAGAACTTTCTCTTGCACACTTGCAAAACATTAAATACTTATGCTTCTATTGTGAAGCACGTTTCTAACTGAAAGAGTTGATGAAACACAGTTCAAAAGATTTTCTTACAATAGTCTGTTCTAAGCACAGACAAGCTGTGGAAATTACTATTTGCTAAATGTACTGTAATATTTAAAATTTTTTATATGGCAGAGGTTTTTTTCTGTTGCTACTTGTGTTTGCAACAAGATGTCAGAATTTTGGGTGGTGTTGAAAAATCTAGGATTGTTCTACTATTTTTAAACTTCTGTTGCTCCTTGTTTCACTTATTTTGGTTCTTCTAAGTAACGTTACCAAAGTCTTGAAAGGATATAAGTCAATCCAGTCAATCAACCTTCCTCTACAAAAGGAAAATTCGCTGCAGTTGTTTATTTGCTGAGTTTCAGAGTTTTGAATGGGCTCTCGGGGATCTAGAACACTGATGAGACTGTCAGGTTGCTAATATTTTAATATTTGTTTTCCTCAGATGACTACATTGCTATTGGTGCCGATGAGGAAGAGCTGGGTTCTCAGATTGAAGAAGATATCCTTTATTGCACAGCTATGTCCTCTAGGGCAAGAGTTTTTTAATAGCATTGATAATGTTAAGAATTAGCTATCTGAATCTTTAATCTTCTGATACTTCATTTAAAATAAAAATAATGAACTTTATTCTACACATCAGTGCAGAAATGTAGTGTTAAAAAACCATGACAATCTAAATCATAGAATCATTCAGGTTGGAAGAGACCCTTGATATAGAGTCCAACCATCTTGATTTGCCTTAAACCATGTAGGAATATGTGTAGGTGAGTGTGTGTGGGGGGTGTTTCAGTTCAGGCTGTTTCCCTTGCAGCAGCAACGTTCTGTCTTACTGAGGCATTCTGACATGAAGTGCTGGGCTCTTCCATGTTATTTTAAAATCTTGTTAACAATTTATATATTTCTAATGCTTTATTTTCTACAAGCTTCTATCTAAAAGAATTTGCCATTTTCAAAAGGGTTCTTCTCTTGGTGATGTTTGAATAGTTACAGAGCAGAGGTCTGGGCTGCTTTTTATTGCAGAGATTCTTGGGTGGGGAGCATTCTCAAGCATAGAAATAGTCTATGATTGTAACCTGCTAATGTCCTTTGGTAATTACAGTCAGCCACCCTTCCTGTGAAGGAATGTCCTATTTCATTTGCAAAGCTGCTCTAAAATTCTGTTAGCAGACTGCCTGCCAGTGTTTGAGTATTTGGTTCCAATGTTCAAATCGATGAATCCTCAGGATGAAGCCAAGGAGCTGGACTTAAGTTTATGGGTGACTTTTCACGATTTCATTTAGATTCTACTAGACAAAAATTCATTTTTCACTGGCCACATGCTAGACTATGGTTAGGCTTCAGAAGGACGTCAAGTCTGCTGTGTTGACCAGAAAAGTAACTGTTGGTTGGGGCAGGGAAGAAGGACTCAGTCAGCTGTGGAGAAGCACATGAAACATATTGCTTTAGAAAAGTTGCCCCCTAAAATGATTCCTCTGTAGTGCTCTCTTTTACTTGTTAAGTGTTTTGTTCCTTAAATCCAAAGCACCTATTTTTCAAGAATTCAAAAACACTGATATGAAATACAAAAATAGGGTACGGAGTAGGATAGCAAATCTCAAGGATGCAAAGAATCCTAACCTCAGGAAAAATGTGTTATGTGGGAACATTCCTCCTGACAAGTTTGCCAAAATGACAGCAGAGGTGAGTAAAGCAGAGGTCTTTACTATTAACTGTTTCCCTGTTGGACCTACATCCTGACCTGTATTTATTAGTCATAAAAATAATGTATGTAAGCTGCCCACGTGTCTGAGAAGCTGTGGCTTGTTTGTGGTTTGCATGGCCTGAATTAAACAGGGCTGTGGGCATGAGGGGCAGAGGGCATGAAAGTGGGATCTGTTAATGATTCCTAAATACCTGATTTTGTCTCAGCCAGAAAGCTGGTAAAACATCACGTGCAAATTTCCCAAAGCCCAGGATGTGCCATTTTTGAAAGACCACATGACGTGTTGGTGCTAGTTTTTAAGTTCAGGAAGATGTAAATTTATCTGGGTAGTGACCAAGCTGCTTACCCCATCTGCTTTCTGTCTACACAAGTGTTGGGCTGCCGAGCCATTTGTTCCCCGAATGCTGACCTCTGCTGTTAACACTCCTGTGCAAGGTACAGCACCGTGGTTTTAAAGATCAGTCCCTCTCCTGTTGGCATTTTCAGTGTTCAGTTAAAGCCTGTCTCAAACTTGGCATAATGCTTCAAATTATTTTGGAGGAAACTCGTCACAGTAAGTAGAAAAAGCCATGATTGAAAAGGGAACGAAGAGGGGAAAATTGCCCTTTATATATCAAATCAAATTTATGTTTTTGGAAGAACATTTACAACACTTGAATAGAAAATCCCATTCAGATACTTGTCTTTACAAATCAAACTAAAACTAGGAAATCAAATGAAAAGTTAAGTTTTGTGGGAGAGAAAATGAAAGCACAGCTAACATCAGATTCCAGTTTTGTAGTTTGTCTTGTTTGTGTTGGGTTCTCCCCCCCGCCCAAGATCAGACATAAAGGAGTAGCTTGGGGACAAATAAATTAAATTTATGATCAAGTAATGAAAATCATGTTTAGTTTTAGAATTAAGGAACAGTTTGGTGGTGTGCTTTGGTTTGTTTTGGTTTTTGTTGTATAGCTTTATATGCAGGTCAGGGAAAGCAGGGGCTCAGAAAGGAATGTGTAAAGAAAAGAATATTGTATCTTCTGTGCATATTTGGAGTTTGTTGATCCGATGTGGGTTTACATACATACACACAAACATACGTTTTGTGTTGTCCAGTGCCCATTCTTTGTATTAATTAATGTCTTGGATTAAAATTATAATGACTAAAAAACACCTTAGTGATTACCTCTAAAGTGAAACAGCATTGGTGCAAGGTTTGCATCCCACCATCCAACGTGGGATGTGGAGTAAAACTGTATTGATGAAAAATGGAACAAGTTGATTTTGCACATTTTTCTAATCTACATGTTAGAAAATGGGTGATTCTGAGCTTGTTTTAGAACTAAGTGTATATGAGGACTGTCAGGAGGATGGAGCCAGGCTCTTCTCAGTGACTTCCAATGTCAGGACAAGGGATAATGGGTGCAAGCTGGAACAGAGGAGGTTCCACTTAAATATGAGGAAACGCTTCTTCACGGTGAGGGTGAGGGAACACTGGAAGGGGCTGCCCAGGGGAGGGTGTGGAGTCTCCTTCTCTGGAGACATTCAAAACTCGCCTGGAGGCATTCCTGTGTGACCTGCTCTAGGTGTTCCTGCTCTGGCAGGGGGATTGGACTAGATGATCTTTCAAGGTCCCTTCCAATCCCTGAGATTCTGTGATGATTCACCTGGGGTGAATATCCTGCTCTAGGATATGGTACCAGCGATCAGTGACCTCTTCAAGTTTATTATCCCACAGTATTAGGAGCTTTCAAGGTCCCTTCCAATCCCTGATATTCTGTGACTTCTGGCAAGATGCAGTAAATTATGGCCATACTGTATTTCTCACTACAAGTATGGAAATACTCACAATACAGTACATTTTTCCTATAATTTTCTGTAGGTCAGCGAGATAATTACACAAGGATCCAACCTAGGGCAAGGACCTTTTTGCTCCTCTCTAGGGAACTTTAAAGTCATCTATTTCCTTGTCTCTATATTATGTTTCTGAACTTGAGAAATGCATTTGCACAGAAATGTTTCTAGGGGCTTCATGTTGTAACTTCTACTGATTATTTTCTTTTCTTCAAGCTGTGTTCTAAAAAAAAAAGCAAGCCCTAAAAAAACCCCAAAACAAACCAAAAAAGCACCCCAAAAAACTCAACAAAAATAAATAAAAAAACCACCAAAAGAACCCTCACATCCCATTTCTAGCTTTTTGTAGCTTCTGTGCTGTGAAATACCCCTGGTCTCAGTAAAACTCAAACCGTGTAGAATTCCTTTGCCCTTCCTTAGAGGAGTTGTTCGTGGATTCTGAATAAAAGACGACACGGGCTTGCACAGTGGTGTAACAGCTTATTTAAAACTACAGCTCTCCAGTAAACTAACTGCTCTTGGTCCCCAACAGGAAATGGCAAGTGATGAGCTGAAAGAAATGCGCAAGAATCTGACCAAAGAAGCTATCAGAGAGCACCAGATGGCTAAAACCGGGGGTACCCAAACCGATCTGTTTACGTGTGGCAAGTGCAAAAAGAAGAACTGTACATACACCCAGGTAGGGGGGTCGCTCACGCTCCTTTCTGCCCTTTTTCAAAGATCAGAGACCTATCTTCAGAGGCAAAAACCTTCTAGTTACAAAAGGGACTTTTAATAAAATGCTAAGAAATGATAAAACATGTCAAGATAGTTGGATCTGCGGAGGTGTGCTTACATAAAGAATGCTTGTCCTCTTAATTTAACAAAGATTTTACGTGAAGCCAAGCTGAGTATCTGTACAGCCTGAGACATTAGTTTCTTTGCAATGCTGAGTTTTTGCTAATTCTTCTTGTTACATCTGATTAATATGGGTTTACATGGAGGAGAGCTAGTTTTACTGGTGTTAATGTGTGTATTCATTCCTTCACAGAACGAATAAGTAGCAGAAAAAAATGATACAAACATATGAAAAAATTATTTTAATATGTTAATCTAATACTAGACTCTGGCTTACAATCATTGCTGCAACTTTTCTGTTTTAATTAGGCAATATGTGCAGAAAAGGGGCTTTAATTGGTTTAGCAGTGCTTCAGGGCATATCATTTTGATCACAGGATCAGCAATGTTTATAATTTACTATTGTATATCAGATGTTTTAAGTAGAAAGCTGGTTTTGTATGGTAATATTAAGCCTTTGCATCAGTAAATATGTTTAAAGGTGTACTGAATGTGTAGTTTTACAGAAGTTTTTGCTATAAATATGTGCACAGTTTCTGTGCTGAAATGGGTATTTTAGTGCTACTAAATCTGTCAAAACATAAGTTTGATCGCTTTATGGTCTAGACAAAACACTGATTTCAATTGATATGGAAAATTAACTTGTATTTTTATGCAAATGAGTTTCCTTACTGTTAAACTTTGATTTTAAACCTTTTCATTGAGCACATGCTAACAGAAGTTGAAGGTACTAACTTTCCTTTTCCGCTCTGGCTCTTGCCTTTGCCAAAGGTTCAAACCCGCAGTGCTGATGAACCCATGACAACGTTTGTTGTCTGTAATGAATGTGGAAACAGATGGAAGGTGAGACTCCTCTATGTATTTCATAGCAGACAGCCAGGCTCTGTGCTTAATTTTGGCTTACAGTAAATTACAATTGAGTTTCTGTTGACTTTTGGCTATTTCTTAGCCCATTAATGGTGTTACATGTTGGTATTGCAAAATAGCTCTTTGAAGGTGTGAGATCACACGTGGAACAGTGGCAAAGTGGAAGAGAAGTCAGGACATGGAATTAGTCCTTGTGACATCTTGTTACAATTCTGCTTTGCCATACACAGTAGAGGCAAATTAATCACTGCATTTTGTCTTTCATTGCCATTTTTCATCACTGTTTGAATGAGTGGAATAGGCTTTTTTTAGCCCTTTTGTTCATTTCTTCCTCCCTCTTCCCCCCCCTTTTTCTTGCTACTCTGCAAAGAAGTGGGGACAAAAGAAGTGAACGCTGCCGTGTTCCTGTGGATAGGACACTGCCACTGTGTAGGGCAGTGATAAATTGATTGATTTTTTTGATGATAAATTGATTGAAGTTCAGGAGCTGGGAATTACAAAAGCTTCTGAGAAACACTGGTAGTCCAATAAAGTGGAGAAACACTGACATGAAGGGCTGTACAATTTGCAGCTTAATATGAGGGGGTGGGCAACATGAAGCACCTTAACCCTCTTTCCATTGTTTTTCTGTGTGAAGTTCTCTGCAGCTCTGCAGAATCACCTTGCACAGCATATCTTCAGATTACTGCATGAAAAAAATTCCTTGATGCAGTTTGTTTTACTGGTTACCGAGTATTTTCCAAATCTGTACTCCAAAATATCCAAATAATTTATAAAGCTTAGAAATTGGTTGATGTGGTACCTGGAAAAGTTCATTCGTCCCTAAAACCTTCCATAGGGTGGGGGTTACAAAAGTGTCCGTATAAAGAAGCTTGAGTGAAGGAATGGTTATGAGATAAGCAAATGCTTTAACTAGTAATTTCCATATCCTAAGGATGGTGTCATAGTTCTGTTTCTTCTTGCAAATATTTAGAAATAAGCTGTATGAAGATCTCATAAAAATTCTTTTCTTTTGACAGTTCTGTTAGAAGAAAAAATTTGTCAAGACATCTGGACCAGTATGAAAGAGGATTTTGTAATTAGCTTTAAAAATTAGGCTGAGCATCTAGCTTCCTGCAAAAGACAGGTTTTTTGGGTTGTTTTTTTCTTTTTTTTTTT
>VZTM01036011.1:166816-195580 GCA_013400555.1 Jacana jacana
TTTTTTTTTTTTTTTTTTTTTTTTCCTTACAGCAGCATACGTGCTTGAAATTAGCCTTTGTTTTGATGCAACCATCATTTCCTTAACTGCCTTCCTTATAGCTGATAGTCAGTAGGGCAGGGTTGCTCAATTGTATGGTGAATGTCAAACTATTTTTTCATTTTTATAAGTAAGTTGACATTAAACTTTTCCAAATGAAACGCTTTGGTGATTGGCTTGGTTCTTTCAAACGATGTGCATAAAGTACTACATTTTTTTGTGGTCTGAAACGTACACATTCCTCCTGTGGGTATTTCACCTCTATGTATTTGTTCCCTTGTAAGAATGGACTTCGTTTCTTGCTGCTGTGGTCACTAGTTTTGCAAAGATAAAAGGTATCTGACTTCATCTAATTACATTAAACTCTGGTCGTTAACTAAATCATAATTTAGCTAATTCTCTAGTTTGTATTTTTTCTGAATTGGGACTAAATTTACGATTGTGGGGTTGGGAAATTTATTAGTGGATTTGATGACCTCTGTTGCAGTGGTTGGTTAAGTGTGTTGTTTGGTGTATGTAACCAGCTTGGATCAATGCAATATATTTTATGGCCCAAATCATGTATTTTACATTTTATCAGTACGTATTATTTCCAGGAATGTCTTAAAATAGTCAGTTAAATCTGATTCGAGTGTCCAGTTTAGCTTAATGTGCTTGACAGCCAGGTTTGGTTTGGACTTTGTAAATGAGCAAGGGCATTGTGTTGTAGGCTGTCCTAATAACACCAGCTCACTAATTCGTAGAATCATTGAGCTTGGAAGAGACCCTTGGGATCATAAAGTCCAACCATCAGCCCTACTCTACAAAGTTCTGCCCTACACCATATCCCTCAACACCACATCCAATCTACTCATAAACTCAGTCAGGGGTGGTGACTCCACCACCTCCCTGGGCAGCCCATTCCACTGACTGACCACGCTTTCTGGGAAGAATTCTTTCCTAATGTCCAGCCTAACCCTACCCTGCTGCAGCTTGCAGCCATTCCTTCTCGTTGTATCACTAATTGCCCTTGAGTAGAGACCACCACCAACCTCTCTACAATGCCCTTTCAAGCAGCTGTAGAGAGTGATGTCTCCCGTCAGCCTCCTCCTCTTCAAACTGAACAGTCCCAGCTCCCTCAGTCAAGCCTCATAAGATTTATGCTCCAGGCCCTTCACCAGTTTCTCCTCTGCACTCGCTCCAGCACCTCGATATCTCTCTTGTGCTGAGGTGCCCAGAACTGGACACAATACTCAAGGTGTGGCCTCACCAGTGCTGAGTACAGGGGGACAATCACCTCCCTACTTCTGCTGGTCACACTATTCTTCATGCAAGCCAGGATGCCATTGGCCTTCTTGGCCACCTGGGCACACTGCTGGCTCATGTTCAGCTGCTTGTCAACCAGCACCCCCAGGTCCTTTTCTGCCAGGCAGCTCCAGCCACACTGCCCCAAGCCTGGGGAGGTGATATTAAAGTCACTTCATATAAATGATGGTAATTTTGTTCAGGAACTGGGTTTTGAGTTATAGAATATCCAATGTCAATCATAGACCTGAAGGTGAGCATAAATTATTAAACTTACGGTCTCTTCCATATGTAGAATGATAGAAATACTGCTTTGTTAGAGCCTGCTTTTTAACAGTGCACCTGCTTAGAAGTATTTTAAAATGCTCTTTCAAGGAAAAACACATCAATATCTTTAGAAGAGATTGAATTCATCCATTATACCCAAGTTTATATAATTTATGGAAGCCTGGAGCCGAGGAGCTCTCTCATGGCACTGTGTAAAGGAGTCACGGGGGCATGGGAAGAGCATCTGCAGTTCCTGGAGAATAAATTCCTCGACTGTAAAAAACAAACAAGACTTTCTGTGTTGCGTGACTTGATATGAAACCTTTTTAAACTTAATTTTTTTATGTTAATGCCCAAAGTCAGAACACATATTTTTTTTTTCCTCCTAAGGGAATGGGTTTGTTTTTATCCTGTGTGTAGGTCCCTTGGCAGGATGGCTGCCCAACAGCTACTTAAAGATGCAGAATTCATTTTTATTTTTTCTGTTCTCGATCCAAATTGTTCAAGACAAAACCAACCTCGTGACAGACATTTACCATGAAGTGCAGTGCTTTGTTTGGAGACCTCTGTGAAGGAACAAGTCCAAAAAAAGATGTTTAAGAATGGTTGCAAACTGGATGCCAAGTAGACCTAAATTTCCACCGCTCTATACATACAGCGTATGTAGAGGTCAGGCACAGGTCGGTTTGCACAACGCTCCTCACACTACATGTCCTTGAATCTTTAAGCCTGCCTGTGACACTCAAGAAAGTAACCTTTTGAGAAAAATACAGGAACTGTGCTTCCTGAATTGCAGTTGAACTTCATTAAAATGACTAGAACTGCGACAGCGCTTTCTGTGATGTAGGTGTATCCTCGTAGGAGTTAAAATAAAAGGTTGTTTCACCTAATGTTACCTTTATGGCTGTGGCAACAGCCTTTGTTCTTTCTCTCTTCTGTCCCAGAGATAAAAAGAACAGTTTCACGGTGAAAGGTGCAGTCCAAGAACTAGATGCCAAAAAGATCATGGGTACCTAAAACCTGTTCATGCTTTATTTCTCACAGAGCGCTGCCTTGCTGTGAGCTGTGGATGCCGCTCTGTTCAGCAGGTGCTTCCCTTCTTGTCTCCAATTGCCCTCCTCTGTGGGAGAGGATGCAAAGCCTGAAGGGTGTGTAGAAGGATATGGAGGTGGGGCTAGGACCATATCTCTTTTCTCAGTAGGCTGATCCAGCATGTTTGGGTACTTTGTGCACTGAAACGTGCTGGCAGAACTGGTGGTGAATCCCCCATCCAAACACAGCAGCTTTGTTTATTACCTTTAAGGACATTTGAATCCTCTCAGATGTAAGAGTGGAACATAATTGCCCTAATCTTAAGCTAGGTTTTGGTCTTTAAGGATGCCATCTTTCTTCTGTAAGGAAGGCTAGAGGTTTCTTCTGCTCAGAAGATGCAGCTTCCAGATCCTTAGTGAGAAGGTGTTTCCTCCTATGTTACATAATTCTGTTAATTTGCTCAGGAGAAAGCGTGGGTTTTAAAATACCTTGTACTGAATGATTCTTTTTGACTAGCACTGAGCAGAAAGTAAATATCTGCTCAATGATCTTGGCTCATTCCACTTGTGAATTTTAAACTGAAACTTAAAACCCCCACCAGTTTAGGTAGAACTTAAATTCATCAAGTCTTCATTCTGCAAAAAGTGCTTGTGTTGCCTTTCAGACATGTGCCTTTTGAAATAGATCATTAGTCGCCATTCAGATGAGTTTTGCCTCGAAGTACAGTTTCATACAGCTGTGTATTAGCTTCTCTTTCACTCTATCATCACTAATCTTGAATTGTTTTACCATTTTAAAAGGTTTGTGATAAAGTGGGTTGCAACATAGAATCATAGAATCATTTAGGTTGGAAGAGACCCCTGGGATCATCAAGTCCAACCATCAGCCCTACTCTACAAGTTCTCCCCTACACTAGATCCCTCAACACCACATCCAATCTACTCTTAAACACAGTCAGGGAGGGTGACTCCACCACCTCCCTGGGCAGCTGATTCCACTGACTGACCACTCTCTCTGTGAAAAACTTTTTCCTAATGTCCAGCCTAACCCTACCCTGCTGCAGCTTGCAGCCATTCCCTCTTGTCCTGTCGCTCATTGCCCGTGAGAAGAGACCAGCACCAACCTCCCTACAATGCCCTTTCAAGCAGTTGTAGAGAGTGATGAGGTCTCCTCTCAGCCTCCTCTTCCTCAAACTAAATAACCCCAACTCCCTCAATTGATCCTCATAAGCCTTATTCTCCAGGCCTCTCACCAGCTTTGTTGCCCTCCTCTGTACTCGCTCCAGCACCTCGATATCTCTCTTGTGCTGAGGTGCCCAGAACTGGACACAATACTCAAGGTGTGGCCTCACCAGTGCTGAGTACAGAGGGACAGCATTAGCATCATTGAAATGATACCGATACCTTTCTTGGCAGCAGACACATGTTTTTAAGTACTGTTTAGAGCAAACTTGGTTTAAAATTATTTGATGTTGTGATAGTCTGTCTCATGATTTTATCTTTCAGATATCCTTTGTAATGGGTGCAGGAGTATATGATGTTTGATTGGTAATTTTTAACCTACCTTTGCATAGTGGAGCCCTTCAGGATATATACAGTTGTTTTTTTTTTCCTTTTTCATCGTTTGTATTGTGCTAATGACTTAGGAATTTAAAGGTCATTGTAAAGCACAATAGGTTGGCTGAAGGAGCCCATGCAATTTTAATACAGCTTAACAGGCTGATGAAAAGAGCAGTCTTTGCCAGTGTGCGTGTTCTGGGGGAGTTACTGCTTTGTGAAGTGCAGAGACTGAAGAGAGAATAGCAGCAGACTGGAAAGTTGTTAGAGCTTAATGATATCCTGCAGTTAAATAAATGCCAAGAGAAGCCAACCGTGCTTACTTTCCAGCTCGGATAAATTGATTCGGTGATCGTTTCTGACTTGATGAATTATAAATAATATTTTGTGGCAATATGATTAGTTTTCTCCTGCTACTCGTGGAACAGCTGGTGTTTAGTAACTTTTCCTTTTCAGTGCCACTCACTTTTGCCCTGAGAAAAGTTTGTACACGATGAGTTAGTATGGAGTAAGGAAATGTAGTTGCAACCCTGCCTTCTGTGCAGGTGGGGTTTTGGTTTCCTCCTTTTTTTTACCCTCTACCCCTTTCCATTAAATCCAGCATTAAACAGCCTCAAAATAACAAGATATTTAGGTGAGTGGGTTGGTTTTTTGTGTTTTTTTTTTAAGAGATGCTCTTGGTTTCTAGGGAGCAGTATTCTGCCACTGGTGTTGGGTGTGAATTTAAGCCTAAACCAGGGCATGAAAGAAGCTTGTTCAGATTTTTCAGGAAGGGGGCACGTTGCAAGTGTCAGCTTCTTGTAATGCAGAAGTAAGATGAAAACTGCCTAGAGAATTTTGATTGCTTAGAAGTTGTGACACATGGAAAATAAGCTTAGAAATTACTATTTTCTTATTTTAATAATCCGATGTTAGCCATAGAACTGCCCAAACTAATATAGTGTTCTCTCCCCTCTAGTTTTATTGCATCTTTTTCTTTCTTTTTCTTGCAGAAATACAATGTATTGCTCGATACAAAGCCCAAGTGTTTGGTCTGTCTTCCAACTCTTAGTAACTGTGTCTAACAATGCCTATGAGTACTTAAAGGGTGGGTGTTCAGAGGATGGGGCCAGTCCTTTTTTCAGTGGTTCCCAGTGACAGGACAAAGAGGTAATGGGAACAAACTTGAATGTAAGAAGTTCCATCAAAACATGAGGAATCTCTTTACTTTGTGAGTGGCAGAGCCCTGGAAGAGGCTGCCCAGAGAGGTGGTGGAGTCTCAGTCGATGGAGACATTCCAAACCCGCCTGGACATGTTCCTGTGCAACTGGCTCAGGGTGACCCTGCTTGGGCAGGGAGGTTGGACTAGATGATCTCCAGAGAGGTCCCTTCCAACCCCATATCATTCTGTGATTCTGTCTTTGCAGAGAAGAGAAATAATATAAAAGAAATTAAATCTTCTATTTCATGGAATGACACACTTTAAGTGGGGTTTTTTTTGATCTATGTGTCTGATCTTTCCAGCAAGCCGTGTTTGACCTAGTTAAACTTATTTTGTCAACTGAGTTTTGAAGTATTCTCACCCACCCTGATCAAAACAAGGACAGCACCACCAGTGTGACTGCGAGCTCCCCGGGAATGTGTCTGATTTGGTTTGTTGGAGTTACACCCCATCATGGAATGCTTGATGGAAATGGAAATTGTATTGATAGTGCTTTGGGTACATTTCCTATACATTCAGAGAGAATTATATATTTTGCTATATTATATTTTGCTATATTATATATATAATAACATAGACTGGACCAGGTCTTAAGTGTGGACTTCCTCTTAATTTCTTTATCCAGTGTTGTATGCAGGATAAGCATTTTGATTTGCTGCTTCTTACAAGTTTTTTGGTTTATTTTCTTGTGATGACATGTTGGATAATATTTTGGTTTTGGAAGGAGATGATGGACACTGGTCCATAGCTATTTTAACACTACTGTGTTCACAGGTCTTCTCCTGTGGTGGTGTATAATGAAAAATCCCATCACTTTTTACTGAATAATGCAAATGGAGTAAGGGGCGAACATATCTTTTGCTGAATGCATTGAGGAAACAAATTGATCTGCTAAATTCTGCCTTGTTATTTCTGTTTCCAGAGAAAGTCCCCATTTTATGCTTTTTGTAGTGCTGGTAGTAGTCAAAGAGGAAGTTTTAGTAAATGGCTACAGTAAATGCCACTGAACGATGCCTGTCAGTTGGAGCAGGGGAGGTTTAGACTGGATATTGGGAAGAACTACTTGACTGAAAGAGTGGTCAGGCACTGGAACGGCCTGCCCAGAGAGGTGGTCGAGTCACCAACCCTGGAGGTATTTAGGAAACGGGTAGATGTAGCACTCTAGAGGCTGAGATTGCAGGGAGTGGGCTGTGGTTTTGTGTATGGTTGGACTTGGTGACCTCAGAGGTCTCTTCCAACAGTAACAATTCTGTGGTTCTGCCCTTCTGGGGTATCTTTTTTCCTTTTAGTTCCCAGTATGTCCTTTTCCTACCTACACATGTCAGTGGTTTATTTAAATAAATGTGCAGGAAGAAATACAATTTAAGGGAAGTCCATTATAAACTCCAAAGTTTAATATAGTGGAATTGTAGTGAATCTTGTACTTTAAAGTAACGAAGCTGTTAGAACAACAGATCTACAAACAGATTATGCAGATTCAATTTACTTTCTTCCTAGTACTTCCTGTGATTTTAAGATATGATCAGAAATCAAGTGTAATGTTTTGGGGATACTGTAAATGCACGTGGTTCATTAGCAGATGGAGCTGATGCTCTTCTTTTGGACAGTCTAAAACAGTTCTGTATCAGAACAGAATAGCCCCAGCTTCCTCCTTTTCTCAGTTAAAGGTGTGTATGTCTGTAATAGAAACCTTACAAGATCTGCCAGGTAGCAGGAGTGTTTAATATGTACAAAACTAGGATGGTTGATACTCCCATCCTCCCAGGAGCAAACACTGAACTGTCTTTGCCATCTACCTACAGAGGGAAGAGAAGAATGAGAGAATTCTTGTGCTTTATTTCAGAATTTAAATGCCCGGACTCTTCTTCCTCATAAGTAAATAATTTATAAACATCAACAATATGAACTTAAAAATGCTTTCACAGACTCTAGTAGTAAAATAACAATTCTTCAGCAAAAGATTTTGATAGGCAGCATTGTTTCAACCCTTCACTTTCATAAACTTGAGATTGCCGTCTTGATTTCCGTTAGTGCCCCCTTGGTGGTTACACCCCTGCCAGGTACGGTTCCTACAACACGCCAAACGTCGCCTGGTGTAACTGGGATGGGGAGGGTACTTTGGTCACAGTGTGGATGGGACAACTGGTTCGGTTCTCAAGCAAATTCCAACGCTCTGCTTAAAAATACAAGTCCGTGCTGGGTCGGTGTTTGTACCTCAGACGTAGGGGGCAGGGGATTTGCAGCCCAGCCGTGAGCTGCACTTGAAAAAACACCGAGGGTTTTTTCTTGGGACGCCGCCGTTTCCATCCTCTCCGTTCCCTCTCGCGGAGTGACACCGGGGGCGATCGGAAACCCTCGTCAGCTGATTGTGTCGGAGCCTTGCGCGGGTCTGGGTCATCCCCTCTGTAGCAAAACCCGCCTGAGTTATTTTCAGGTCAGTATCTGGTTGATTCTGAATTCCCTGCGGATCGGTGTAGCCCAGAGTTCCGTTCGCTTCAAAGTAAATACATTGAAGGAAAAATTCTACGCTTCCACGGATTTTTCAGATAAGGACCGGAGCAAGTCCTTATAAATAGGTGAGTTCATAAACCGTGGGTAAGAGTCTCTGTGCATTAAGGTATAGATTTGAAGCTGTGCGTCATCGAAGGTGTGTTGGGACGGTTCCAGCATGTTTCGGTTAATAACTTCTCTTACCCTGGAGTCCAGACTGACCTGCGTGTTAAAATAGAAACTTAGGTAAATAATAGTGGTGAACAGTACATGTGGGCTTTGGGCTTTGTCTTAGAATCATAGAATCATTTTGTTTGGAAGAGACCCCTGGGATCATCAAGTCCAACCATCATCCCTACTCTACAAGTTCTCCCCTACACCATATCCCTTAGCATCACATCTAATCTACTCTTAAACACAGTCAGGGATGGTGACTCCACCACCTCCCTGGGCAGCTGATTCCACTGACTGACCACTCTCTTTTAGTGCTTGAAAAAGCTGTCTTTTTTTTTTTTTTTAACCCTTTCAGCTGGTGTCCTTCAAGAGTGTAAAAACTGCTAAATATATGTAGGTGAAAAAATGATTGCATTGAAATCTAGAAGTAGTAGCCTCTGGAGTATGGACTGGCCCTTGGGTCCAGAGGAGGGCTACAGAAATGATCAGGGGGTTGGAGCACCTTTGCTATGTGGACAGGCTGAGGGAGCTGGGGCTGTTCAGTCTGGAGGAGACTCTGGGGAGACCTCAGAGCAGCCTTCCAGTACCTTCTACAGGAAGGCTGGGGAGGGTCTGTTTACAAAGGCCTGCAGTGACAGGACAAGGGGTCTAGCTTCAAGCTGGAGAAGAGCAGATTTAGATTGGATATTAGGAATAGGTTCTTTACTCTGAGGGTGGTGGAACACTGGAACAGGTTGCCCAGGGAGGTGGTTGGGACTCCTTCCCTGGAGATACTGAAGGTGAGGCTCGACGAGGTCCTGGGCAACCTGATCTAGTTGGGGGTGTCCCTGCTGACTGCGGGGAGGTCAGACTAGATGACCCTAGAGGTCTCTTCTGGCCTGGACCATTCTATGATTCTACAACAGAGACATTTTGTCACTGAGCTGCCCTTACTTTGAAGAAGGCTGCCTGCCATCCCGTTACTACTGAAACCCAAGAGACTGGCTGATTATGTCCAGACCAACTTCCATCTCTGTAGTAGAGAGGATTCATAATATTTTGTGACAGTTCATTTCCTTGGGAGTTAGTGCTGTTCCAACGGGACTGAGTTTGGCGTTAGCAGCATGACACAGACGGAAACTGGAACCTGGAAAGTTCTCGCTTAATCAAATCCCTGTTAAAAAGTGAATCGATGGGAACCACAGGTGTGGCTCTATAATGATTCCATACAATTTACAGATAATGTTTTCATTACTTTCTGCAAGGCTGTACTGTCTGTAGAAAGATGTTAGTATTACTGGAATAGACTGAAATAGCATTTTTATAAGCACAGAAATACAGCTTGCACCCCAAACAATTAAATTTAAAATTCTAGCCTCCTTGGTAGGATTATGTTCAAACTGAACTGAGGTGTCTTCAAAACTCGACACATTTGCTAACGGCAAAGTGACAAGTAGTTTTGCAAATTTCCAGGAAGTCGGTGTGTTTGTTGCCTGCTTTGTCAGCTGCTCTTTGAGCAATTTGTGCTTTGCAAATAACACTTTTATTTGTGGTTTCTGTGATTTGGAAGAGATGTGAGCTCCGCCCTCCCCTCCCCCTCCCCTCCCTTCCTAGCTCAAAGAGAAAAGAAACTGATTTGTCCAACAACCTAAATTTGAGTGAGGATGAAGTGATTGTCTGTATACTTGTGCCTCAAACTAAAGACCTCACACCAGCATGCCAGGAGAGAGCAGCCAGTGGAAGTCGTTTTGACCATCTCACCTCAACAATGGGTCTGCCTTTTTCTCCTAAACCTCTACTTGACAGCAGTGGCATGTTGAGGGAAAGAAGTTCTCCTTGAGTATATTTTGTAGAATCACAGAACGGTTTGGGTTGGGGACCTTAAAGATCATTGAGTTGCAACCCCACTGTGGGTAGGGACAACTCGCACTAGACCAGATTGCTCAAAGGCAATCCAGCCTGGCCTTGAACACCTCCAGGGATGGGGCATCCACAACTTCTCTGGGCAACCTGTTCCAGTGCCTCACTACTCTCACAGAAGAGTTTCTTCCTGATAGCTGGTCTGAATCTCTCCTCTTTCAGTTTAAAACTGTTAACCCTCATCCTATCACTACACGCCCTCATGAAGAGTCCCTCCCCATCTCTCCTGTAGCCCCCTTTAGGTATTGGAAGGCTGCTGTAAGGTCTCCCCAGAATCTGCTCTTTTTGTAGCTTTAAACACATTAGAACTAAGTAAAGCAGCAGCAAAGAATGTATTGAGGAAAGTAGTATACCTCTTTTGGAGAAAGGATGGAAATATAATCTTCATAAATTAGTCTTGCTTTTTCTTCAATGACACTTTTGTTGGATTCTTGTTTCAGTTCCTCACAGGCCATCCAGAAAAGCATGTTTTCCTCGCTGAATTCGGTTCGTAGAAACTCACGAAAAGCGTTTCTGCCAGCTGGAGTAAGCATCAACTTGTCAAATGATTGAGCCCAAGCGTTTACTTCTTCAAGAGTAGGAGCAGGGCTTGGGGAGGAAGGAGAGGACAAGAAGAGAGAAGTGAATGACTGTTACTCAGGTTGTTTGCAGCTGGCAGGAGGCATCTGGCGTTGTGATGGAGCAAAATCACAAGTTCATGGAACTCTTAATTCCTCACCAGAACTACCCAAGGGCAAACTCTAGTAAACGTATTTATAAGATGCTTTTTGAAAGTGTGCTCATCAAAATCTCAAATGCAGATGATTGCCCACCATTTGATGGAGAAATTGCAGTTTACTGCTCCAAATAATTGCAAAAAGTCTCTCTGCCACAGCTAAGCATTTTTTCTCTTACCCAATAGTCCTCTTTGAATCATTATTAAAAAATGAATGAAAATATTCAGAAAGAAGCAGTGATTCAAACCCTATAAAAGGTTCCTGCCTCTTTGTTACAGTTCTAGAGGCTTTACCTATTTGAGCAATTCTGAAGAGAAGCCTGACTTTTGGGAGGGTCTGAGCTCCTCTTTATATTTATTATCTCTGTAAGGCTGGGGCTGGGCGCTGCCAGTCAGCTTCATCACATAACTGCTGGGTGGGAACAGGATGTATTTAAAAATGATTTCAGAAAAAAGGGAGACTGTGTTTACAATGCTGGTTTTGATCGGCCGTGGTATGAAAGTGGGGATGTGGTTACACCGTGCATATACATCAGGTAAGAGATTATAGATCAGACCTTTGCTTCCGTAGGAGGTAAGAGACAGGTGACTGCAAATCCAGCATAAATTACAAATAAATAATAATATTTGCATATTTCAGGTAATTCACTTGAATTACTTGGTGTGGTTTGTTGGGTTGGTTTTGGTTTAGCTTGACAGAATGCTTAGTAAAGACCATACCTTTCCTCACAGTTTGGAATACCCTCTGCTTGAAGCTCATGAGATGTTCGTCTTGCTCTCTCTTCATCTTGATTTCTAACAGTAAGACTGCAAGGTAGCAAACAAAATTTTAGTCAGCTTGGTAAAGGAAAAGGCTGAACATACACCAGGCACTTTTCCTCCAATATTTTAAGCTAAAAGGACAGAAGCTAACAATCAGCCACATTAGCCATAGCTGTTCTCTGACATTAAGTTTACAGTTGTAAAGACCTAGCAAACATTAATGTAGCTGAACACTCTTCAGTATTGTATCATCTAGACTTTCCGTACTGGGGTCACAGATTCATTAGAATATCTTGAGTTGGAAGGGTCCCATAAGGATCACTGAGTCCAATTCCCTATATATGTATACATGAGTAAATATATGCACATATGGGATATATATGTATGCAGACAGGAGTATCCTTTATCACATTAAATCTGTTCTCCATTGATGCTTGTTATTCTGTGTATGCTTGTTATTCTGTGCAGTGGTTTTACCTGAGTTAGGCTTGATGTTACATTTCAAGGTTGATTTGTTTGGTTTTTCATTTTGGCTTCTTTTTATTTTCCTCTCCTTGGCTATTTTTATATCCATAGGACAGGGTGAGGGCCAGGGCTCTGGTTTAGAATGGTGATGCCACACTACAAGCCAGCCAGGGTTCAGAAGCTGGAGCACCACAAGTTTTAAGTGTGCTAGATGTGACTCTGTGTGATGCTTGGGACTGTTCAGTTTGAGGAAGAGGAGGCTCAGGGGAGACCTCATCACTCTCTACAACTACTTGAAAGGACATTGTAGAGAGGTTGGTGCTGGTCTCTTCTCACAGGCAATTAGCGACAGAACAAGAGGGAATGGCTGCAAGCTGCAGCAGGGTAGGGTTAGGCTGGACATTAGGAAAAAGTTTTTCACAGAAAGAGTGGTCAGTCAGTGGAATGGGCTGCCAGGGAGGTGGTGGAGTTGCCATCCCTAAATGTGTTCAAGAGTTGATTAGATGTGCTATTGAGGGATCTGGTGTAGGGGAGAACTTTGTAGAGTAGGGCTGATGGTTGGACTTGATGATCCCAAGGGTCTCTTCCAACCTAAATGATTCTGTGATTCTATGCTGGAAGCTGAAACATCTCTTGGATTTCAGCTGTAGGTACAGCCAGATTGTGTGGTAGTTGATTGCAGGTTTAAGAAAGTGCTAGTGTATGCCTCAAAAGGTGAGGCCCTGGAGCACACAGAGCAAATACACTATTGCTGAATGGAAACAAGTACCTGCTTATTTGTAGGATTATACAGAAAACGTGTTTGCTGCAGTCACTAGTGGACATTGAGAGAGAGTTTTTTCATGTCCCGTGGAAGTTGTTAACTCTGCTTTCATCAAAATTTATTTTAAATAACTTGGAGCTTGTTGGGTTATTTGGTTTGGTTTGGTTTTGTTGTGTTTTGTTTGGTTTTGTTGGTTTTTGTTTTTTTTTTTTAGAATCTCCTTTTGTAGTTGCAGATGATTCTGTGTCATTTTGAGATGGATTTGAGAATACAAATACTTCTTTTAAAGGGATGAGGACCACATTCCAGGTCACAGGCTGTCATGGTCTAGTGAGAAACACACATGCACACCACACACATATATTCATATAAACTGTAAAGCTGAAAATTTCTCAATAAGAAAAAGATCCCATGAATTATAAGCTGTAATTTATATGACGTGGGTCCTTCCTCCGGCTGAAATAAAGCACTGCAGTTGTCAGAACTCCTAGGCAAATACCAAACTGAGTTTTTTCATTTGTATCTTTCTTTAATGCTAATGCTGTAACAGTTTGGTTACCTTAATCTTTAAGAATCTCATTTTTCTCTAGTAAGGCTTTTTGTTAAATGAGTCAATTTTTCTGTCCTTTCTGCCTTCTAAACTCAGGACTTTGTATGATTTGTAGCCTTCCTGTTTACTGGTTATCTCCTCCTCTTGCTTTCTCTAATGTTAGTCCATGTTCTACAGAGACCTGCCCTTCTCTATGTCAGGGCAGTCCATGCACTGAAGGGGTAGGGAAGCTTTCCTATTGCTCAGATGGGGAGCAGCTATTGCAAACATCTGACCCATACATTCAAACCAGTCAACTATTTCAATTCACCTATTCAGAAAAAAACAAGTCAGCAGTTAATGTTCGTTCTCTATTCTTTTGGGGTGTATAGGCCTCAGTCCCTTTAACCAGTGATTCTGGCCTTTTTTTAGTATGAAAGGTGATATATTCTGCGCTCCTCACACACAGACAAGGAGTGATATGCTTGTCGGAGCTATCTTTGGATTGAGGGGAACCAACAGATACAACAGGAGTGATTAAATCTTCAGAGGATAATGCATGAAAGGGGAGAAAGACAAAAGAAATAACAAAAGCTTCCTTAAGAGAACATGACATGCCTCCGAAAATGACTCGTGGGCAGGTAATGTACAGGTAAGTACAAAAAGAAGAGACCAGTGCAGTACTGCATCTTCTCAGGATCGGGCAGAGTACCAGGCTGGAGGCTTGAGTTTTGGCTGTAGGAGTGAGCACAGGCTCTGAGCATCCAGCTGAGAGACTCCTTTCACTATTTCCTCGTTCTGGATCTACTATTAAGAGTATGCTGAACATTGGATGTTCAGCAGCTCAGCTGCGTGACTCATGTAGACTGTTATTTTTATTCCTATTCATGATTTTTCTGTTCAAAGTACTCGAGCTATTTTGAGGAAAGGCTCTGTGAATAGGGACTATAAATAGCTTAATTATGGTTTGTTTTGCATTTCTTGCTACTAGAAAACAATTGTTCTCAAAAAAAAAAAATAAATAGAAAAATATCAGAAATTATTTTAAATCTAAACCAAGCTGCTCTGTTTTGGAGCCTGTACTGGTTTCCCAGGTGATTCTGAAATGCAAATAGGAATTTTAAGCATCATCAAATTTGGGTACTTTCACAGACCTTATTGAGTAAATTGCTTTCTTTGAATCGTTTGAGTAGTGAGGTGTGCAGAAAATGAGCATCCTGGAAAATATCTGGTAAAATGGCAAAAAAAGCACTTTATCAACAATTCAAAGGATAATGCAAATTTTATGTACTCTGACTTAGTAGGTAAATACACCTTTTTTTTTTTTTTCCTTTTGTGGAAAGACATGTCTGTTTGTGTGGTGCAGCTCTAGACCATTTATTCTAGTGCATTTGCAACTGCACTGGACAACTGTTCAGGTGATACTGGAATTTGGACAGGATGCTTTAACAGCAACACCATCCTGCAGGGGAGCAAACTCTGGTCCTGCATGGGCTCAGTACTTAGTGTCTCCTTAAACTCTACTTTACCTCCAAGCACCTGCTGAAAAGCTTGGTGAGATTGGAGCCAGAGTACTTGGCACCTTGCGAAAAGAAAAATATCCAAGCAGCCTCTAGTCCTTGCAAAATACTCACTATTTGTGTAAGAGAGGGTAGAATTGGGTGTCTTGGCTTCTGACGAGCTGAGTACCAATAGCAAAGGAATCAGCCTGCTCTTCCCTTGCCTTCTAACGCTCTTCTCCAAAGGATTTGCTACCAGCTGTTGTTAGAAAAAAAATAATGGTGGAATAGGTTCCTAGTCTGGGCTGTAAGCTTATTTATGATCTCTTCCCTTCACCCCAGTGCCAGGTTTGCTTGCTTTGAAGGGTCTGTGTGGTGGACAGTGCATAGAAACACTCAACTTTCTGTCAGTATTTTGGTTGAACTCCTATGGCTGTTTAAAGCTTTTCTTTATTTCAATGCAAATTCTAGTCTCACCCAGTAATTAACACTTGGCCCCAAACAGATACAGACTTTTAAGGATGAGAAGCTTTACTTCAGTTTTGAATGATATCACTTGAATGTGGAGGAGCTGGTAAGAAGGTGAACCCTTCATTAATTTAAGGAATCGAGTGATTCCTTTTCCTCTTTTGCTTTGCTTTCCTTTTTAACTTTTCCTCCTTAACACCTTGTAATGGGACATCTTCTGCAATGTCTCACCTTCAGCAAATACCCCCAGTGTCAAAAAGTCTTTGATTCTAAGGATTCATTTCATATGAATTGCAGGTGCCATGAGTTGGCAACACTAATGACAACGGATCCAGTTGCTTTCAAAACAACAAAAAAACCCCAAACAATGGTGCTGGGCACCTGCTTATTAATTTTCCGGCCTACACACTCTTCTACCTTCTCCTAATTCCGTTTAACACATGTCCTAAATCTAAAGCTGGTACATACTCTGGTATGGCTTTTTGGCTTTTAGTGGAAGCCCTGGTAAAGCTCAAGGCTGAGAAGAACCAGTCCTGCATGGAACAGACCTTCCATTACACGGTACTGACAACAAAAGTGTAACAAAAGTACTGTACAGAGAGGGTTGGTTTGGCTTTTTTAAAATCTGTTGTTTCCATAGAAAGGAGGAAAAAGTAAACTGGAGTAGAAGGTTGTGTCTAGTACTAGAACATGGTCATATCTCTTGGCCCCAGACTTGCAGAATTACCCAGGTGGTTTGTTTGGCTCATGTTGTCCTGTGCACTGGCTGTTACCCCCTTCCTCTCTCCCTCCCCAGTTATTCCCCAGGGGCTTGAAGGAGCGAGGTTACCATGAGCAGCTGCAGCAACAGCACCAACAAAAGCAGCAGGCGTTGGACCCTCGATTTCCCGTGCTGTGCTGAGCCTGGGCAGCGCCTGGGGTCTCCTGGCTTGTAGACATTTGTCGCTTGCGCATCTCCATCCGCTCTGATCCCATGGGCTGCAAGACAGCAAGAAAAAGGAAAGTAAACTTTTTTTTTTTGGTGTCTCCTTTTTTTTTTTTTTCTTTAAAAAGTCTCACCAAGAACAGCTGAAGAGCACAGCTCCAAAGGAACTGAAAAGCTAAATGCCTGGGTTCCCTCATAGGAGCTCTTATGTGTGGAATCCTTCAGAAAATTCACTCATTCGGGTGCTGTGATGGAAGGTGAGCAGCTAATGAATTCTGCAGGTGGGTGGGAACACAAGGAGAGTGGCGATGGAGAGAGCAACGGGTGGAAGTGAGGGGTCCAGGAGAGCTGCAGCTCTTAGGACAGTGGTACACAAGCCTAGGAGTGGAAAAGGGTTTCCTGAGGTTCTGTCTTCAGGGTCAGTCCTCAAGAGAAGGTTACAGAATTGAGGTAGTTATTGAGGTAGTTGGAGCCTCTTTTTTTCCTTTTATTTTTTTCTTTCTTTCTCTCTTTCTCAGCCAGCACACAGGCTTAGTGATGCTTGAGGGAGACATCTGAGCTCTCCTCAAAGTCTTGCCTTTGGCAACTACTGAGGATGTCTCAAACCTGCTGATTGCCCTGTAGCAAAGGGGAAGGGCCAAGGCTTCTCTGTCCGTTAGAGTCTGCCTGCCATGGTTTGTTTTTTAAAATGTTTTTCTCTCAAAAAGGAGCCAAGTGCTTCTTTGAAGATGAAGAATTACTTAGGGAGAAGACACGTGACTGCGCAGCATTAAGATTTAATATGCAAGTTTTTGGTTACCTCCCCCAGCCGAAGACAGCATGAAACATCTTTTAATGCAAGCACTGGTTGTGGCTTTTGTACTGGTCTAGGAAGCCTTTTTGGGTTTAGGAGGCTTTTTGGAGCCTGAATTCTGCAGACTGTTCAAAGAAGTGGTGTTAATGAAATGACAGATCCCCTTGAAGTCCCTGTCCCTTTCTGACCTGTCTTTCTGCAAGCTTCAGACTTGCTCCACAGCACTTAATAATGCTCTCCCTTTTATGCTGAGGGTTATGCTGTACTGAAGTGACAGGTGTCTTTTATAGATGAAATGCCAGCTTGTACAAAGATGAGTATGGCTTTCTTCATTTCGCTTGTATTTGATTTTGGGGTACATAACTAGTCATCCTCCTGTGCCCTCGGGTCCCTTAGCATGGAGTCGTTTGTCAGGTTGCTAAACCTGCTTTTGAGACCATGACAATTGTACGGGGAACTAAAATTAGCTGTCACAGATTTTGTTCCAAGTCTGATACTAAATTATCAATAAAACCAATCTGATGAGCTGAATACTGGAGGGTTGAAAGTCACCTTCCTTTCTAGCCAGGTTTAGGAAATACCGTCGTTGTAACCTGGGGGAGAACACACCTTGTCATAGACTTGGCAGAAGTGTCAGGAGAAGAGAGGATATTATTTCAGCAGAGTGCAGCATTATGTTGGGCTGGGTTGCTTTTTTGTGTGGGTTTTGTTTTTTTTTTTTTTCCTGCTGAATGTGTTTCTCTCTTACAGAGCTTAATAGTTTTTGTTTTTGCAAGAACCACCCACTCTCCCAAGAGGAAAATGCACGACACGCTGAGCAGAAGATGCGCCTGTTTTGCAGGAGGAATAAAATACAAGAATAGGACAGATAGAAATAACAACCCATTTTGTAACTCTGCAGACCTAATCTGACAAGCAATACCTAAAT
Organism: Jacana jacana; assembly: GCA_013400555.1. Classification (NCBI taxonomy): domain Eukaryota; kingdom Metazoa; phylum Chordata; class Aves; order Charadriiformes; family Jacanidae; genus Jacana; species Jacana jacana. Next base: position 184,606 of record VZTM01036011.1, read on the forward strand.
GCCCAGAAATAGAAAATGAGGAAAAGAACAAAGCTTCTAAAAACCCACAACCTTTTTGCCATTTGAAAATGTGGAAGAACGAATGTAAAAATGTAGAATATGTTTGCAGATTCAGGTTTCTTTCCTTCAGGTTTTCAAATTCATAGGGAAAGAATGAACCCCTCAGTATTAATTTCCTTCCAGATACCCAGATTTCCAAAAATAAAGCATCTTCTTACATTAATTAGAAAGCGATAGCACATACAGTAGCATTGGAATGATAACATATCTATCAATATTTCAGGCTTCTTTGGACAGTAAACAATTATTATTGATCAGAAAAGAGTAACATGGATTCAGGTGTGCGTAGTTTATTTAGCCTGGTCGGCTAAGTCTTACTCTGGAGGTGTTTCAGGTGGCTAGCTCACATCCTTACACCCCATATTCATGTTACAACTGCTGGTGATCTGGGTGGAAAAGCTATTGGGTTTTTTCCCCAAGAAGAAAGGTTAAAGGATGGTGGAAATGGGAAAAATACACACTTCCTCCCCATCTCATCCCACTTAATTGAAAAATATTTCTGGATCCACTGTTACCATTCCAGGTTCTTCAGAATTGTTCTTCGATGTGTTTAATGGAAGGAAAGAGTATGTAAGTAGTTGTATGGCAGAAACTGCCCAGCAGCATTATGTTGTGTTTCACTTGTGAACATCCCACTGTAGAAGTTTTCTGGCACTGTCAGTTTTTATGAATGTTCCTTACTGCAGGATTTCTCACACAATTTATGGAAAATGAAGGACACGTCAACATAAAAATTCGAGATGCCTTTTTTTTTCAGATGAAATGAAACGTGATCATTTCTACTCGGCAGAGGTATACACACTTCCTCATTGAATAACCAAGCAGGTTTGGGTTATTTATGTGATGAAGATTTGTGTTGAAAGATATTTTTAGCATATAAAGCCTGCTTTCCTGAGAGCAGAGCTGTATTAGAGTAATGGAAACTAAGGGGACTGGAATATATCCGTGGGCTTAAAGACAGCCCAAGCCTTTTGAATTATAGAGCTGTTTAGTGATTACCATGCGTGTATTTCCTGTGGCAACTGGCAGTCACAGTGTACATTCAAACAGAGGTTCAGGGTGGATCACAAACTCATCAGGAGGGGACTTCCAGCAGTGTGATAGCAGAAATACTGTGATAAGATAGAGAGAGTGATGTGCTCCTCTGTGCAAGTACGACGGGCATCACATCCCAAGAAGGAAAGAGCACTTATCTTAACATCTGAGGTGTTTGTGCACAGAAATTGTAGGAGTTTGGAAAGTTAACCTAGAACGGGGAACTGAGAAACGTGTTGATCATCAGGTCAGTTATGAAGTTCTCTATTTCTTTCAGACACAGGAATAAGTTAGTTTGGGCTAAATAAGATCTAAGCTCAATTTTTTAGGGTAGCATGGTAGAGAGCTGAGCAGTGGTGCAGGTTATTACAAAGGTGTAGAACCTCCTCTGGCACAGATATTTAAGACCCATAAGACAAAAACGTATCAGGCTGGTCCAGGTTCAGAGAACAAGCAATGAATAAGTGATCCATCCCAGCATTGTTTTCCTGACTTCATTCTTCCCTGCTTATTTATATATTTATTTATTTACATTTAAGGCAGCTCTGGTTCTAAGCCAAACTGTTGCCCAGCACATCGTTCTGTACACCTTTTTACTTGGACCAACTCCCTTTGGCCTCATAAGAAGGATTAATCTGCAGGAGCAGTTGATGTCTTACACTAAAAGTCTAAATTTGTGTGGTTCATCCTCTACCCAGAATTGCAAAATAAAGGTACAATGCTCGTGTTTGCAGAACAGTTTGCTGCAAATGTATGTCCCAGTCGTGATCACACTGAGACTCCGTAATGCCAGACACGAGGCATGTGAACACACAGTAAGGCACAGGCTCTGCCTAGAGGATGTGTCAGAATTTCCTATGTATATTCATGGATATACACTGGCATTCTAGATTTTCTCACCTTTTTTCTTTTTTAAAATGTAATTTAAAAAGAAAAAGTGCAGAGTGATATAAGAGGTTTACCACGAGCTCCCTGGCTGCTGCTTTTGCTCTCCTAGAAACTGCTCCTTGGCTGGAATAGAGGCTGGGCACAGACACCGAGTTTCTGGAGGTCATCTAAGGATTCATTTTCAAAGACAAGTACCTCGAAAAGCACTGAGACTGTCCGAGTGCGACTGTACCCAGGGAAGTATAATGATTTTAGAAGATGTATGGAAAAAGCAGCAATAGAGATGAAGCAAGTTATCTGAGATGATGCAGTGAGCTAATAGTGACAGTCACTACTGAGACACAAACAGAAGAGCCTTATTTTATGTCCAGTTGTTTTTCAGCTGCCTCTAGTGTGTGTCCAGGATTTTGCTGTGGGTCATCAAAGTTCCCCGGCCGCCACAGCTGTGTAGTGAGCCTTCCCACACAACTGCTCTGGTCACTCTGCTGAGCTGTGCTGTGTGCAGGAATGGATGGTAGGTTTATTGACAGCTCCAGCCAATATTTTTTGCAGGAATGCATACAATTCCTTGCTTCTCTACAGTACAACCCACGCCAGCAGCAATCTAAAAAACCTGCCTGACGGCTATTTTTTTGCCTTCAGTAGACTTCAGGTGCTCAGGGCAAAAAGGGGAGGGGTTTTGTTTTAGGCATCCCAATAAGGAGGTTTTCTGTTCACGTCGTTCATTTGGGATGTCAGATGGTCTGAGTGGGTCATGCAGTGGGTGTCAAACCACTTTGAAAATTGAGTGCCTGTCTTCTTTGCATCAGTGATGAGATTAACAGTATATATTAATGAAGGACAAGGGGCAATGGGTGCAAGCTGGAACATAGGAAGTTCCACTTAAATATGAGAAAAATCTTCTTCACAGTGAGGGTGAGGGAACACTGGCAGGGGCTGCCCAGGGAGGGTGTGGAGTCTCCTTCTCTGGAGACATTCAAAACTCGCCTGGAGGTGTTCCTGTGTGACCTGCTCTAGGTGTTCCTGCTCCAGCAGGGGGATTGGACTAGATGATCTTTCAAGGTCCCTTCCAATCCCTGAGATTCTGTGATTATTCACCTGGGGGTGAATATCCTGCTCTAGGATATGGTACCAGTGATCAGTGACCTCTTCAAGTTTATTATCCCACAGTATTAGGTCAAAGAGCCTCAACCAGCAGTAATACAAGCCAGTGGATTTATGACTGATCATTTTGCAGGAGGGCTTTCCCTTTTTTTCCCCAGACTGATCCTGTGGGTGATCAGGTGGTTTTCATACTGAAAAATCTGAATCAGCAACAGCACTTTGAGCTAACAGCTTACCTTAAAGTTGTTAAAGGGAATGACACGTGGTGATACTTACACTTAGCTAATTATTTTTCTTTCCCTACCCTAGCTGAGAATGCAGTTGGCAGCCCCACCGGTGGTGGAGTGAGGAAGCAGAAGAAGTGCCACAGGTGTATTGTTCCTCTGCCAGCTGCTGCATTTCAGAAGTAGCATAAGAGGTGGCCTAAACTTCTCCCCATAACCCAACTGGGATGCTTAAATAATTATCTCCTTTTTCTTAAACCAGGAATATGGTGTTGCAGAGAAATGTACACACAGACCTGGGCAGGGACAGCATCAGTTGGAAGACTTTGGAGCTGGAGGAGCCCCGAGAGCTGAAGTGTGTATAAAAGTGCATTCAAGGGTGCGGGATAGGTCAGAGCTGGTGTTTGGCTGTAGAACAAAAGGGTGTATTCTTGAGGAAAGCGAGCCTCGGCCTCCTGCCCCTGGTGCGGTCAGGCAGATAGCTCAAATCTGATGAGAAACTGGTTTTCAGTCAATATGGCATTGAAGTGGGAAAGAACCTGCACTGGACAGATTTTTCCTTGTAGAGATTTGATAATGGAGTTAGAAAAAATATTCATGAACTAGATTCATTTTCTATAAGCATCAGTGCAAATGTTCTTCCTCAGCCAAAATATTCTGTTTCTTATTGCTGGACATGCACTTTGAAAATAGCAATTCGTAAATACAGCTTGTTGTCACACCAGCCTCCCAGGACAGTGGCTTTTTTTGTCAGGTGACAATCTGAAATAAAAACCAAGATGGAGGTGTTCTTTCTGTGGTTTTCAGTTTGCACGGCATGTAAATACTGTGTGGTTTTAAACGAAGTTTGACACTGGCCAGTCTCAAGTATTTTCTGCTTTATTTCCCTGGACAATCAAATATAAGTAAGTCCATCAATAAAGAGGATGTTTTCTTTGGAATGTCAAGATGCAAGAAAATTCCACCCTAGTTTTTATACATTCTATTTTGAAGAATTCATGGCAATTACATGTAATATGTGTCTAATTTCTGGCTACTGAAAAACCCCATCTCTTCACTACGGCTGGTGACAACAATGGGATTTATAGCAGCTGAGGATCTCATCTGGTACTTGTATTTATGCTGCAGAGAAAAGCGACTTGCCATCTTGGGCTGGGCTTAAAACCAGCTGGTGCTGAGCAGAGGTGTTATGAATTGTCTGAACCACCTCTCTTCAATGCCTGTAACATGAATTTAGAGATGGATGCTTTTATTTTTTCCAAGGCAGTTTAAGCATCTTAACGCTTTTAGGTATATTTCTTTAAATAGTTAAAGATTCAGACCTTTTGAGATGCTGTTCTGCTATTCTCATTGAGGTCCTTGCAATTTCAGGAAGACCAACATCTCACAGCTTCAAGCTCAAATTACTGCTTTGTTTTGGTCGTCACACTGAGCTCTAGTGCTTTGCTTGTTTAAGATTCAGGCAAGGTTATATTGCTTCTTCAAGGTAAGAGATGAAGGTCTCTTGCCTCTGAGAACTTGCCTCCGGGCCCAAATGGAGGGAATCATCAACCTGGTTTGTGACATGTTTATCCCCTAATACACCTGGATTTCAAAAATCTTGGATGTTCCTTGGCCTCTTAAATCCCTGTTACTCTAAGCTCCCTTATTAGGTTGCCGTATCACATGAGAGATCGACACCTAAAATTTGCCTTGCTGAGGAAGACGAAGCCAACCAAAAATTGCTTTTCTTTGGGTTATCCCCCTCACACCAAAATGGGAATTTCACTGCTCTAAACTCCCTGTGCCTCGTTTATCTTCTCAGATTTCCAGACCTCTCAGGAGGTGCTATGAGAACAAACAAATTGTGTGAGAACCCTCTGTGCTGGATGCTCCTTGCACTTTTGAGAACTGGGGTCTGCCTTCTCTGTCTCTGCCATCTGGAGCAGATAACGTGCCCTGTTTGAAATCAGGTTTGAGAAGAAACCACAGGGGGATTTAAAAACTGGAGATGGACCATTGTCGTGTACGTGTTTTCTTAGCAATCCAAAAGTACTTTTAGATGACTGATGGAATGAGGTGAGATAGCTTTAACCAAAAGACTTCAATCTCTGCAGCATTGTTTAACCCCAGCCTGGGTACAATTTTAGCCCGTTGCTGGATAGAGCATGAAATGTATCCCTGTGTCCAATTATATCGGTTTGATTTGCCCAAAGCAATGACAGCACTGTCAAAGACACCTACCTCTGTTTAGTCAGGGCTTGAGCAGCTATAATTTAATAAAAAAACACCAAAAAAAAACCCCAAACCAACAAAACCAACAACAAACAAACAAACAAACCAAACAAACAAAAACACAAAAAAAAACCAACCAACCAAAAAACCTAAAAAACCCAACACCAAAACTTTCTGGTTTGTGCAGATGGAGAAGGACTAAACGGTGCTGTGCTGCTGGTTTGTGGGTAGTCAGCTGGAACTGATTTGGCTAATATCAAGTCCAAGTGTGGGAAATCAAATCCTTGAACAGGGCAGTCAGTCAGTGTCCTGATGGCAACAGGATTTTATGTTGCAAAAGTCCTTGTAGTGGTGGTGCTGGCTGGACCAGAAGAGGTTTTGAATCCTGCTATATTGGTGCAGATCTTGCATCCAGCTGGCCCATGCTCCCTGGAACTGCTTCAGCACACCCATGATCCATCCCTTGTGACTATCTTGAGCTACATGCAAAACATCTCCTACCTACCAAAACTGTGTACAAAAGGCTGTCCTACATGGTAATTTCTGCATCTGCAGGAAGTTTCTTCTGACTGCTACATGTCCTCTGCCTACCTGCTATCAATGTACAGTTAGATCAACTTTGCAGCCTTGGAGTCTCTGGAAGGACCATATTCTCCACTCTGGATGCTAATCAGCACATTGAAATGTAAAGAAGCTAGTCTAGGCACTGGTCCTGCCTGGAGGAATCCACAGAACTCTCCAAATCCCGCACAGAGAGCACCAATTAGTTAAATACTTAATTGAGAAAGGGGAGTAGGACTTGATCAGCTTGTCTCTGGTTGGTTCACTGTTTCAAGTCAATCTAACATAGCATCTACACAGATGCCTAAGGTGTGGAATCTCTGGATCTTCCAGGGAGAGAGAGGTCCTTGTCTATATAATATCACATTTAGTCCATTATAAAAACATCCCTAAAAAAAAAGAACCAAAAATAGAGAAAAAAATAACATCACATGTTCTTGCTCCTCACCCAGCTAGATAGCATCTATGATTCATATAGAAGTACGTGCTCATAGTACGGAATGCTGAGAAGTACTTAGAAAAAGAAGTCCAGGGATTTAAGCAAGCATCTGAAAAGCTACTTTTGACAATAGTGGAAAACTACTGTTTGCCTTAAGAGTAATGTTGATGGACGGGACTAAGTACACCTGTCCTACCTTCTCCACTCCAAGGTGTGCCTGTCTGACGTTCAGGTTATGAGGCAGTTCTCTGTGTAACCGTATGAATGCAAACGAGTGTGAAAGTCAGGAAGGAAAATAATTTCCCTGGTTTAAAAGCACCTCGGATGACATTTGGCTTAGTTGTAACATTTATAGTATTTGCTAATCTCTCAGTAGAAAGGTTGGCTACCAAGAAAACAGCCTTCCCAAAGGAGGAATATTTAAAATCTGAGCCACAAATGTCAAATCTGAAAACAAAGCAAAGCCTCCACCAAATTATAATTAAAAAAAACCCAAACAAAACCAAAACCCCAAGAATATATAGAAAAGAGGGCTGCAGACAAAGCTTTTATACTTTTATCTTCATTTTATGCTAAAGCACAATGGCATTTTCTGAACTCAAAGTGCAAAGGTTCTATTGCTTAAGCATAATTACTTAAACCTAATGTGTACTCCTTGTATGTGCTACAATTAGGTAAGTGTGCAAGCCTTCTCTTGCACTTGGGTCTGATCTGATACCCCTCCAGCCCGTGAAGGCCTGTACTGTAGTGCCCGCTGACAGCCAGCTGGAGAGAGCGCAACAGATGCCGATCATCCCAGCCCAGTTATTTCTCAGTAAACGCTTTGGGTTTGATCCAAACTCCATTAAAACAATGAAAAAACCCCACCTCTCGGTTTCAGCGCGTTTTAGGTGAGGTTATGTAACTCCTGCAATCCCCGCTCTCCCTTCGGATCCCCCCAGGAATGGTCACCAGCGACCTGGAAGAAGAGATTCTGTCCTCCTCTACTAATGCCACAGGAGGCCTGCAACTGGGGCTGAGCTCCGAGTGCATCTCTGGACCTATACTTTACAAATTTAGAAACATTTTGGGCTGTGACATACTCCCACCAAAGCCTGGGGTGGTTTATCATCAACTGAAACAGGAACGGGAAGCCTGATGCTCGTGCTTCTCCCTCTTCATTGACAAATTTGACACACCACGGGCTTTCTGCAGCAAGCAGTGTACTATTTTAGACAGAGAAGAATTAATGTATGTTAATGAACTCACCCACACATGAGCACATGCTTTAGGTGGAGTTATTGGATTGTCCGCTTAAGGGAGTGAAGAGCCAGAGCTCCTCGGAGTTCTTCTGTTATTGAAGATTTGGCATCTTGCAGTGGGGTGACCGAAATGGGTGAGGATTTACAAATTAAAGACAGAGGTGAGCAGTGAGGAGACTGGCAGCCACACACAAAAAAGCAGCTTCTCATGGCCCAACTCTGCTGCGCCCAACTCTGTCAAAAGCTGAGGTGAACAAAATTGCAGGAGAAAGTAGTATCCTTCTATGAGTTTAAGTAATAATTCCGGGGTGCTTTTATGTAAAATGTCCAGAAATTGAGTGCCTTTACCTGATTTATTTCACTTATTTTCCTAGAGGAGCTGGGTTCATCTCTTCAGATTAAAGCATTGCTTTACAATCCAAAAGGAATGGCTGGAAATGTATCACACCCACAGCGTGACAGTGACAGGTAACGGTGCCTTGATCGTGTCAGCTGTAACTGAGGTCTTTTTCTACCAAGGGCTTGGATGGCTTCTGCTCCTTTTTCTTGCTATTCGGTGCTGCACATTTTGCCACCAGAGCAGCCTGCTGTCTGCAAGAACACTTCCTGCACTGAAGTACTATTCTGAGTAAAATCTGTCTTTCTTGCTAAGAAACATAGTTACACAGGGTTTCAGTGGGATTTCTCTGTATTTAGAGGGGTGCCCTGTATCTCCTCTGAGACTATTGTGAAGGGTTTCTTTATTGTGGGTTTTATCACAAGAGACTTCACTGAAAGGCGCAATTAGCAGGAACACTCTCTGTCATTGTTTCTCCTGCAACATGGGAAAGGTAGATGTTTTTACTGGTCGCACAGAAAAAGCAACCAACGCAGCCTGTTGCTCTGGTCCAGCCGTTCATGCGGTTGCTACGACAGCGGAGCAGTACGAATGCAAGTCTAGATGTAGCTTCATCCCATGCCGAGTTCCCTTCTCAAACCAGGGCGTTGCAAACTGCAATTAAGTTAAATCAGCATCAAGTCCGTCTCCTCTGCACTGTGCAGACCGTCGGCATCCCATGCCTTGTCTCCCGTGGCAGCTGGATCAGCCTCAGTGGGTGTATGTCTGTTCACACCGGCTGATGGGCTGTCACAGAGGCAAAACCAAATAAAAGAAACCCCAGGCGTCTCCAGCGCTGGGAGTTCTAGCACTGCTTCATCCCTGCTCTGGCTGGCTTGATTGTCAGAGGAAGTATTTGCTTCTAGTTACTTTGATACAGCTTGCTTTACAAAACAATAATAATAATAAAAGAGTATCTATTCATTCAGCCTAATATTTTACACACCTCTTTACTATGCAAACAGGGAAACCAGTACACTTAGCAGACTGCTCTGCTCACTCCCATCATCTCCTCGCTCGCTGCTTGGTTGCATCGTGCTTAATTATGAATGGTCTCCGAAAAGCCTATTTGACTGTACTATGAAGTGACTCATATCACACAGAAGCTCTGACAACTGGCACCGGGTATGGGAGTCACATGGTGCCGGATTACTCGGTGACTCATTTCGTATTGTACTCGGTGCCGAGATCTGACTCACGTCGAACCCTGCGAGGAGCTGACTGATATGGTACTGGTCCGAAAGCTGGTTTGAATCGGGATGACTCACCCCAGAGTGCATTAAATAGTGATTCACATACCGTTTCCTATTGATTCCGATTGTTGCGATTCACTTCGGATTGTACTACACCGGCAGCGGGCTGCTCCGGCAGGGTCCAGGCTCTGGGGCAGCTGCCCTCTGCCCCACGAGCTGGACCGGAGTGCCAAGGGGAGCAGTGGCAGCCAGGTGGAGTGCTACCCAAGTCAATTTAAAGCTGAAGTAAGGTCACCCTTTAACTTAGTACACTGTCGTGACACTCGCTGGACCTCTTTGCTTCACCCGGCTACAGCAAATTTTGAAACATGGCAATAAAGTTAAGACTCACAAGCCTTTAGCTAAGAATACTCTGTCACTTCTGAATGCCAGGAGATCTCTGCTGTGTTTCCAAGACCTGCTGCCTCCTTGGGATAACTTTTAGTGATGAAAAGAAAGGATGAATTTTTTTTGGTAGTTGTTCAGGTTTTGGGTTCATCAACTTGCGACCTGGGCTGCAAGAGACACAGAAACCTTGTACTCTGACAACTCCTTTCTGGTACTTCAAGCTGAGCCCTCAAAAATCACTATTCACTCTGAAAACCATGCACTGCTCTTTCCAAGGGATAAAGAAGTGTGTAACAGCTGAGGTGATGCTTCTGGGACTATTTGGGACCCAGAGTAAAGATACTGAAATCCCTGCCGATGGATGGGAGGGTAGGCAAGAAACTAAAGGGGAACTAAAGTAACCACTCTCTCAGGGCATTTTATAAAAGACAGTGTTGCCTTGACATTTATTTGGCTTGAACGTGCTCTTAGTTTGGAAAGATGTTTCTAATTTTAAGGGGCTGCTCCTAGTTTTAACCTGACCACAACGAGGATTCTCCTGGCGAATAACGATTTCATCGCTTCGTTGAGCTTTGTTGGTGGCTACTGGTTTTTGGTCCTGCAGCACAGCACCAGCGTAACTGGCACCAGGGTACGGAGCTCTGTGGAGCTGATGCTGATGTCCCGTTTGTGCAATGGGCACAGAGGTACCAGGAGACACACACACACACACACACCCCTTAATACACACCGACGGCACCGTACGAATAGTTTTGATCTTACATTTTTCGACAGCAAAAATGAAATACCAGGAGGGTTGCACAAGGTAAATGACCTGGGTATTAAATTACTGTAATTCCTACTGGAGTGTACAGGGATCATCTTAGTTCACTTTCTGCAGTTGTGTCTTAATTGTCATCACCCGCTTTTTCCTATCTATTGCCAGTAACTGCCGGCGGAGCTCAGGCGGAGCTCTTCCCCTCACCCGAGGGCACATGGCTGATACTGGAAGAGTCTACATGGAACCACCCGCCTGTTGCTACGTATCTCTCTTAACTTTGCAGGGGAGCCGAGGGCCCCGAGAGGGGACGTGCCGCGGGACTCCAGTCACGAACGGGCGAGGGGGTTACGGGGGCTACCTTATCTTCATCCCCACTCCTACGAGGAGGAGGAAGGGCTCCCGGGAGCGCGGCAGGAGCCGAGCCGAGGTGTCCTTACCCGCGCCGGGGCGAGGGAGGCGGCGCGGAGTGGGGCGCGATCCCGCGCCGAGGAGC